>CAIGQV010018106.1:8707320-8773901 GCA_903798115.1 Danio jaintianensis | reverse complement strand
TTTTTTTTTTTGCTCTTATGTTTTTTTTTATTCATTTGTTTTGTTAAAAATGTTTTATTTACATTTATATTTTAGCAGATGCTTTTATCCAAAGAGACTTACAAGTGAGGAGTTTTATTGGATAAAGCTATTCAGTTTTTGTGTAAATGATCTGTGGTGGAATTGACTGCCATGAAAGGGGCACCAAGAGCACCAAACTAGTTCAGTTTCTTCCACAGACTGATCGTTTTGCTTCATAAGATTTCAGTGTATCATCAGGAGTCGTTTTGTTTTGCCTGTATATGTTATTTGACTCTCAAAGTGCTGGCATCCATTGACTTATTGAGATGAATCACTAAGGAACAGGTTCAGCTAAAAAAATGTTTACTGCTCCACCGAGCAGTAAAAACTAAAAAAATCACCTACATCTTCAGTATAAATAAATAAACAGCAAAGATTTTGTTTTGTGTGAACAATCCCTTTAATCTGCCTTTATGAAATAGTCCTGCATTGATCTAATCCACATATCTAATGTTTTTCTTGCTTTTTGATTATTCACCACTGTCAGCTACAAACATTTTGAAACCTCAACCGGCCAAAGTTAAATTACTTTTGAAGGTGAGCTTGTTGAGAAAACATGCTGTTTCAAAAGCATTCCATCAAATAAGCAATGTTAGCACGCTTCATTTACAGCAAATATACAAAAACATTTAGTGTCCTCGACATCCATCAAACACTGGTGTTGCTGAGTTTTGCTGGAATGAAAAAACGGTGACAAACATTTAATGTACAGAAAGCCCCATCAGGGTTATTTTAAACAAAAAAGCCTGGCTTTGAACGATCAAAGCATTTTCTGGGACAAAGAAAAGCTATGACAAAGGTTTTTGAGTCTGATTTACAAATACTAAAGACTCTGACATTCCGAACTGCTAATTAAAAGACGCATTGCAGCATTAGTTTTGCCTGACTGCATTTAATAAAGGATAATTAGCGCGCTTCTTATCTGCACTTCTGCACAATGCTTATGTGTTCGGTAAGACAAGTTTATTAAGAGCACTGGAATTGCAGGTTGTTTCGATATGTGCATACATTTCTGACAAATACGCCATGACAAATTTTTTGACATGGCGAAAAGAAAAATCGAGGGCACTTTAAAGGTCCTAATCCTTGCATAGAGGCATGGTGTTGTGTCAGCGTGATCAAGGGCTTACTGAACAGACACTATTCACAACGGCACAATTTCCAATGCACTGACGTGAGCCTTGATTTACGTGGCGGTTCACTTCAAACGCAGCGCAAATTTGTGGTCCAATTTGAGGTCTTGGAAAAGCAATCTTAGAACAAAAGATTTGTGCTGCTGGAGGTATGGACGCTTTGATAGAAAACAGCACAAGCCGCTCAAAATGAGGCTGAAATAATAACATATGTCTGACCCTGCAGCTTTGACTGATTTTCAGAACACTCGATTTGAGTTTGAAACGCACGCTGAGTAGATTTGCCCTTCAAATATTCAGATGTTTTTCCAGCATATTCGAGGCCTGATTTGAGCTGAGGGAAGGGGAGAGAGAATCATAAAGGTCATGCAACCTCATAAGTGACTGATTCTGAACGCTCTATTAAAGCAGAAAATCTGCATGCCACACAAATAGCAATCCAAATGGCTCAAAATAAAATATTAGCATGTAGCTAAGCTAAAACTGAAACTCTCCTGTCGGCAACTGACTCACAATTAGTTGCAATAGTGTTACATTAGCATGTCGCTAAGATAAACACTCTACATGCAACTGACATAAAGTTGATTTAAATAGAGTAAAATTAACAGTATTTTCATTTTAGTAGTGTAACTAGCATGTTGTTGAACTAAGAAAAACACTCTTTTATCACCAACTTAATATTAACATGTTGCTAAACTATTAATAAAATATTCTGCTGGACAGCTCTCTATTCATTTCAATTTTAACATTTGCATGTTGGTAAGCTAATAATACCCACATCCACTCTGGGCTGGTTTCGATAGGTGTAACAGTAGCTAAGAAAAATATTGGCACAGATATCACAACTGATTTCAATATGTCTTTAGCATGTTGCTAAGCTAATGAGATAATAATCTGAGAGAATTGATTCACAACCAATTTCAGTTACATTATCATATTGCTAAACTGAAAATAAAACATTCTGTACACAACTGACTCCCTTTCATCCTATTACACTATCAGTGTTGTTAAAGGAACCTCACAAAATTGAAGAGCTAAGTCAAACCACCTTTTCACTGGAAGTGGTCAATTTAATAGTAAGTGGTGAGTGGCTAAGATAATGATGAAATACTTTGTGTGGGACTGACAGACTTAATAATAAAACTTTCTGCACAGGGTCAACTTACAATTATTTTAACTGTGATATTAGTGTGTTGCGTGTTGCTAATGGTTAAATCCTGCTAAACAAAAAAGATTGTTTGTCTGATTTGGCTGGTTTAATTTGGTCTCCCAGCCTGGCTAGATTGGTCAAGCTAGTCTCCCGGCTGAGTACAGGCTAAGACAAGCCTGACCAATTTATTTTGCTTCAAAATAAGTGGTCAAAAACACATTAAAACCTGTAATAGCCAGACTGGAGATAAGCTAAAACCAGCCAACCCTTTTCTTTTACTCTGTGTGGGATTGAGTCGTAACTGATGTTGGTCTAATAAGCAATAAAAATACGCAGAACACAAAAATACTGGGCAAAATCAATTTAAGCTCCACTGAAATGCTCGTTTCAATGTCGGTTTTACACAGTGAATGTTAACATAGTTCATAAAGTAATGAATCTGTAGTCTAGACAGTGTCTGGTTCTTTTCTATAAAAATGTCTTGCTCATCTTGGGGAGAAGAGGAGAAGACTGCTGCACTGGGACTTCCTCTGCACTAAGCTGTCTCACTCATATCCCCATTTCCCTGCTATTGCTTTGTATGACTATTTACACCCAGGACAGCACGGATTAGGGGTGATTCATAGCGCACATGTGAGAGAATCTGTGCTTGTCCTCGATCGTGCTAATACGTGCCGCTAAAGTCGCTATGAATCATGGCAGTTTCTCTATGATTGACAGTGATTGTTATTGAGCTTGCCCTTTATTCTTATCATGGTGCATCTGCTGATCAATGGACTTGAACAGCCCATGAATAAAGGCTGACAGTGGGAGAGGCGAGCGCTGCTAATTCGCAACCAATATGTGATGAATGGACGCCCGAGACAACACACATGTCAGATATGACACTCAATATCCTCCATGTTAATAGTCTGGTGCTCCAGCCGTTTACAGATGCGGCTTGAGGTTAATTTTTATTTTTTTTTTTTGGCTGTCAACAGATAGGAAGAATTGCTATAGGCTAGAGGCAATAATGGTCAGTCTATGCATATATGACATAAAGAAACTTACTTTTGAAGAAAAAAAATGGATATATCTTACAGAAAAGTATATGAAAATAAAAAATGAAAACACTTGAATTCTCTATTCATAATCTTTGAGATTCAAAAAGTAGAAACTATATGAAGAGTTCAGATGCTAGGTTCTGAGTGAAATCTAAAATTTTCTTCTAAAATGAGCAGTTTTTTGTCAGGCTCCTGTGCGTAAGTCAAGTAATAATTGGTTAATATGTTCTTTTTATTGCCTTTAAAGTGAAATAACTGAAAATACTGTAGGAAAAATACTCATTTTAGAAACACCTTTCAGAAGGCACTTAGAGGCATCTGAACTCTTCATATGTATATATGCATGTTTAATATTTTAAGTAATAAAATGAAATATAATATATAATGTTATGTATAATAGGATAAATATCAAAATTTTAATGAAAATCAGGAAAAAAACTCTAAAAACTTAATCCTTAGTTTTGTGATTCAAAAAATAGACATATAATATTTATATTAAACTAAGAGCGATACACTGTATATATAATACATACTGTAAAGATGGATTAATAATATATACTGTATTAATAACAAACTCAGTATATAATAAGCAACTCAGTTCAGTGAAAACTGCCAATAAGACTGAATAATAAGATGTAATGAAGATATATATAATGTATAGATAATTATATTTACATAAAATAGCTATTTTTTTAATAATGTGAATTTTTGTGAAAGCACATATACAGCAAAATGCACACAAAAAACATGTTTTTTTTTCTTAAAATGCTTTAAACAAGGTTTAAAAAGAATGTCAAACTACAAATCTGACAAATGAATACAAATTTATCCATTTTATTCAAAGTGTTTGCTTTCACACGGAAAGCGCCTCAGTTCTAAATATGTTTCTGGAGGCTTAGAAAATAATGACTTGAGAAAATTGCAGGACTGTTCAAAGGAAATGTGCAGAGTAAAATACTAAGTGTGGGAAGAATGAAATGGAAAGCATATGTGGGGGAGATATATCCTGACACATGCGAATCTGAGCATTATGACTCCTTTCTTTCAGGGCCTTCCAAATGCAGAGTGACGGCTCTTTTTCAAGCTGGAAATGACAGATTTTATCCCCAAGGGTGGTCCGTCCTGTCAGCTCTTTTATTGCTGATACCAACTGGACATCTTGTAAAACAAAATCCCTCATTCAGAAAAAAACAAGCCAACAAAAGGCCCGCCTCTCATGTAATTACCTGTGTAATGCTGTCCTTCAGGCTGGGCGAGCGCTGTCTGCGGGTAGTGGTGGTGGCCATGGTGGTGGTGGTCTCCATTATGGTGGTGGACATGTCCGCCGCTGCCGGAGGGGTGGCTGAGGTGGTTTCAGTGGACAGGACGGAGGGTGCATCCCCAACCAAGCGCAAATTTCCTGCCACCTGCACATTCGGATCCCCCTCGGCAGCCAGTTTCAAGACTTGCAGGCCATTGTAGTACAGGCCAGAAATCTGACCCTGGAACGGTCGTCCCTTATCCTGACCACCCACCTTTATGGCCGCCTGACTGTTGAAGATAGTCAACTGCCGACCTGAGATGGATCAGAGAGGAGATGGAGAAACAGAGAGAGCAAGATAGAAAGAAAGAAGAGAAAGAGAGAGCAGTATGACAGCAAAGAGAGACAGAGAAGCAAAACGCGACCATCAGTGCAGGCCGTTGTGACGGCAGGATGTGTCTAAATCAGCTGATAACACTTTTAACATTTGAACCTGGCGATGGAAATCTCCAATTCTAATCGTTTCGTGCAGGAGATGAAATGTTGTATTAAACATGATGGCAAAGATCAATCCCAGAGCCTGAGGTGGCTTCTTCTATAAGAGCAGGAATTATAGAATAATGGCTGTATATTATCATTTGAGCCTCATTAAGCTAGTAGGGCTTGAGTCGAGGATAATGATCTGACTAAGGACGACCAAATTGGAAAACAATATTTATGAGTATGTAAAGAGTTCTAGCTATGTTTTATTCAGAGACAGAGGCCTCGTTGATGCCAATCTGCATGAATAAGTGTCATCTGCCAGCTCAAATGCTAATGTGTCACTGAGGCTAGAAGAGTATCTCCTCCAGCCCCATGAACAGACATAGATAGGGGCACAGTCACACACACAGGAACACACATACACACACTATGCCTCTGCGTTGAGGCTTTTTTCGTCCCCTGATTCTTTACTGAGTTGTCACTGAGCCATTTCGCATAGAAAGCACCACTGGTCGAACTGAGCTAAAGTTGAAGGAAAGGCTATTAGAAAAAAAAAAACTTCAGTGCTGCAACAGGTAGTCATCGCACTACAGGTTTAATTCAAGCTGAATGTTAAGCAATCGTGCCAAACTTTAGATATTAATGCCAACAAAAGCCTCAGAATGACTACTTAAAGAGGAAAAGGATGGTTAACTTAAAGTGCCATTTCCTTTGGCCCCTGAGAGCTGGACTGCCGCCATCCATTTAATCCTGATGAACAGGTACTCTGACAGAGCTGATTATGAAGTGGGCAGTTGTTATCCCCTCCGTGAGAGCCACTTAATGCTTAATGAAGGGTTGCCGTTTAGCACAAGTAGGGTCTCCATTTTAACAGTTGAAAATAACCAAGTTTGACATGAGAGTGAAGATAAAAAGACCATAACCTCTGAAAGGCATGTCGTAATCGAGTGGGAAGAAGCCAGATGGCCATTTTCCACTTCCACATGGTCTTTTATTGTACAGTGGAAGGCTGTTCTGATTTATGTGTGGCACTAAGGGTGGTTACATATGGTGATACAATAAAAGTACCTAAAAAAAAAATCATTGTATTTGTCAGGCCTTGTATTTTATCATTTAAGGAACTTAGAGTACGTTTACATGATAATGTTTTCAACTAAAATACATTAAAGACATGAAAACGTTTTAGTTTTAATGTTTTAGTTTAACTTTTTTAAAGTTTTTGAAGTATTTTTTTTATAAATACCAGATTTGTCTGAACTGGCATGCATAATACAGCATTTCTGTAGTTTCCATGTGAATGAGGATCGTCTTGAAAACAGTATTGTCTGTATGCAAATCTATTCACAAACATGAAGGAAAACATTTCCATTTTTAAGTGCACTGTTGTCATGTAAACATACCCTTAAAGTGGTTTCCTTTTCCATCCAAACCTGCACAAGTCTCTTTGTCGTTATATCATAGATATTTATATTCTTACATTAGAATATTCTATTTTTTTGCCTATATAATGAAACTCACTGTTGACCAAAATGACATTTGACTCCACTGACTTTCACTTTCGTTTACTAAAAATGAAACATTTCTTTTACTTAATTTAAATTAAAAATTCAGCAACAATTTTATGATGATTATTTAGTTTTCAAGAATGTAAAATGTCTGCACTGTTGTCATGTAAACAAACCCTTAATGCGTTTTATTTTTCACTCCAAACCTGTACAAGTTTCTTTGTCATTCTATCATAGATATTTATATTCTGTTTTTGTCAATTCAGTGAAAGTCATTGGTGACCAAAATGGCATTGGACTCCACTGACTTTCACTTTCATTAAATTAATAAATATGCACTGTAATTACAATTTTAAATGAAATCATTTAAAGGAAAATTCTGATTCAGATTTTTTTATGATTATTCAGTTGTCAGTCATCAGAATAAAGCAGTATGTAATTTTTTCTATTCTGTGTTTGTTTGGAATGGCATGAAACATTTGAGTAAACAACACCAGAAATATTAATATTTAGACACCTTGATCTTTTAACTGCTATTTTAAAATCTGCAATGGGATTTAATTGCTTCGCATGTCTGGCATAACGGCTTAAAAAAAGTGACTTCTTTGTGATTAATTCAAGGTTGGATAGATCTTTTCTCAGCTAAATGTACGAGACCCAGTGACAGGGGTTAGAACATTTAATGGACGAGAATGAGGAGACCAAAGAGCCTTTGAGACAGAGAGCAAGAGGCAGAGACTTCCCACACAAAGACCAGTCGCTCAGCAAAACGTACCATTCACACAGGACACAGACCTGATGTATGAGGGCTTTGTGTCATTATCATTACTTATAGATTAGGACTGATAAATAATTACACATGTTAAAGGGACATTGTTAATCACAACTGAATGTGCAAAGGCTGACAGCAATTTTCCTCTCATTTGGTTACGAAAATGTCTTTCATTAATATTTAGACTGTTTAACCCTCTGAGTTAGTTTCGATTTAGGGGGGTTTAAGACGGAATTAGCTTTAGTTTAATGTCCTATTTATACTGAACGGCGGATATAAAATCACTCATCGCATATAAAATGACACAGCGATAAAGGATGTTAGTTAGATGCACAAGGGAGTCTGAAAATGACTTTTAGATAAATGTAGACGTGAACTTCAATTCACGTTTTTCTTCTGCATGTTCAGTAAATGAACGTGTGCAGGCTCAGAAAGGTCAGTTTTCTTTAAAAAAAAAAAACCGCAAGCGTATTTGTTTTACATTTAACATTTAGATGTGATATTAGCTCAGCACACGAGCAGAAAAGGAAGTTTACATATAGATGAAAAAGGTGCAACCAACCAAAAAGTCTGATAATCTTACACATACAGTGGAGCAATACTGCCCGGTATTCTTTAATAATTTGCTGACTCGGACGCCTGACACCGTTTCTGCACTTTAATAAGCGAGAAAGTTTCATAGGGAAAATCGTACACCATGCAGGATTCATCTGTTTACAGATGTCTCATGGGTCCAAAGATATTACACAGTTAGGCTTTTAGACTATAACGCAAATGGTTCGAATAATATCTTTTTTTTTTATTACACTCAAAGGGTTAAAGGGGATTTTGAAACTGATTTTAGTGGTTCGAGTTACAAAGAGCAATAGTCCCTTTAACTGCATGGGATTGCACATGTATATTTTGTCTTTAATGTAAGTTAAAGAGTTACTCGATGTCAAAGGGGATCACAGAAGGAAAACATAAGACAGCAAAAAATAAACTATTTACAGACAGTTGTTACAGTTATGGAGCGTGGTTAGAGGGTTAGTCAGGGATTATGTTTAAGATTAAACCTTAATCTCTGAAGCGGTGCAGTTCTAACTTTGTTAAGGACATGCTATGAAAAGTACAAGCCAAATAAACAGCACCAATTGGATTTATATTGCGAGTGGGCAGCCACAATTCAAGGTTTGTTTCGGCCCACGATCTGCCAATGTGTTCTCTTTGGTTTTTTAGGAAGCGTCATTCAATTTAAGGGAACTGCACCTCTTACAGAGCCTTAATAAATCATTAAGTCATTGTTTAATTAATTCATTTTTATTACCTTTGTCGAGTAGCCACTCGTCAACTACCCGACCAAGTCTGTATGGAATTCTTTGCCTGGCTATAGCAAGCCGTTCATTATCAATGTTCCCTTCAAAGAATTTAGAGAGACAGATAAGAGGTTAATATCTGGAAGTTCAAGCGTCACATGGTTAAAAACATGGCAACAAGACTATCAAGTTTAGCAAGTTAGGAAGTCTAAACGAGCTTTATGCTGGTAGTTATGTTGTTTTAAGGTGAACTGCACTTAGTTATTAGACAGTTTAGTAGCTTGAGACTAATTAGAGCATGTTTAAATCTGTTTAGAGGATATATTTAGAGATTGTTTATCTTCTAATTTTTGATCTGGTCGATTGTGATGTCATCTCAGCGAATAATACTTGAGGAAAATTTCATGCAGTCAATAGGACAACAATGATATCAGTGATAATGTCACATTTTAGAGTGTGCGGTTATACAATGGTTACTGCTATGGAAGACATTTTCTGGTCTCTGCAAGAAATCAGTGAGAACAATGCAATCAGTGCTGCATCTAGTATCAAAATCTCGAGGTACCTGCATAAATTAGGACACGTGTAATTATAAGAAGACACAGAAGCTGTAATTGGCTTGGTGTCATGGCTGCCAGATAAGAGACGGGATGTATCTACCCTCTTCACTTCCCTTTTTCTGACAGATCCCTTCATCACAGCCGAAATGAGCTCTCGGGTCCTGTTACTCACTCAAAAGTACAATCTCCTCATCCCACTGTTTTCTCTGCTCAGCTCTTCAGCACAATCCTGTCAAAATCCACAAGTCATCCTAATACCCCTTTATACCGCGGCCTGGTCATTGTTTGCCACACAGTGACGCTGATTTTCTCCCAGACATGACAAATAAAGCTGTGGATTGGCCCAGAGATCCTCTGAAGATTTCACTGAACTCTGTACATGGGTCGATGATACGTCAGAGAGTTCAAGAAAAAGGAAATATCTTTTAAAACTGACTTTAAAACATCTGACAGCTCCTTACATAAGATGACTTCGTATTCATGTTGTTTCATGCAGTTTAGTATTGAAAAACGTCAAGGTAGCATATAAAGTTCAAATCACTTAAAAATCAATTACTTTTTTTTTTTTTTACATATTGAATGCATACACTTCATATTTTTTGCAAGTATTAAACAGTTTTAGTTTTTATTATTGCAGTGTCAAATGGGTAATGTAATCATGTTTAATTTATATTAGAATAATATAATAATCTATCTAATATCTATCTATCTATCCATCCATCCATCCATTCATCCATCCATCCATCCATCCATCCATCCATCCATCTCATATATACTGTATATACACAACACTTCTTTCTGATTCTCAAATCATTACATACCATTTCTAAATGTAAACCACAAATACAATTTATACAATTAATAACTTGTGAAAATAGCAATAAACAATATATATTTTTGAAAATTTAAAAGATTAGAAAAGATCTTTACAGTTGACATTTTTTAACTTGCCCTTCAGAAATATACAAATGCCATTATAGAAATGATAAAAAACCACTATAATAATAGTAGGTATATTCATGTCATTATAAAGCATGCATTTTTAAATTAATTTTAACATAAAACATACTGTATGACTTCATTGACCCACATACTGTTTAAGTCCCGACATTTAGTTACAGCCATTAATAAGTTATTTTTTGTTACCTTAAAAGTTTTCTTTCTTGAAGGAAAATGCTAGTATGGCAAGCATTAACTGATTTTTTTTGACATAGCACATTCTGTCACATCCTTGCGTGACAGCTGTGAGAGATACAAGCCTTCAGCTTGTCCTACCCATCCTGCACCTGAATGAGGGCCAAGCCTCCCACTCCTATAAGCCTGTTAAAAGAGCTAATGTGTGGCAAATTCTGTGCTGAACCTTCAAAGAAAACTTGAAATAGGTCTTGTCCATGAGTAAGCGGCATAAAAAGTGAAAACAAACCCATCCATCCAATAAAGTCCTTCCTGATGCATTGCTATTCATATCCTTCCACTAAATTCCACTTATTTATGAGGCAAAAAACAAAACAAAAAAGGAATGGTCAGTAGCACCTGTGTCCACAGGGAATGGCAAATCTGCCACCTGGAACATATCCGGTCATCTAATCCTCCATTTTAATTAACTGGCTTAATCAAGCCCATTAATCTAAGCGATAAACAGCCCGCTTCGTTTATACACACATGAGCTTAGCGAATGTGGGATGACACGCAAGACCTATATCATGGCTTTTTTAAATCCCCGGGATGACAGGTGCCACATAAAAGCCGGCCCATTCCATTTAAATGCGCACAACTCCGATTTAAAGGAAGCATGACATGATTGTGACGACTTGGAAGCCGGGCTTTATCCCTGCACTTTGGAAAGGCCTTCTCGCCACCTGAGGGGGCTTAGAGGGAGACCTGGCAGATGGGAAGCCTATGTCGCAGCAGTAGAAAAGCAATTTCCCCTTTCAGAAATCAGACAAAATCTCAAGCCCGAGCCGCAGGGACGAATGCAGCGCCATTCAACCTCTGGCAATTTCCAGACAAGACCCCACATGTGGGGGTGGAAGGAGCGTAGCAGGTGAGCCGAGGCGAGGCGGCGCTTTATTTGGCTAGAGCTAAGGACTTCTTGACGTCGCACTAACCTGGTGTGAAGCAGCAAGCGATTGAAAAACGAGGATGGGCAAGACAGGATTGCTATTAGAGACGGAGAAAATGTCTTCCTGTGGAACAGCAGCTATGAGAGGAAGGCAGCTCCCTGAGCACACAGTGGGGAGAGAGAGAGTTTGCTCAGGTTTAATTGGAAAGCACACAAGGCCAGGGGACCGCAGAGCCAAATGTTTGTAAAGGACGGGGACGGTTCATGGGACGACTACTGCAGGGCTGAGATCATCAATCAGGACTTGTTATAAAAGTTTAAGGCTGTGCAATATCAGTTTACACTGTCGACTCGGGATATTCATGAACGCCGGGGTTCAAAGAGCAACCTGCGAGAGGCATTTTGGCTAACGTAAAAAAATGAAAGCATGCTTTGTGGTTCAAAGTTTGCACGCAGTTCAGGGATAGAGGATCTACAGAGGCGCAGAGACACCTTCCTCAGCCTGCCTAGAGCGAAGCTGGCTGAAGTCGAGAACTGTAAAGGATCCAAATCCATCTCGGGCTGAATGTATTAGGCAAGGCAGCTTGGGGGGAAATGTGTCAATTTGCAATTGTTATTAGATTGTGCACACGGCGGTTATCTGGGCGCTGCATGTGGTGACTCAGAAACTCTCTGGGAAGAGTTCGAGGGGGAAAACAGCGCACTTCAAACCCAAATAATTCGCATTTGAAATTATAAATCAATTTGTACACTTCAATGAGGGTACAAATCCAAATCTAGGGCGAGGGCTTCAAACAGCGTCCCTCTAATGTATGAGTGTTTCTCTCTGACCTCCATGTGTCAATTCCCAGAGGAGCTGCTCCCAGTATTTCTACCAACCACATGTGTAATGGGATTCCCCCCCTCCCCGACCCGATGGCTTTCCCTGTTCTCCACGTAGTCCTACCTGATGGGAAGCGCTCGATGACAGGCTGGTTGTCCACTTGGAGGGTGGCGTTGCCACCGCTACGCGTAAAGCGAACCACATGGTACTTGCCATCGTTGACAGTGACCGCAGGCTCGTCTATGGTGATGTCATCTGTGCCCACATTGAAGATCACACCAACCTTTCCTTGTTCCTGTGAGGGAATGGACAGTTTGTTTAGACATTGAGAATGAGTCATAATTGTCCATAAGTCAGGATGACTAGCTTATTAAGGGCATTTCTGGCCTTTTAGTCTAAATGAACAATAACTAGTTAATTTATGATTAAAATAATGTCCAACAGAGTAAATACATGCATCAAAGAAAAATTTACATTTGTATTAGTATTATAATTTTTTTAATTTAACTCTGTAATGGGAATTTAAATTAAATGTCAGAATCTTTTGTCTTTCTACGTGTAATCGCATAACTTAAGATTACAGCTTGATTAGAAATAATAAACAATAAATAAATAAATACACTCTGCTCACAAGTGACATTCATTTATGCAATATTAAAAAATGTTCAGAAAAATATTGAAAATGTTAATTTAAAAATGTTGTTTCTTAGACTGAAAATGAATCTTTATTAACAAAGGGCCTTGATTAAAAACAACAATTTAATTGACTAATTTTTTAATAGAAAAAAAACAAAAAAAAAAACAAGACATTTCTGCAAAGACATGATCAATTATTATAATGTTTATTTTTCTGTGTATCTGGACATGAAAAACAGCAAAAAAACAAATAAATGAAATAAAAGAAAAATAAGTATTTGATCAAAATATAATTATTTTTTTTTAAAGACGCAAAAATAAAAGTTTGCACGATGAAAAGTTTTTAAGATATGACATGAAAAATTAAACAGCAGTAAGAAGTAAAAATTTGTTAGTTTAAACACAAAATCAACCCTATGACATAAAAGTGCCCTAAGTTGAAGAAATGTGTTTTTTTTTTTTTTGTGACACTTTAATTAGGCGCTGACAGCTAGACAGTTTGTAAACACCCCCTACAAACCGAGTATGATTGGGTTCACGTGAACCCGAACCAAAGAAGTCCTTTAATTACACAGCGCTTTCTTCAAGACCAATTAGTTGACTAGTTGTTCAGTCAACCCACCGGCAAGTCGATTCTGAAAATACACAGTCCTCTACATGGATCCAACAGATAAGACCTAAACATCCAGAAAAACCTCTGGAGCACGAAGCAATTTAAAACACGGATATTCAAAAAGGTATTGGATATGACAATAAAATGAAATGAATGATGGCAAGAGCGATGGGAAATATCTTGCGAGCAAAGAGAAACATCTGGTCATGCTACAGCGGCTCACCCTTGGGAGAAGAGCTCAACAGTGTCCTTTGTAATGCAGGAGGGGAAATGGTGTGTGGCACCATGTTTTGCATTCATCACCGCTCTTTCTCACAGAGGCGCACAAACTTACGCACACACTGGCTACTGACATCCTGACACGTATAACTACTGACAGTTTCCTGCTGTTTTCATTTTAACAGTGATTCATTCCCTACCAAGAACACTTCCATCTGTCCCCGGTTACCTCTGGGTGGCGCACTTGAGTGCACAGAGCTTCAAAAATGCTACTTTGTTCTCATTGGGAACATGGAGTCACAATGAGTATGTTTACATGGACACCAATAATCAGATTTTAATACGATTAAGACAATACTCTGATTAAGAGTCTACCATGTAAACAGCAATTTTTGATTAATTAAATCCGTTTAAGGTCATAATCGAACTAAACAGAAATCGAATTAAGACTAAAACTATTTTAGCCGCATTATTGAAGTGCAGTACAGACATGTAAACACCACAATCAAACTATTACCATCGTGTAGGATTTTCGCCACATTTTGCGACAGGATATTCCGTACACACACAGCTGTTTGACACTACTCTGCATCTACCGAGTCAGTAAAGGACCACAGACGCTGCGACACACACACTGCGAAATGTGCTTTTTTTCTCCCATTCGGCGTGCGGTATCAAATTACTTCGTAACAAACTTACTTCGTACTCACATCCAATACCTCAGTTTGTCACGGGGGCATGAATGAAATGTTCCTGAATGAAAGTGAAACTGCCAAACTGCAGTTAATGTCAAAAAAATTAAAATGAAACACCCGAAATGACATGAAACTCCGGAGGAAACGTGGATAGCGTGGTGACGCAATGACGTTAATCAATCTATGTGCTATAACATGTAAAACGGGATCATAAAAGGAACATTCAAAAAGCAACTCATATAAACACCTTAATCATATTATTGTCTTAATCAGATTAATGCAAATAATTCGATTACTGACGTCCATCTAAACGTAGTCATTGTTAGCAATGAACAATTCTGCAACTTTAGTATGGTTCATCAGACTCTGAAAAAACACAAAACAATAATAAATAAGAAAAGAAATGTAATGTAATGCAAGAAAAGAAATAGTGTGGCTCCTAGATTTGCATTCAACACTGCTCAGTCTCACAGAGGTGCACAAACTTTCGCACACCAGCTACTTACATCCTGACATGTACAGCTACTACTATTCGTTGCCTATGAAAAACACTTCTAACTGCCACCAGCTACCTCTGGATTGTGCACTTGAGCATTCAACATTTCAAAAATGCTACGTTGTTCTAGTGATGGGAGAAACAAAGATTTTCATGCTACAAAACAACTGAATCAATTTCTTTGCAATGATTCACCATTTCAAAGTGTTCAAAACAGCACACCTGGTGGTCAAAACAGTGTAAATGCAACTACAACTCAAACAAAACATTGCTTTGAATTGATTTTTTCAAACATATTGCGAACTTAAATCGAAAGTCTAACCTATAAATGCATTTATTTTATTGTCTAATATAATTAAATATTAAGTGTCTACATAATATGCATTCTTTTATAAATTTTCAAGGGCTATATATTGTTTGTTTCATGGTGGGCTCTGCTAAACAGGCCCAGTAAAATAACCATTAATGCTTTTCATTTTACAGATTTCTCATTAAAACGTCTACAAACTTGTAAAACTGATCCAAGATCAAATAAAAACTATGAAATACGTTCAGCCACTGGGGGCGATTTGAATGAAGCTTTCATTCGTGTGGATTATGGCATTACACAGATCACCCCAAGTGGAGAACCCTATTTTTAAAACATTTTGAAAAAAAGTTATGACATTAAGAAATCTCATTAACTAAAATCATGCAACATTGCCAATTTGATATATGTTTAAAAAAAGCTGATTTAAAACAAAAGATTTGTAAGGGTTTCAAAGCTTCATGAAGCAGTACTTCCATCAATACTTTGGTATTTTTGGAAACACTGAGTCTGCATTGAATGTTACATTTCTGCAGTTTTAGCACACTCACTATTAGTATCTGAAATGAGCAAAAACAATAAGAACAGCAAAAAGTGCTCAACGGTGTCTTAATGGAGGAGAAGAAATGGTGTCTTTCTCACAGAGGCGCATACATTTTCGCACAAACTGGCTTCATACATTCCGACATGTATAACCACTGACAGTTTGCTGCTGTTTTTGTTTTAACAGTGATTTATTCCCTCCAATAACCCTTCCACCTGCCACCAGCTACCTCTGGATGGTGGACTTGAGCATTCAATATTTGTAAAAAAAAATGCTACCTTCTTGTTCTTGTTGGGAACATGGAGTGACACTGTTATCATTGAATGCGTTACTATTCTGCAGCTTTAGCATGGTCCACTATCAGTCTCTGAAAAGAGCCAAAACAACAAGAACAATAAAAAAAGTGCTTTGTGTTCTCTGACACAAAGCCAGGGATTGATAAAACTTCCACACACGTTTAGAGTTTGGATATATTCCTTCCTTCCTCTGACCTCAACTGACAGGTTCTCATTGAGATGCTGATGTCTGACAAATATCAAACAGAGCATGAGGTGAATGCAGAGCGTGTTCGGGAGTCTAAAGGGCGAAGATAAAAAAAAAAAAAACTAGCTAATGCTAGTCTGATATTGACGTCTCCTTCATCATACCAATGAGGGGAAATCTACTGAACGAATGCACAAGAGGGTTTTAGGCAAATGCTAAAATATACTTTCAAACAAAACACCATGCTGGGCTAGCTTGGTCTTTCTTGAGATGCTGACTGGGGGAGTCCAACAGGTTAGGCTAGTTAAAATGCATGCCACTATTCAATACTGGTGTAGACACTTCAACAGCTATGATGGGTAAGTAAAATTCTTCCAAAAGGAATGATTCAATTTGAATGGAGTTTTAATGGAGAGTTTAATGCTTCAGTAACCATTGACTTACTTTGGATTTGTTAAAAGAATTGCAAGAGCATTGTAATGTGACATCAGTAATGCGTATTTTATTGTGTTTTACCTTAACACAATGTCCTTACAACAAGCAACACAACAAAATTTGAGTGACAAGTGACACGAAAATAACATTTCAGCCATTTAGAATCCCACAATAGTGCATTGTACTTCCAATAAAATGGACAGGTTTATCATTTAATTATTAAATATTAAACCTCATTAACATTATTAAAATTAAATGCTGAGCAACTGATGTTGGTTTGTTGTTAGTCGTCACAGATCTACGTTCATGTTTAAACTATACATTTGTTTGCTAGTTTGCAAAGATTGGAGGTAAACAATCTGTTGTTGCTTTCAGTATAGAAATAAATATCAGGTAAAATGGTATTCAAACTCATTCTGGCTGCATAAAGTACATCCATGCAGTTGTTATCGCAGAAAAAAAGCCAGACCGAAAAGTGACCGCCTGGATGTACACTCCAAAAAATTATTTTTCAAAAATGAGTTTTTGTTTGTTTCTGGTGCAAATATGTAAAAAAATCTTAAATCAAGAAGCATTTTCTAGACAAGAAAAAATATAGTCTTGTTTTCATAAGTAATAAGTCAAAATTAAGTGAGTTTTTCCTTAAAATACGTAAAATCAATGTCAATGGGGTAAACGAAATAATCTTGTTTTCGCTTTGGAATAAGAATATCTTTCTTAGCCCATTGTCAGATTATTTAGCTTGTTTTAAGGAAAAGCTCCCTTAATTTTGACTTATTATTTCTGAAAACAATACAAATTTTGTTTTGCTTGCATAGAAAATGCCTCTTGATTTAAGAATTTTTAGATATCTGGCTTAGAAACAAGACAAAAACAAATACAAATACGAAACAAATACGCCTGGATGGAGCATGCACTAACCAATGTATTATTCAGTCACAAGATGGTGCCAAACAGCCAAAACACTGGCATGACAGACAAGCAAATAAATATAGATGTGAACGTATTCACTGATGATCAAGATGATTCGAAGTACCCAGATGAGTCTGTGTTAGTTTCAGTGGTTGTAATCTAGGAATAACATATCTTGGAAGATCATATCGTGGAGATTGACTAATTAGAATCAAGTATTCCAGAGAGTCGTATAGTATAATAACACTGACAAAAAGCACATAATCAGAACCTGAGGTGACCATTGTCATAGTAGTTCATGCAGTTTTTTCCAGCAGTGATGTCGCAAAAATAGAAACTGTTCCTAAAATAGAAACTTTGCGCATGACCGTTGAGGATGGTAAGGAAAAAACTCCTTTTACAAAAGAAAAGATAACTTTTATCACATAGCAGCTAGGCATTACTTGTAGTTAGGACACAATTTGTTTGATGCCAATGACAAAATGGAGTAAAATCTACTCAATGAACAAACAAGAAGATTTTAGGCAATGATAAAATGTATTTTCAATCAAAACATCATGCTGGGACAACTTGGTCTTTCCTGAGATGCTGACTGAATCCAACAAGTTAGGCTAGTTAAAATGCAAGTCACTATTCAATACTGTCACAGATACTTCAACAGCTATGATGTGTAAGTGAAATTCTTCCAAAAGGAATAATTCAGTTTGAGTGTCACTCCAGTTCAAACACACTCTCCTGTTACAGATTCATTGTACCATCACAATCCATTTTGTTTAAGAAAATCCAGGTAGAAGAATGACAGGAATGAAGAAGTTTTGAACAGAGAGTTTAATGCCTCAGTTGTTCGTGTGGAACCGTGTTATGAAACACTTCATCAGTCTCCTCACTCTCCTTTCCGCTCTGTTTTTCATTTGGTTTGAGATACTCTTATCTACAATGAATGATACTGGGATTAGAATGTCTCACAGGGGATGCAGGATGTGGATATAAAATATGATTGACTTGATCGCAAGGATAAGAATATGATATACTCTGTCTGAAGTCGCAAATGACAGGAAATTATGAATTTTACCGTTGCATGGATTTTTCTAAACTCTTCCTTTGTGCACTTTGATCTTTGTAACTTTGCAGACCCCTATTATTCACAAACAGCTATGTTGTATGCTACTTCATGAAATAAAAATTGAGGCACTACAAAAATGTACCATTTTAATGTAATAGGGTAACACTATTATATTAGAATAATGGTCTATTGGTAAATGTTAATTAATGCATTTATTAACACTGACAAAGTATGAATCATCTTGTAAAGCATTTATTAACCATAGTTCAACATTTACTAATGATTATTAAAATGAAGTTGTGCTTGGTAACATTAGTTAATGCACAGTGAGTTAACATGCACTAAAATGAATTAACATTATTAAACTTAACAAAGATGAATAAATACAGTAATAAATGTATTACTAATTGTTTCTTCATGTTATTAAATACATATATAACATTAACTAATGGACCTTTGCCAATCAATACTGATACTTTGGCATCAGTATTGTATATCTACTGAATCATGAAATGGGTGTATTTTTTCACTCTAATGGTGATGGTATTACAAAAATAAAAGGCTATTCTATTCTAAAGAGTGCATGTAGATGTGCAATTCATTCCTAGTGCCCTCCTTCTCAACATTTCATTTCATTACAATGGCTGTACCCTATCTAAGTTCACATATTCAGAAAAAATCTGTAGTTTCAACAGATATTCTCATCTCATAGTACAGTCATCAGGACAATACTGACAGCTAATGTTCGTACCTCTGCCATCATCTTTATGCTGCTTCACTTTCCCAATTCTGCTGATCTCTGCACATTTCACTCCGTGCAAAGAATTTATTCAAAGAACATCTTTTTAAAAAAAAAAAAAAAAAAAAAAAAACTTTGGAGTTTCACTTCAGCAGGTGTTGAAGTGTCCTCTAAAGAACTTTATCCCAAAAGTTTCAGTGCTCAGTAAAAATTAGAGAAAGTACTGTTTGTTATACTAAGCTATTTAATGCAGCTTAAGGACTCTTTTGGAAGAAGAAGAACTGGAATATTGAAAGCTGAATAATGGATCTTTTATTTTAAGCTGCACGATATGTGGCTCCACTAAGTCCACCACAAACTCCTGATCTCATGACCTTAACAGACGGCTTGCAACAGGCTAATGCAAGCTATCATTCATGACTAGAAAGGGAAATGACAGTGATTTATGATCCAGAGTCTCTGTGTTTGATGCAATACCAACGATGCATATGAGTGAAGGGCATTGTGGGTGACTAATCCCTCTAGAGCATGCTGTTGCTGAGGCAGGACACTATCACCTGTCAACAGGCTGTCCCTGCTGGCTAAATAGCAAAACACCTGGCTTCAATGCCCAGATGCCGAACATCTGGAAAAACAAAATAAACCAAATCTGACTGAGCAAATTTCATAAAGGGCAAACGATAATGTAAACAAAATGCCCACATAAACAAGGGCAATGAAGGATAACAAGCTGAAGGGTGAATTTGCTGAACAGATGTGCCACAAAAACCTAAATCTTGGTCATAAAGCACATGCAATGCGACAAGCCAGACAATCTGAACTAGTTTACATTCTTAACTGAATAAACACCAGAACTCTGGTTACTTTGCATTTGTTTTATGACTAAAGAGAAGAGAACAAGCGTTCACTCTCCTTTTATTCATATTTTGGGTTTGGGCCGATGTGAATGCGGCAATCACACTCGAGTGTGCACCAAAAGAAGACCAAATAAGCTTTCAAACAAACACTCGAGCAGTTTGTTTGTGGTGAGAATATGACCTAAACTTAAACAGACCCAAATGCACATTTTTGGACTAAAAAAGCTTCTGTAGTCATCATGGGATGAGGGTGACCCTGCTTTAGCAATAGCTCCATGGTAGCTTGAGGGCAAACTTCTGAATTGACTTCCGATAAAACCTGCATTAAAACATTGTTTTCAAGCTGCATCCATGTTTAATTCTCAAAATGTATAGTTTGTCTAAAGTGAAATTATATAATTTCGTCTCTTTCAACTTTTCCTCCTCTCTTTGTTTATTTAGAAGAATATTCCCGTATATTAATTCTGACCTATCGAAAAAGGCAGTTTAGGAAATACATTCAATGGTTTGACCACAGCAATGTGGAGAGTGTATGTTTGGGCATAAAAAAAAATCTACGAAGTTACAATTCTCAAGCTTCACTCAAAAAGTAATTTATTCTTAACAACTATATAGTCCAAATTCCACCTATGGAAATGTATATGATTGGGGTGTGGGGAGGGGCAAAACAACCATAATGTTTCCACTCTGATATGTCTTGCTTTTTCTATGCGTGCAAAGATTCTGCGCGATCTACTTGACCAATATTCTCAACTCAAATTGACTATATTGTGAAATATTAGAATTTTCAATTTTCAAATATGTGTAAGAACACATATTTTGTTGTTTAAACATCTTAATAATGATAATATTAACTAATCTATGATGGGTGATGGGCACCACTATATTTGTGCTGCAACAGAGATTAGGGCTTCTGGATTTACAACACGTAAATTCTTGTAAACTTCTCACAAAATGCATGAACGTAGGTGGCTGTTTAACTTGGAGAAGAATAAACCAAATGTTCTAGTTCTAAACAGTGTGTATCTGTTTGTCTCTAAAATTATTATCATTGCTGTCTGCATAGACATGTATTTTACAAACCATAAATAGTTTGACATAAATATGCTTATTGAAATATCTCCAACCCCAAACAAACATTATTTCATTGAAAAGTTTTGTAAGTTTTGATCTTCAGTCTTTCAGGTATTGTAATAATGTAGAGTATGTGAAAAATAATGTATTCTTCGAACCATTAAGTGTGAGAACATGTTCTTGTACACTACCTAAACAGAATCAAGACTTTGTAAAAGAGCACAATAGGACCCCTTTAACATCCTGCTAGAAGACCAAGGATTTTTAACTTTCCCTCTGACAGTACACTTTCCGTATTATCTCACTCCCTTCCTGATGGTGTGACATTCCGAGACTTAAAAAGATCATCGATAACAAGATTGCAATTTCTAGGAGAATTAAAGGTGAAAAAGGTGATGCTGAGCTAAGTTTGAGCTAAGTAAGGACCCCTAAGTTTGTGCCAGGCTGTGGCCTTGTTTTTGCAACCATCAAAGACCTTCTGCAACAAACAGGCTCTCTCTCATCAGCCAACTTCGGTAAAGATCAACTGAAGCCTCAACAAATCACACCAGGACTCTTACAAACAGGCAAGCCAAACAGGTATCAGACTTGCACCTTTTCACAAAGCTGTGTTAAAGACCCCGATGTCTCTTTCAGTGTGTAGATCTGCTAAATATAAAATTCTGCCATAACTTTATGGTTTTATTCTCTATTCTGCTTCTGCTTCAATCCTCTTTCTATACAAAACTCTATACTCTGTGTGGTTAGTAATGTCTTAACTGTGACGTTTTATTGTCTTTTCTTAAAAAATTGAGTAAACAGGTTGCCTTAAAAGTAAGCAAAATGTGAATGATTATAAAAATGAAGTTAAGTCAACTTAAGAGTTCCAAGTTACAACAGGTTTACTCATTTTTGTTATTTTAAAGTGAAGTCACTTTTAAGACAACGCCTTTTAAAATAAAGTAACTAATAGCTTTTTACACTGTATTTGTTGCTTTGCTCATAACAGGAATCTTTAATGATGCAAATCATTGCTACATGCCCTCAGATCTGTTTTAAGATAATGTTGTATAAGGCTAAAAGTATAAGGTCCTTCTATAATTTATTGTTGTTTTCACGTAAACATTCGCTAGTGTTTCTGATATGCTAAAGACTGATTCTCTCAGGAATCCCTCAAATCAGTTACTCAATCCACACACTTTTATTGACCATAATTAATTATGTATTTCCCTTTTAGGTTAATTTCCTACAATAACAGCAGTTGCACATTTCATTTTCAGTGAATTCTTGCACCAGATTCAAAATGAGAGTGGTGAATTAATGTGTGGGTTTCAAAGGGTTTGATAGTATTTTTCTACAGATCCCCAAGTACTCTGTTGTGTCTCCCTAGGGGTGCTTGGAATAAGGTATAAATCAGATTTAAAAAAATACACACGTCAATTACTTTTACTATTTGCTCAAATAGGGATTCATTAAAGTGATAAAAAGTGGAAGACCGTAAATGTTTAGCAGATAAATAAACTTGGGGCACTATGGCATCAAAAAGTTTGAAGACCCTTTAATAAACCTACAGTGCAAACATATTTACACTTTAGATGCGTCGTAAAAACAAAGCCATGTAACCTTCTGGTTACAGTATAATCTCCCACACATACCACAGCAGTCAAACTGTTGAGCTACAAACTGACTTGCCCTTGCACTGTAATAAAGCTTCTCTCTCTCCCTCATATGGCCTTTCAAGCGCATCATCCCACTGCTCTTGCCTGACCCAGGTCTGACCACACAGGCATTTAGCTGCCACATCCGCTTGAGCTTCTTTTTGAGCTGGGAGATTGTCTAGGAAGGAGCTGGAGCACTATGGGATGGAGGGTGATGAGGGCAGAAGTTGAAGGAGAGTATACCATCACGACTTCAACTTCTCCTGCCCCCATGCCCTGTGGGTAACCCCACTGCTGCTTTAAAATGGATGATGTCTTTCATTCAAGGTGAGTGAGTGTATGGATGCCAGTGGCAATTAGGGTTTTTTTTTAACAGGAGAGACCCAGAGAGGCTCAAATGTGCAAGGAGGGTCAAAAATAATAACTATCTTCTTCATATGTGGATTCAAAGCATCACACTTATGTTCCTTTCAAGAGGACTTTATCTCAGTATATAATTTCCTTTAGCCCAGTTCAATGACTACTAGTTAGAATACCATTCACTGGCTTAAACAGTGAGTGTGACCCCTCTGGTTTGTCTTGACCTGCTCCAAGTGGGATTCGATTCTGGATTTATGGGAGGCTGGAGCACTAACAAGGACTTTAAAGACAACGGTTTCATTCAATAGTGCACACCTTTAGATCAGGGAAGGGAGGTTACCTACTCTGAAAAAAAATAAAAATTAATTGAATTTACAAATTAATTTTAAGGTAAGTGCTTGCAAACAGTTTATATAGGGGTGAATTTAAACAAACAAATTAAATTTTGTGATGTTCAACTTAATTTGTTTGTTTAAACCCAGCCCATATAAACTGTTTGCAAGCACTTACCTTAAAAAATGTAGTAAATCCAATTAATCATTTGTTTAGCTCAGACGATTTGGCTTCTGAAACACTCTCCCCCTTTAACCTCACTCCATCTTGGGTCATTGCACCATATAACCTCTTTTTCTCACTTTCATCCTGCTCCAAGCAGGATTTTGCAATTATGACATGTGATGCGGGTGCACCAACTAAAGACTGCAGCATCTAGCACCTCTGTAACTAGAGTGCTACTTGAGATTAGTGAGATAGGTTTACCTGCACAGCTCTGACTAGCTGGCCTCTCTAATACGAGTCTCACAAACATTGACAGCAATCCATTTAAATCCTTCAATAATCCAGTTCGACCAATAGTGAGTTTGGGGCTTGCCTACCATAGCAGGCAGACTGAGCCAGAGGGTATTTTGCCATTGTGGGGTCATGGCTGATGTGTTACATGATACTGATTAAAGACTTGCCAAAAAAAACTGAAGACTTGCCATTATACACAGAGACAGATTGAGCCTCAGACTGAAACTGTGTAAAACAAGGATATCCATGGTGGTGTTTTTGCAAGAGGAAAACATTGACGCAAAGTTTGGGTTTCAATTGAAAAAAATTGGCCTTCAAGCCCCATTTATATTTGTATTAGGTTTTTGCAAGGTTTTATTGAAAACATGCTTTATTTTCAGTAGTAGAGCAGGAGCAACATACTTCCTAAATCCTAAATGAATCTGCCCGCTGTCTGAATATTTGAAACTACATAAAGAGGTAATCTTCTGATAGATAGATAAATTACAACACAGCACTGTACTATATTATTATTAATATTATATTATTATTATTATTATTATTATTATTAGAAAATAAACATTTAGTATTTTAATTGTTTAGCTACAAAATTGAAAGCAATGAAAGGAGGACATATTTGATCAACCACTAGGGTAAAAGTACATGTTAAATAATGTAGTATATACACTCTCAGAAATAAAGATACACAAGGTGTCACTGGGGTGGTACCTTTTCAAAAGATTTGTAGTAAACGTCAGAACCCAAGCCAGGAGACTCTTTCAAGCAGAATTATTTATTGAGAATGTGGTGGTTGTCATCTTCAAGAAGTTCACATGAGTTTGAAAGAGTCTACATGAGTCTCTTAGAGTCTACAGGAGTCTAATTTCAGCAGAGTTGTCCTGTGTATATATGTCATGGGGGGATCCTGAGGTTTCACCTGCTTGAAAGTATCACCCAGAAACAAAGGCACATCAGTTGGGATCCTGCCTTTAGCATTTGGGATGCTCAGGAAGGCAAAAGGTTTAATGTCTCTCATGCCTGGGCTGCTAAAGTTTCAAATGAAATAACAATTCCAAAAAAACAAAGAATATAACTTTTCAGTTTTATATATCACTGTTAATTTGAAACTATAGATTATATAAATTTATATTCTCACAGGTTGCTACATGCTTGTAACTAAAGTGTACAAATTAGTATCTTAAAGACACATATAAGTACCTAAATTTTTTAAAAACTATACTATTCTAACATTTATGTACTAAAATGAACCTTTAAGGTATTAATATTGACTCTTTAAGTACAAATGTGTAACTTTTGAAAAGGTACAACCCCAGTGACAGCTTGTGTACCTATATTTCTTAGAGCGTATGCAAAAAAAAAAAAAAAGTAACGTTATTGTAAAGTGTTACCGGGAATTCAGTCATATCATTCCCACTAGCAACTGGGATAAGGTGTAAGTCGGATAGAGCAGTTTTGTTCTGCTTTTAAATTTTTGGAATCCAACAACCTATTGAGTGTAAGCTGAATGAGAGTTGAACAGAGAAAGTTTATGCTAGACCTCACCAGAATTCATGTTTTATCCAGCATGACCTCATGTTGGCCCAAACTTCACCATGTCCAGCTACACTCTGCTTCTTAGCACTTAATCATTTTTTTTAAACCCTATTATAAAGGACCTCATACACAAGTGCTGTACAACATGGGGATGCTCAACACCTTTTGTACCATTACAGCCTAGCAGGACATGATTTATCATGGCTGTAGGGCTGCCAGAAGAGACGGTGCAGTCCAGACGCAGACATCTGCTCGGTGCTTAGTTACTTTAGCTCAGATACTGCAGGTAGTCAGGAGAGATGCTAAAACAGAGAGAGTGCAGTGCTTTGAAGAATCACTTAGTTTTTTTTTTTTTTTTGTGAAATGTATTATTGAGAATCTGTAGCATTTAACATGGCGACTGTAGAAGCCACTTGTGCATTTTTTCAGTATGTTTTTAAATCTAGAATACATATGCATTAGTTTAACCTGCCTAAAGTAAATGTAAATAAATGACTTGAGTTGAAGAGACTAAATGTTTAGCGGATCTGAAGCATATGATTGAAACAAAATATCTTGACACAGCTTTGGAGATTTCAGACATTTCCCCATGCATTAAAGCTTCTCTTCTAGCTTTTATAAATGCTAAGTGAACTAATCTGCCTTATAGGGACTTATAATGAAGCTCTGATGGTGATGCTGGAATATCTTGCCAATGAGTCAGACATGAAGTCTAATGGTGCATCAAAAATCACATACTATCTGAGTAGGTACGACATAAATTTGAACTTCACAAAAATTGAAAAATATAGTCTATATTGCATGGATATTATTGGCATGAATGAAATACAGATGCACTGCATTCACCATATCATTAAAACATGTCAGTTATCGTACAAAAGATGCACAATTTCCACAATTGTGGACTACAGTACCATTTGTGCAAAAACGGTATAGTAATATTGCCAACTACTGGGCAGGCATGCATAATGCAGTATAGTATTTTTAGTTGTTTTCGGTGAATTTACTGTATGTGAATGGGAAATGTGTTCCTCTGTATGCAATAAAAAATGCACAGGAAAAATATGTTTTTGCTTTTATTTCATCATTATCATGTAAATGAACAAATGTAACAATAAACATTATTGCAAAGTCCAAAAAAATATATACAATTCTGTATAGTTTTCAGCTAAAATGAACTTTAAAGGGGGTAATTTTCTTTTCTTTCCATGCAAATCATGATTACGGTGCACATTATAAAATAATACTTTCTGTTTAAACATATACGGTAGCTCAAATAGCATAATAGTAAAAGTATTTCAATCATATTAATTGGAGAAACACTTGTGTATGGCGCAGTGCAATGTAGTGCAATATATAAAAAAAATCATGATCCTGGGTTGGTTTCTTTTCACAATATGTGCAGGGAAAACAAGCAGCCATTGATTTTTGGATAAAAAAAAAGATGAATACTATTTCCACTGATTGAAAACAGGCAATCAAAATAATATCAAGCAGCACACCTCATGAAAACGTACTCTTACCCTGCATGCTTCAAAAGCACTTCATAATGCAGATGTGATTGCTTTGAAGGTTTAAAATCACTGTTTTAAGGATCACTTGCTGGGCCAAAGACTCTGAGAGGTTAACATTTGTGACACAGAAGGATGGCTGCTTCAAAACCACCCAGAGGAAAAATAAACCAGCCGGGAAAGATTCATTACCTGTCAGCATTTACCTTCCCAGAGAGCCTGCGACCACTATTCAACGCGTGTCTAAGACTATAGCTGAAAATCATACTAAAAAGACAACCCGAAGCCCGCAGCGATTCAACTCCAACATCTCTGCTCCGGAACGAGGCAGACAACCTTGTTTTTATGGCAACGTGTTTACGTTCTCTCCCTCTAAATTGGAATAGCCCTCTTTTCATTTGCATGAGTGCTTTGAAAACGCCTGCCCTACTTTCCGGAGGAGCAAAGGCGAGGTAAAGCAGAGGAGACAATGACTATTAAGGAAGCTAATTTTGAATAAGAGAGCCTGTAAACCCTTGAGGCAAATTTAACCACAGGCTTTTGTTCTGCCAGTGCAGAGTCAATCTGATAAGAGACAGGCTGCTCTGCATATTACCGATAACACTAATTAAAGGTAAACATGTCTTCCCGATCGGTGTGCGGAGGGAGCGTCGAACGAGGGCCAGTGATCGCGACCTTTGGCTGTGCTGCTCTAACGCATGGGCTCACCTGTCTGTTTACCCACACACTGCGGGCTAATGGGAGTCACCGAACATGACCTTCACAGTCAGTTGGAGGGCAGAGATATAGGCTTAAAGAGACAAATGCCATTGTTCTCTCAGGAGATTTGATTTTTTTTAACATTACCAAATGAAATGAGGTCCATAATCCTTCTAGCATATCGAATCATATGTATTTAGAGGAGTTTGAGTTCAACCATACGTTTTTTTAAAGCTGCAGTGTGACATTTTTTCTCTCTCTCTCTCAAAAAATGAAAGAGTCAAAATACTTTTATCCCAGCTTTAAGACAGCTTTAAAGGAAATTCACCCTATCAGTTTTCTAAATACATGTTCTTGATCCTATTGTGAAAGATTCATCCTTGCTTTATTTTTAAACATTTTATTTTTCTGGTGAGGTATGCCAGAGTTCTCCAATCATTTCTTCAGCTTAAACTCTGTGCACTTTTCGTACAGTTGACTAGAAGGTCACATTCAGGTCTATTTACATCCAATAAGACCCAACAAACCAAACCAAGTCCATCACTCCACAAAATGTTTTTAAAGAATCTGCTTTACATCTAGCAATCACAAAAAGATCTGTGGCTACATATTTGTAGGTAGAATGCTGAATCGGTTTTGCTGTTGTGTCAGCGAAACTATAGGTTATCTGCTTTTATATACTGTGTTGCTAATATATATACTGCATTTGGTCCTCATATACTATTGTCTTAATGCTTTGAGATACATTTAGAGATTTTTGTAATAGTTTCCCATTGGAAACGCTTAATGTAACAGTAAACATCAAACACTAAATTTGGACTCTTAATAATTAAAATATTTGACAATGGGCTGATAAATATAGAAAATAAGCTACACCCAAGGTGGTAATGCAATCATGACACAAAATGTATCAGACCCTAGTGAAAAAAATGTATACTTAAGCACAATTTATCCATATGCACTTTACTATAACTAAATGTTATTGTGACATGCTACAGTATATATTGGTATGCTTCAAGTGCGCAAAATTGAAACAATTAATTTTGTACTTTAGTTGTCTGAAAGCTGGGGTCCAACTAAAGCTGTGTCAAGTATACTTTGTTGAGCTAAAGTGAAACTATTCCAATATACTATAATTCAGTTTAATGTATACTTACACTAATTGCATGCATAAAACCTGCATTGCTTTATAATTTATTTGTAATGCAAAAAGTTGAGTGAAAGCATGAAATAATATTATTACATATTTGTATTTGATACATAGACAAGATAATGCATTTGTAGTATACTTAGCATAAAATAAATGCATTTCTAATACATTTTAATGTACTTATTATTCACTAGGGGAGTCAATGAACCAGACTACATTTTTTTATTTTAAGAAACTCAATCCATACATCCTTTACTAATTCATAATACCATCCATTTATCTGTTGTACTAGAAACCTGGACATCCTGTTCTTCACAGCATAGTTTTATGATCTAGATTCTGAATATTGTTGCATTGTTAGACTGTGTACAGTTGTGCTGTGCCCATATGTCTTCAAATGTTAATGGCAGCTTTGGGAAAAGTGTGGTACAAGGGTTTTCATTAAGATGGCGCTCCAGAGGTAGATGACTGGGGCTCATATTGGCCACATTGGCTGGTAATAAAACCCATCCTTTCAAGTCAGGATGCTGAAAAAGCTTTTCACGAGAGTGCATTTTTATTCTTGGCATGTCCCACATAAAATTCACGTCCTTTTTTTTTCCCCCTGCCACAATACAGACTACTTTTCTAGTACTTTCCTCTTAATGAGCTGCTCCTGTTTTTGTGTGCGCCGCAGATCTAATGCAGACGCCCATTTGAATGCGAAGTTATTAGCTACCCTTTCATATGGAATAACAGAAAGGTTTTTTTTCTTTGACTAAATTGCTCGTTGTTTGGCTTTTCGGGTTAGCTTTCTTGACGACGCTGTCTCATGAGATATTCCAACGGAGTTTGGCTACAGGCCGCTTTGTCACATGAAGTGCCATGACCTGTGGCTTTGTGGCTGCACTGAGTCAGACCTCCTAATGTGAGGAATGAAATGCCCTTAATCCACTAGACGACGTCTAGACATTTCGCTGCACGCCCCACAGGCCACCAATGTGACTGACTGCTCGTATTACGGCAGATCAACATTTCTGCAAAGAGAAAACAATCTGATGAATGGTAAAGCTTGACAGGAGCGCCCAGGTTGTCTCGCTGTAAATGAGCTAGGCTTCCAAGAGACCCATCCTGAAGAGTGATACAAAAAAAAAAAAAGATTTGTACAAAACAAATGAGGCTCTGGTAAGTTATTGAAATTCAGGGGAGAGGACGGAGAAAACAAAAGGATGGAGGGATACAATCCTCAGTGCAGCAGAGGAAGAAGAGGAGAGAGTCTAATTAAAGTCTGGGCACAGGCTGAAGGACTGACTTGTGACTAATCTAGCCTGAAGGCACATCTCTATTGCGCTATGCACATGGGCAAGACGCTGCAAGCAAAAGCAGTCCTGTGGCCTGTTTATATTGCAGCACATGTTAATATTGCATTGAGGAGAGGCAGCCAGTGCACATTAAGGTGAACGGGTTGGAAATGAGGGAACTGTATGGCTGTGCATTCACATTCTTTTAAATAAATACTTGTAGGATTGAGATATTGCCGTAAGTGTGGATAGATCAGTTCAAGGGTTCTTCTTTCTACCTGACAATGCACCCAGAAGTCATGGAGGTGCTTTTTTGTAAGCATACTCAACCTCTTTTTGCAGTCTGGTCTTGAGATCTTTGACCATGAAAACCTTTACATGGCCGTACGCGGTGCTCCTGGACATGTGCCCAAATTCCCATATGGTGATTCTGGCCCTGATAACACTTCATAATAAGGTTCTATAAGTTAACATATGCAGAGTGTGTTCATGAATGATGCATGAGGTATTATGAGCCCTTTTTTTTTGTCACAGCATTTATTAATCTTAGTTAAATGTTAATTTAAAAATAACATGCCAGCTCATTTTTTTGGAAAGAGAAAGAATGTCTATGTAGAAATTAACTTTTAAGTGAATTACTGAATTTAGCAACCTAATTGTTTAATGTTCAATCCCCTTTAATTTTTAAAAATGAATAAGTTCCAACACAAATCGATTGTGTGGAACCCAGCATTTTTTACAGTGCATGTTCATCTTCAAAACTCAAATGAAGACACGAATGTTTCCCAAAATCATCCTTACCAACAGAACAATTCTATGATTCTGTATTTCCTCAATCCATAGTTCCAATAAACATTTGCAAACTGCATTACAACCTTTTGTTAATTAATGGACAAAAATTAACAGCTCTCCATCTGTTAAATACATACTTTTGTATAGCAAATAGCAAATACCATCATAGTAAATACCATGAGTCGTAAATACCATCGTATTATTTTAGTTTGTCAAAATTTACTCACCTTTTACTCATCCTCAAATGATTCTAAACTTTTATGAGTTTGTTTTTTTCTGTTGAACACAAAGGAAGACATTTTGAAGGATGTTTGATACCAGCAGCTTCTGACATCCACATACAGCAGAAAAAGTACCGGTTTCCAACATTCCTCAACATATCTTCTTTTGTGTTCGACAGAAAAAAAGAAGCGCAAAAGCTTTGGAGAAACAGGAAGGGAGGTAAATGATGACATAATTTCCATTTTTGGAAAACTATCCCTTTAAATCCAAACATTGACTTTTTGTCCAGGGAGTGTATAATATTACTAATGGAGTCTCAACTCCAAAACACGTGGCTTCAAATTCTCTATCTATATATACATCAACATACATGAGCCTCTGCTGGGAGAAAGACATCAAATAATCTTATTCAATTCAGGAAGGATAAGGAAAGTCACCTTGTGGTGATTTTTCCCCTCTCTCAGCGTCCTTTATGCACACCAGTGCAGCTCTGCAGCACCGCCCCAGGCAAAATTCCCATTCCTCAAAGGTGCACCGTCTCGTATTCAGAGTGCAGTTAGAGGCTACGGCGGGTTGGGTTCTGACAGTGGCCTTGCATATCGGACGACAATAAATCATCCACCGACACCGGGCCTGTGGACTGGGAACCAAGGAGGCACATCCTTTTTATTTTAGTCTCTACTGTTTCTGCTGAATATCAACAAGGACACCATGCAGAGTGAACGTGATTATCCACGTAAGTTCCATCAATCAATACCTGCCTTTGATATAATCTATCAAAGCAAATCTTTTAGAAAATCATTGCTTGCTGCATCCCCGACACCAATATTTCAATGATGTATGAAGATGAATCACTTTCTGAGATTAGACATGGATATAAACACTACTATCATGATTTTCAGTAGCATTACAGCACACTGTGATCGTATCAGTACTATTTGTTATTCACTTTGGCATCTGATTGAGCGCTTGTACCCAGAAACTGTGACGTCAGACTTAAGAAGCGGATTGGTCGGGTGTGGGAGGAGATGGCACAGTGGAATGTGGGATACATGGGTGGAACGAGACATCTCCACTGAGGCAGCAGGGTCATCTGTGTCTCTTTCATTGAGTAATGGCTGTGCAATAGCTGCGGTTAAGAGAGTCTGATATGGAGTAACAACTGCAGAGTAGAGAGTAGGTCCACGGGACTCTCCAAAGCACTCTGTCAGCGCAAGAGTGACAGCTAGAAGGACCGTTCACACCCACACACACTCAGACGCATACACAAACACTCGCACAACCACAGCCCAGCACGCTAAACATCAAAACATAGACTGGAGATAATAGTATACAGAGTATTGTCAAAAATGTACTGGAGACAAGCACTGCATTTCAAATAATCACCGCATTAGATAACAAAATGAGAAACAGAATCTGAAAATGACACCATTTTCTGTTTAACTACAAAAAATGTGGTTTTGTGAAAACACAGGTGTAATTCAGTGTTCTGTCTGTATGCATGTGGAAGTACTTGGCAACAAAAACAGCAAAGGTGAACTACAGGACAATGTGCGCACAGGTGCAAATCATTTCTTTAACACTTAAACAACCAGAATTCTATAACTAATGGAATGGGCATGTTCAAAAAACAAAACAAAACAAAAACAAAAAACTTCTTCTGTTGGCCATTCTGATTATTCGGATGTTTCTGTCGACAATTCTGACATTCATATAAAATCAAAGTGAATTTTTGTCACGTCATATTAACATTTGAAGATTGTATTCTGTCTGTCATCATGTTTACAGTCATTACCCTAAAATTAAAATCTTTTTGTAATATATTCTTTAATTGTGCATGAGTCCAATAGTATCTGGACGCAGACTTGGACTGCATATCTCAGACTTGCAATATCAGACACAATGCACTCAATGGAGCTAGTGACATCACCGTGAGGGGTAGGGTTAGGTGTGCACATTAAAAAGCATTGCATGCAGCTCACCTTGCAACTGCATTAAGGCTGCACTCAGACCCCTCTCCATGAGTTACTAGACCGCCCCAAAAGTGCGAGCGTTTGAAAGACACGTCTGAAGTAAAGTTATGTTTTTGTTATCAGTAAGCTTTGTTTTTGTTAGCAGAAATTTGCTATGCAACAGACGCATGCATATTTACAGCAAAAAGTAGCGGACTCTGAAATGCATGTGTTCAATTTGATTGGTCAATTTGACCATTCAAGGTAAAAATACTCAAAAAACTCTTTTGAGTTTTGTAATTTTATTAAAATAACAACGTTAGAAGAAAATATATGCAAATTTAGGAAAAGTCAGGTTACTATAGTAACATGGACTTAATTTGAACAAATTTATTAAATAAAAAAAAGTAAAATGGTCAAAATGACAGCCATGGAATAGTAATAAATAGGGACATTGCGACCTAATGACCTGACATGAATAATACGATGTTTCTAATACTTTTTTCCGGATGCATGTGAACAGGGATCCAAATTAGACTGATTAAAATCCATTTCATTTGGATTGTGGTTGAAACCTTTTCTAATCCAAACAACAGAAGACATAAGAAATCGAATAAAGAACTAAAACCGGGTTTAAACATGTGCAATTACATATACATGGCATAAAATTTGTGTAATTACGTATGACACAAAGAGCAGGTGGTTGTCAATGAACATAATGGATTGTTGTGTCATTTCAAATTGTCAGTGAAGTGGCGAAGTGGTGTAAGACAATGTTGTTTCTGACTTTCATCCATAGACCCCTTTTGTTCACGGGACAGGGCATTCTCATTGCTTGATAAATACCAGCAGTGTAGCATGAAACGGACAAATTTATTACCATATTTTCATGAATAGGCTAATTACAAATATTATTAAACATTTTTCAATATATATTGTATATATAAAATAAAGAAAATACATTCACACAGTGTTTGGGATTGACGTCGTGTCCAAATAGCCCATTTACACAGAGAAACCCATATTATTTTCTGTCATTTTAATTGAATACCCTATTCTATCTTTTTATAGAAATGATTATCTCATAGTGACAGAGGCTAACGTAAATGTCAAACTGGTGACATTGGAAACACTGGAAAGTCTAATCACATTTCTAACAACCAGAACCTAATTGATGCGCCAGTTCATTCATCAAATCTTAATTAAACGACAGCGGCTTTCTGAATGATGTGCAGACCACAAAACTCATGGGAGCGGCTCTGGTTGAAGACGGTGACTAGGCCTGACAAACAGCTCATATCTTCCACTCTGTGTTACACACAGAATTACACAGCACACAGTTCAATAAACAAGAGCCTGTTATTGAGTTACTTTCATTTTAGACTGGCAGGTACTTTGTCTGTTTTTGCTCCAACAAATAATAAAAAAGCCATCTTGTTTTCCCCATTTTTTTCCCACTGCTTAGTATTTCAGAAAATGAATAACGTGAATGAAGACTCCTGTTTAATATGAAGGAATCTACTGTACGGCAAACAGTTTTAACCTTTCATCTATAAACTGTACTAGGTTTTATTTATAATACTATTATTTATTTTTTTTAGATACTTTTAGTTACTTTTTACACTAAGTACTTATCATTTTTGATGCAACAAACATAAAAAAATACTGGTATTTATTACTAATACTTCTTTCAGTAGTGACTACTAACTATTTTGTTGTTACTAGTAACACATTTCACGTTTTTGCCATTGACTTCTATGGGGAACTGTCAATCAGCATGTATTCCAGTTGTGATTAAAACATAGCAGTTATTCATTACATTTTAACAGATATGAGTACACATTTATTAGATAATCATAATTATTTTTAAAATGCTTTATTGAACTCTACATATCCTAATAGTAAGAAAACAGATCTGACGATTATGATAAGAACTGTTACTAATAATTGCAAAAGACACAAAGAATAGTGTATAAAAACATGTACTAGCCCCAACTGGAATACATACTAGTCAATGGAAGTCAATGGTAATAATGTGAAATGCAACAGAATATTCACTAGACATTTTTGAAATATATACTATTATCTAATGAATAAGGACCTATTAAATAAAAATTTCATAGGTATTAGTTTCAAATTCATAAGCACTATCTATTAAAAAAGTGCACTAATGACTAGGGCCAAACAGAATCTGCTGACATTTTTTGCTATTTCTGCGCAGAATTTTGTAAAAAATCTGTGTCTGTTCATGCATTGGTATTGACGTTGTATGTAATATACTTAATTACATATTAAGCGAATACTTAATTACTCTTTTAGTGTGAACCAGGCATAAGAAAATGTACCAAAAGAATAAGCAATAGTAGACAATGAATAAGAACTAATAATTAATAGAAAATAAATTACATCTAAAAAAAGAGATACTGGCACATTTTATAGATTAAATATTAAAATGGCTTGCCACACTTTGATATTTTGCAGCACAATACAGAGACATTCATTAAAATATTTTTGAGAGACACCGTGTAACATGCTAAAGTAAGACTTCGGTTCAATTGGGTTTATTTTCAGCAAAGCTTTACCCAAGGAAATGTGTTGAGAAAGAGAGGTAGACGTTCTCATGAATCATTTGTTTGGATTGTACATTTGCAGTGACACTTAAATAGAGATCCTGATTGCGTAACAGTGTTGTGTTATGACATTTCCAAAGATGTGTACTATAAAATTAACATGGCACGCCCCAAGCATGTCGCAAAATGAAAAAACATTGTGAACACATTTTTGGAGAAAGATGGAAATAAGCATTCATGCATCACTGATGGGGTGTTTTCGTTAGTCAGTATTAAAAAAGGTCACATTTTGCAATATGGCAGAAGGGGCATTTTCTAAATCCGGAAAACATATATACATTTAGAGCTTTTTAAAATGTTTTATTTTTAAATGATAAATGTTTTCAGTAAAAGTTAATTCTAATAATTAATGGGAGCCAATGTCAGAGGACTAGAGTTAGGATCAGTTATGAAAATGAACTGTGTGGCTTTATTTTATTAAATATATTTAATAATATACTATTTTCTTTACTTAGATACATTTTAAATGAATGAATGAATGTATGAATAAATAAATGAATGAATAAATAAACTAATCAATCAATCAATCAATCAATCAATCAATCAATCAATGACTGCTCGCATATTCTTAGTTTATCTTGATTTATAATTTATAGTTTTGAGTTTGAATAAAAAAAATATGTTTGCTTTATTCAGTAAGCTACTGATAATTTCTTTACATTTCTTCTTTTTTTGTCATTTAGACCATTTAAAACAAAATGTTTTCAGGCATTTATATATCACAATAATGATGTTTTCATAAGAATTAGAAAATCAGTGGAATAACTGTGATTTTCAATAACAACAAATGAAAAGTATATTATTTTTTATCAACTCTTATTTTCTGGAAAAAAAATGCTCTAAATCAAATATGATAATAACCCATAACTAATAAGTCCATAAATCCAAAGAAACTGAAAATTTAAGTGGTGTCTTGCTTTTTCCATAGCTGGTAATATAAATATAATCTATACTTTCTGCTTTTAGAAATTGTACACAAATTGTTACATTTTTCATTTATTTCTAAATAATAATACAATAATTTGCATTCATTCATTTTCCTTCGGCTTAGTCCCTTTATTCATCAGGGGTCGCCACAGCGGAATGAACCGTCAACTTATCCAGCATATGTTTTGCCCTTACAGCTGCAAACCAGTACTGGAAAACACCCATACACTCCCACATTCACACATATACACTACGGACAATTTAGCTTACCCAATTCACCTATAGCACATGTGTTTGGACTGTGGGGGAAACCGGAGCACCCGGAGGAAACCCACGTGAACACGGGGAGAACATGCAAACTCCACACAGAAACTGACCCAGCCAGGGCTCGAACCAGCGACCTTCTTGCTGTGAGGCGACAGTGCTAACCACTGAGCCACCGTGTCGCCCCTACGATAATTTGTAAGAAATGAATTGGCATAGGCTAATTAATATTCTAAAATGTATTTTTTTTTAAATTAATTTTAATAGTATATTTAAAATGTACAGTATAAGACCTTTGCACCAGAGCACAAAAGCACAAGTGACGCACATATTTTACAGCAGTACGTTCCAGAGACATCAAGAAAAAAAGCTTGATATATGTCCCAGGCATGTTGAACGAGGCATTTCAAAGGAAAGGCTAATCCATCAATTGCATGCAAAACACTTCTCATTTCAATCTTCGTGTCATGGTTAAGTGCACGGCAGCACACAAGCAAACCCTGGATCCTCCACGCTCACGACATATTTTCTTCGGGAACCCAAATGCATCTGCATTCATTCGGAGAAGCTGAAAGTATCTCATGTAAAATGTATAAAGCGTGAAGTCTTTCAGGAAGTTGCTAATAAACAGGAAGGCAGCACAGGCCCTCACTAGATTTAGCACTAGAAGCACGCAGGCCTGCTGCACAATTTATCAAAGCAAATTTATGAATCAATTGTCATCTCTCCTACTGACAAGCTGACTGAGCTCTCCCTCAAATGGCTTGACAAATGGGACACGGAGCTATAAGAAACACCACGCTGGAGACGCTTTCCAGAGTTATTATCTTCTTCATGCTTGATTATGAGCAAATGCAGCCTTCATTTGGAGAATCGCATTCAATAGAGGTCAAAAAGACTCATTCAGTGTTTCTTTTCTGTGAAGTAATCACAGAAATAAAATAAAATAAAAGGTGCCATGTTTTCAGACTTTTCTATTAATTTTTAGACTAAAAATGTCAATGTTTTAAATTTAGAAGGCTTAAGATAAAACAGCCAGATCTCACGTGAAAACATACCTATTTTACTTATTGTCAGAAAAGTGGCTAATTGGTATGATTCCATTTTTCTTCTTATTTTTAAAAGGAGGCATGACCACAAACCCAACCCCTAACCCTTATTAGTGGATGAGCAAATCGTACTAAAATGTACGAATGAGAATCTAAAAGTTATTCCACGAGATAGCGTTGGAAAACCAAAACAATTTTTTCTCACACAAATGCAGTTTATTTAGAAAAGTGAATCCTCTCATTCCATTGACATTCAATTGAAACTGGCTTCTGGTGTCGTTGCCTACATCTCGTCAAAGCTGGAGCATTAGCTTTAGCCGTTTTATATTTCTGAATTACTTGGGCTTAATACTGCAAAATGTTAGACATTTTATCACTTTAAAACTGTAAGAAAGCAGATGCTTTGGCAAAAGTTGTTTTACCAACACAGGCTCATTGCAAATACATGCTTCAGCTTATGTTTTTTTTGTGAAACCGCAAAAAAAGTACTTCAACTTACCTTTGACTGCAGTTTCTAGGCAAAACGAAAGCTACAGGGTAGTAAACGGTCAGACTTTGAATTTCAGTGGATTAACTTGCACAGATAAATTTTTCACCTAAAGAGTAACAATGTGCACTAGCAAGAATATCAGTTACTCAATTGACATCTCTCTTATACCGACAAGCTGACTGAACCTTCTTCAAACGGCTTGTCAAATGGGACACGGAGCTATAAGAAACACCATGATGGAGCTGCTTTCCCGAGTTATTATCTTCTTCATGCTTGATTATGAGCAAATGCAGCCTTCATTTGGAGAATCACATTCAATAGAGGTCAGAAGACTCGTGTCATTCAACATCCCACAAACATCTCTGCAAATGTCTCAAAGAACCAATTTTAAAAATTATATATACCATATATGCTTGCTAACTGTCCTTGTGGACAATCCAGAAATCTTTCCTCATCAATAAGGATTGTTTTGACACAGTAATCCCACTAAAGCTTGCTTTGTTAGTACAGCCAATATGTTACAGGCCAAGTACACACTGCAGATGGGTCATTTCTAAAATAAGGTGAAACTCATGCCTCGTGACATTTATTTGAAGGAAAAGACTCACCAAAAAATATATGATAAAAAAATATTAAATGATTAAATAAATTTGTTGTGAACCTGGAACGTGGAATATTATTGTTATTTTGACCACTTATCATTTTATGCTCTAAATTACAAGATTCTGATTTATTTATTTTGAAATCTCATCAATAGTTTGTAGAACATAACCAAAATTATATTTTACTCAAACATAACTGTAAATTATAAATCCAAATAGCCATATTTAGACATGTACACTGCAAAAAAATATAATAATAATAATATGGCAAAAAGTAATGACAACAAAATTTTTATTTTAATAAAGTTAATCAGTTTTTAAATCACAAAAATTGAAAACATTTGTTATTTTGACAAATTGAAAATTTCCAAAAAATGATTAAAAAATGCTCCACATGACAATCTTTTTCATTTGGAAATTTCTAAGAAATGTTATCAGACCTTTATAGAATACTAAACATTTAACTTAAAGCCATAACTAATAAATCCAGTAAATCCAGAGAAACTGATGATTTTCAAGGAGGGCCAAACACACACAATCCTTTTATAATCCAAAGGTTTATTAAAAAAATATAAAACCATAAATAGTTTGGCTTTTTTATTATTTGAATTTGTCAGATGCCTTTTTTTGCCCTCAATCTGTTAGACCAATAGACATTTAGAAATAATTTAGTTTATTATTATAATAATAACAATAATAATAATAATAATAATAATAATAATTTTTGATTATTAATTTTCATTTTTTTATAATTTGGTTTTCTGAGGTTAAGCACTAAGTACTTGTTCTTCCAAGTTGGCAAAATGCCAAACAAAAATGGCTAAAATTGCAATAAAATACTAGTATTTAAAAAAAAACAACAAATGTATGTTGATCTTTTATTTTCACTGGTTTTATCACGGGGCGGCGCGGTGGCGCAGTGGGTAGCGCTGTTGCCTCACAGCAAAAAGGTCGCTGGTTCAAGCCTCAGCTGGGTCAGTGGGCATTTCTGTGGAGTTTGCATGTTCTCCCCGAGTTTGCGTGGGTTTCCTCCGGGTGCTCCGGTTTCCCCCACAAGTCCAAAGACATGCGCTATAGGTGAATTGGGTAAGCTAAATTGTCCGTAGTGAATGTGTGTGAATGGGAGTGTTTGGGTGTTTCCCAGTGATGGGTTGCAGCTGAAAGGGCATCCGCTGCATAAAACATATGCTGGATAAGTTGGCGATTCATTCCGCCATGGCGACCCCTGATTAATAATGGGACTAAGCCGAAAAGAAAATGAATGAATGAATGGTTTTATCACCAAAAATTGAGTGAGATTGAGGGATCTACATAAATAATTTGATAAATTCTTTCTAAATAATGAATGCTTTGAATAAATAAATTAACAAATTAATGCTTATTGAAAACTTCTAACGTAATTTTTTTCTTTTTTCTTGACATCCACTGAATTTATGTCAGAGTTGTGCAACAGTCAGTCACTGTTTGTGAAGATTATAGAAATGAATGAGAAGTGCTGTTGTCTGATCCTAACTATTGCAAAACTATAGTCTTTCAAAGATAACCTAGGAAGTCTGGGAAAGTTTCATTACAAGCTGTTTACACACTGGCAATAAAAATGCATGTAATACAAGAAAATACTTACATGGAGTATACAATTTATGAAGGTTCTGTAAATATAACTGTTATAAATTCTGTGGTAATTGTGCAATATCATTGTATTGTATAGATGCAACTTGGATAGTTTAAGTACACAAAATAATTTGTTGGACATCATGTGCATTTAACTTATAAATACGATCTTTCTGACATTACCTGAATGCACCATTACGAACTTACATTGGCTGGTCCAGCCTGAAATATAGTTTTTTTTTTTATGCAACTTAAGCATAGGAAATAGCATTTATGGTACACTCAGTGACAGATTTTATTGCTGGTTTGAAATATGTTATTTAAATGCGAGTACGTGAATATGACTTTCTCTGAAAGGCACTTTGATTCATACACACAGAGCGTTAATCACTCCTGCATTAAAATGCAAACTTTGCAATGTGTACATGACTATAATTAAGGGAGTAAGACGATGAATTTTTTTTTGCTGAATAACTCTTTTCACAACAAACACACCTTTAATTATTCCGCCACACACTGCCTTTTGACAGATTTTGCCTGCTTTTTTTAATCACGGCACATCTGTCTAGGGGATACACAGCAGTAAAAAGAATGATTTCCCTGAGGTGTGCTGGCGCCCCTGGCATCTGTTCATAGCCAAAGTGCACCTCGACCAGTCAAATGAGAGATGGATGTTGCCCCGATGGAGTCTAGAGCCGAAACGGGCACATGAAAAATACTGTACCACAGGGCAGTGTTTCCCAAAAGTTTCCCGACTTAGAGAACCCCACAGACCCCTCGGTAAAAGACCACAAATGCTTCTATATGATATAAACTTCTCAGGATTGTAAATTAAGCATTTTTAATACTGTGGGTATAAAAAGGAATTGTTAGCAAATTTAGATACCAACTGGTACTGTTAATGAAAGGCACTGCACATTTATGAAAAATATTCAGATATATACATTTTCATATAAGACATTTGTTTAAATATATTGTGAATATATTTACACCTAATGGAGTCTTCATATATACAACTTTGAATATTAAATGTTCATTTAAATTGTTGAGATGGTTAAATGTTTACATTATATTTTGCAGTTTAAACATTTTTTTAATGTAAGTTTTATAGGTTGATATTATATTATATTATCTATATATATCTATATCTATATATATATATATATATATATTTTTTTTAATTTCCATCCATCCATCCATCCATCCATCCATCCATCCAACCATCCATCTGTCCATCCATTTAAGCCCAAAAGTTATTATTTTACAATTTTGGAATCACTTATGGGTCAGTAAATAATGACATTATTTTCATCTTATAAGAAAAAATTTCAATTTATAGGTTGATTTCCAAGTAGCCCTTTTTCACCATCATCGGTTCGTGTCAAATCATCTGTTTCTAACCGAGTTTTACAGAAAACAGAAACTGATCTTTAAATAGAGGACACTTACATTTAATAAAATGTTTCTGTGTGTTTTTTGAATTTGCAGTGACGGCTGGCAATATCAAATTCAAACATAAATCAACTGAATAACTCATATCCCCTCAAGCACAGAATATAATATTTGCCAGGAAAATATGAGTCAGTGTGAATATTTTAATAACAGAGTTAAACTGTTCTTTTGTGTTCTACTCCTGATTTCCTTCCATAGACTTGGCCTTTGCCACAGGGTGCTTTCTAAAAGTTGCTTAATGAAGGAGGCTTACAGTGGGCTGTGATTGACAAAGGCCAATTTAATCTGCCTATTAGTCAAACACACGGCAGGAGCAGCTAATTATAGTGGGAGGCGCTCCAACTCCTTCTTTTTACATTGCCAGAGATCTTTTGTAGCTTTAAATGATGCAAATCGAATTGTCTGAAACATCTCACTAAGCTTGTCCTGTTACACAACAACCAATTCTGGACTGAGTGTTGTTTTGAGATTGCTGATATAACAGTTCAACAGCATTTCTTCCCCACTTTGCTTGTTAGTGTTAATTTTAGACAGATATTCAATCTGGGTACGGTTGGTAGGAAATTTTTAGTCACTCTTTTATTGTTATGCCAGTAGGTGGCAACAAATTGTTGTGTTTATGACTGAGCCACTAAATCATTCTTTCTAGTCATTTTTCAAATACACTGGTTCATACTGAAAAAACGAAACAATTAAGTGTATGTTTATTACTATACATGTATGTATATTAATATATTATACATTTATTTATTAGTATTGAATCATTAATTTAACCGATTCTTTGAAACCCACTGATTCATTTTGGAGTGGCATTCAAAATTGCGTACTATCCGAATATGTACTGGAATTCGAAAATAATACACTTTTTACACACTATTTTGCTTACTACATAGTAGGAAAGTATACAAATTTGGTTCAGTAAGTCATTGAATCATTCATTCAAGCGATTTTTCAAACATTCAAACATTTCATTCAGAAAAGAAACAAGTAATAGTATATTGTATGAACGTGTATGTATAAATGATTTGCATTTGAATAATTTATTGAAACAATTCCTTCAAACCCACTAATTCATTCATTTTTAACAAAAGTCTACTGGATGATGAACCAGATAATGGGGGGCACCATGATTGAAATACGTTTTTTGTTTTTATCAAAGCTAAGAAAATAACTTACATTAGACTTTTGTATGTTTATGTCTTGTAACTTTTGTAACAGTACTGTGAAGACGTTTCATATAGAATGTATTTGCCCAATCAGTGAACACATACATCAACAGTAGTGTTTATTGACTTTGATTAAACCCTGAAGCAAGAACTAATTTAGTTCCCTTAAAATTAGTTTCTACAAATAAAATCATTCTCAGTTATGGCTGCATGAATGCACCAAATAGTACTTATTAGTTATAGTAAAAATTTGTTATAGGAACTATGAAAACCCCGCTGAATCATTCGCCCAGACATATTGTTCCTACACAGTGATTTATTCAGGAAATGAAATTCTGCTGTGTGTTAGTTTTGGAACCCTTTTTTGTTGACAGTGCAAAACATTCCCACAGCAATTGGCCATATTATGTTAAAAACCTAAAATCTTGAGTAAAAACAATGCCACACTGAAAAACTCATGCTGTTAATCTGAATATCATAGCTCAGCTGTAATTACCTTCGGCCAAGTCTTACTGTTTCTGTATTGTAATCATGTACCAGTGTAAACAAACAGAAACACATTGGTAAGTACAACAGCAAATGGCCACTGAAGCATCTGCCATCCTGTCTGCATTCTCTTTTTGATGTCTGGGCCAGCTGGCAGAGGGCACCAGTGGCACAAGTTCACCTACCCAACCGTGCTGATACCAAGACCAATGGGTCACAGTCTGGGTGGCACCTACACTTCATTTCAAGCCCTCTCTCCAGGGGTCCTTTAGGTATTCGGTTAACATGGCCACCAAGACCATAACGCTCTATTAATCCATCACTCTATGCCCCTGACAGGTGGGCAGGTGAACCCTGAGACTCCTGCAACGCACCATGCCAGCAAAATGGAGGAGGCCAGAACCTCGGTTCAGATCGATACCCACCCACCCGGAATACAAAATGAGCCTGCTATTCATTACAAGCCGTAACAACCCCTGGCTCTGTCTCATTCATCAGTCAGGGCTGTTTCTGCTCAGCTTTCACCTAACCTCAGACTCTGTGGGTGAATAAATGATGCTGCAAACCCAAGCAACGACGTCAGAGCGAGAGAGGGATGAGTGGTGGGAGAAAAGGAGAGGAAAAACCCTTAAGTCACCTGCTGAAGGGCCGTCGGGCTCCGCTACGCCCACCGTAGTCAGTCATTTCATACATCTGTCATGCTCACGACCAATTGGATTAACTGTCCTTGGTTGTAATTTACAAGCTCAAGTAAATCCTGCTACATGAAGGACAAATTCTGAGGCGTAAGCTGAGTTGTCTTGAGAGCAGCATGAAACCTCACATGCTATTTGCCACGCCTCTCCTTCATAACTCGCCGTTTATGTCTATCATAAAGTTTACAGACTCATTTTTATATACAACCAAATATTATTTACGGCATAAGCCAAATCATGGAGCACTGTAATCAAGGTTGATGCCACCACTTGGACCGGCATACTGAGGACAGAGGCTTCTGATATAGTGTTTCCCAACTTTTTTGTCTAGAATATGAAAAAAGGTTTGTCGGTAAGGCTCAAATATGCGGATATTGTTTAGAGCTTAAACAGTACTTTTTTTTTTTTTAAAGCGATAGTTCACCCAAGATGATTTTTTGCTGAAACTGTGGTCCTTGGTAATGATAAATTTAATGAATAGTGGTCATTGGCTAAGTTTTGCTAAAGGGTTGTACCTGTTCTCTTTAACTAATAGTTCACCAAAAAAAAATAATTTACTCACTATTATACTCTCCTTCAAGTGATTTCAAACTTTTCATTCTGTTGAGAACTAAAGAAGATATTTTGAAGAAATCTGCAAACCTTCCATAGGAAAAACAAATACCACTGAAGTCAATGGTTACAGGTACAAGAAAAGGATGAGTAAATTATGCTAGAATTTGAATTGAAGGTGAACTATCTCTTTAATGAGTAATGAATGTGCTTTGGCCATAATATTCTATAAATCAATCAATCTCATCTCCCATTCCCTTCCCGCCAGTTGTGCTTGCACAATGGCAGATTCACACTGCATTGCACGGTATTAGTCGCAAACGCAACACTTCCCCATTGGGGAAATAGATTTGCTTGTGCTCAATGTTAAAATCCACGAGTAGACCATGTACTGTATGGGGCTTTCATTTTTAATATTTGACATGTTTGAGAACTGCTGCACATCCCTGTGTGTAATAAGCAGAGTATACAGCATCTAAAGGCGCATATTGCGAATGCACTCTTTATATAACAAAAAACAATATTGCAACATTGACCTTAGACCCAGTTTCATTTGGTCTATTTTAGTTGCCTTAAAATAGCAACCAGATAACAATAAGCCTGAACACACTTTGTGTTCAGACCAGCACTCCCATGGGTGCACAAAAGGCCGCAAATGTGTTTGCAACTGTGTCAAACTGAAGCTAGCAAAAAACACTTGCATCTTGCCTGGCACTGCATCGCATCATTAAGAGGCTCTTAGAGTCCCAAAACGAGTCAAAATGGTGAATGTGCTTATGAAGTCTGCCACCTATATATAAAATGTATGACTTTATTTGTTTGTTTGGTCCTGATGTTTGGAATACAGGAAGCTTCTGCTCTAAACTGTTGTGAGTGCTCAGAACCGAGGTGATAGTTTTGTAAATGGTGTTCAGTTTTTTTTTATTTGACTGACTGCTTCATTTTACTAAAAATGCAGGTAGCTGTTGACTTGTATATTATGAATCACCAATGACCAAAATTAATGCAATAAATCCACTTTAAATGTTTTACTGAAGAAAAAGTCACCTAAATCTATAGCAATCACGTGGTCAATCAGTAGGTAAAGGTCTTTAGTGTCTGTTCAAACAGATTCAACCGCATGAGTGTTTACACCGAGAAAGTACTCTGGAACTCTGGAAGTGGTAGAAAATGGGGAAGCTTGAGACATTTTAGACATCATTTACAGCTGTATTTAATCTGTACTTAAATGAAAACAATGTATTACCCCATAATTTACTCACCCTCAAGCCGTCTTTGGTGTATATTAAATTTTTTCTGTCAGACGAACACTGTCTGAGAAGTTAAAAATGTTATCCTGACTCCTCCATACAGTATAATAGTGTTGGATGGTGGCTTTTATTTTGAAGCTTCCAAAAGCGCAAAAAATCCATCATCAAACTAACCCATATGTCACCAGGGGGTTAAAGCGTGTCTTATGAAGTGGATCGATGTATTTCTGTAACAGAAATAACTCTAAATTTGAATTTATAATGATGTATACAACATATGACTAATGACGTAAGACGGGTAGACACATGTATGTGACATTGTCAGAGTAATATAATGTATAACATTATCAAATATTGGCAAGCCAACTAGTTTTCTTGTTCATCATTGTCTTCTGTGGTAAACAAACTGAGTGGTAAGTGTTTCCTGCAAGACGCGTCTATTCCCAGAGCTTCCGCTATGAATGCATCTTATGTCATGCGTCATATACGTCAGACGCACATAATGTGCATTCAGCCACCACCAGAAATCAGCTATTAGAGATTAGAATTTAAAAATGAAAAATATGTTTGTTACAAAAAAACATTGGTCATGTGTTAACGGTCAAACCACTATCCAACATTATCATACAGCATGGAAGAGTCAGGATAAAATTTAAAACTACTGCGACTGTGTTGGTCTGACAGAAAAAAGTCATATACACTAAGAGGGTGAGTTAATTAAGGGGTAATTTTCATTTTTGGGTGAACTAATCCATCAAGTCGTTCACTTGCAATCAGATTAACAACAAAGCATCTTAAAGCCAAGTGTAAACGGGGCCATATGCCCCGCATTTAGATACACAGGTGCAGCACAGTCAGTTCTCTGAGGGTTACATGTGTCCTCCATGTTGGGAATCACCATTCAGACAGATACCAACACACAGAAAATGGCATCAGAAAGGATGTAAAAAAAATCTCCACAGATCCATCCTTCAGCCCACAGAATGGGAGGCTCTTGTGCTGTGTGTCTGTGACAACAGGAGGAAGTTTCTGAAAACAAGCCCCAGTCTGTGTCTGGCAGAGCAGCTGCTCTCAGCCTGTTTATGGCTGCGCTGCCATTGAGGCTCACAGTGTGAAAGTCGACAGTTCACGCTGAATTAATTATTCATTCGGAGGAACCTTATTAAAATGCATCTTTAAAAAAAAAAAACTCCCTGAAATATAATTGCCGTAATAAGCCAAGGGGTCAACGAGGCATTTACAAGCTTGATCTACCGTCATACTATCTCAGCCCTATGTTGTTTTAATAGGATAAATTAATATCAAAGAGCTTGCTGTTTTTGCCTTCATAAAATGTTCGGCAATTAATGATTCCAACCTTTTTTGGGGGGTATTTTCTCCCAGTCTGCACGGGTGGGGAAAGAGGACGTGTTTGAATCTTATCAAAAATAACTGAATGCAAGGATGTAGCTTCTATTCATCATTTGATCCATGAATACAGCTTCATATGCCTGGAGCCCCTGAAGCATTCGCTGAAATGATTCAACTTAAGATTTTTATCCAAGTCAATTTGCATCAGTTTCCCTGTCAGCACTTCCAAATGGAGCGAATGGAAATGGCACAGCCTACGTCAGTAGCATTGCTCACACACACAGACATAAAAAGCCTAGAGACAAAATATATACTACAGTCTTTTCACAGTAGCCCGATGATTCTTTCACGGCATGTCAGAATAACTGCAATTATGAAATTCTGGTTGGTAAAAAGCATTCATATCCTGGTACAACTAACAATACAATTACAGTAATTACAATACAGGATGTTTTGTAGAGCTCTGATTACTTTTACTCTGAGGCTAAACAAATATATACAGTCAAATTAATGTAGCTATAAATAATGGCCCGGTAAATAAGTGATAATTTCATTAATAACATGTTTGCATAAGCTTGTTGTATTGTGGTTTTGGTCTGTTGATTACTCTTATTACACAGTTTCATTTTGCTGCTCATAGTGGTGCTTTAAAAATAGATCATTTCAAGTCAGACCATGCAAACAGCTGAGACCTGAAAGCTCATTAGAAATCATGGTTAATATGACATGCCAGAAACACGTTTCAACATTTAGGATGTCAAAATGTTCAATTGATCTCTATCATGTAAAACGTATTATTATTATTATTATTATTATTATTATTATTATTATTATTACTATTATTACCGTTTTTGCTTTGATAACAACAATAAAATAACTTTATTTTAATCACATTATGTTTTTATTATTAATAACACCATACTTAAAATCTTCTTACCACCACTACTACTAGTACTATTACCCTGTTTTGCTTAATTACTAAACTATTATTAATGTCATTATTTATGTATGCAAATAAACGATTATAAGAAACATAATTGTTTAAATTTCATTTTATGTATTTATTATTTAATATATTTGTATTACGGGCGACGCGGTGGCGCAGTGGGTAGCACGTTCGCCTCACAGCAAGAAGGTCGCTGGTTCGAGCCTAGGCTGGGTCAGTTGGCATTTCTGTGTGGAGTTTGCATGTTCTCCCCGTGTTCGCGTGGGTTTCCTCCGGGTGCTCCGGTTTCCCCCACAAGTCCAAAGACATGCGGTATAGGTGAATTGGGTAAGCTAAAATTGTCCGTAGTGAATAAGTGTGTATGAATGTTTCCCAGTGATGGGTTGCAGCTGGAAGGGCATCCGCTACGTAAAACATATGCTGGATAAGTTGGCGGTTCATCCCGCTGTGGCGACCCCAGATTAATAAAGGGACTAAGCCGAAAAGAAAATGAATGAATGAATGAATATTTGTATTACTAATTATACATTACATTGTTTCCTACTTAAAGATTTCTTAGTATTAGAATTGGAATGACAAACATGACATGCTACTACTATAACTAACTACTAATAATAATTGTAATGATTTTTATTATAGGTAATTAATGTACATGATGATGAAAATATACATGAATAATACCTATTTGTTCCTTAGAAACAGTTTTGGCTGTGTTTTATTTTTTTCTGCACTAACCACGTCAAATTGACAGTCCTAATTACGTAAAATACATTACATCATGATATACTGTACATTGTATGTAAAAAGTGAAAGTTAAATTCTGAAAGATGTCTCAATACAACTAAACAGATCTAAAACGATGAACACTGGGAAAAAAGACAGAAAAAGTGCTGTCTGTGCAATAAAATAATGACTGTAGAGGACTGTAGGACAATAAATAACCGAATTAGGAATCTCATTAGAGCTTTAAACTGTGATACTCACAATGTGCAACTGCAGGTAATCTCCCAACCCCTGGCTGCTCTCCACCTGCACCAGGATGGCATCGCTCTGCTGGGTACTGAAGCCCACGGCCAAACGGTCCGCCCGGGTGCTCGGCCGATCATTGGGGGCCCAGGTGTACGTGATGAGCGCTCCTCCTCTCCCAAAAATATACGTGGTCCCAGCTGCCAAATGAAGAGAGACACACAAAACATGAGTTGAAGCTTCAGAGACGTTACATGAGAAAAATAAGAATGAAAGTGAGTGAAATGTTGCACGACGCAGCAGCAGGGCACAACGCTCTGAATATGTGAGGCAAAATGGATGCTAAAGAAGCCTCTCACATTTCATATTTGCCCTGCGTGCTGCCTCATATGAGATTAAAGTCTCCCGGTCTTTAATAAGTTGCCATCTGTTCTGATGTGCCTTGAATGCTCATTTGCAATGTGCTTCCTCAGTGACAAACGTCATATTCAGGACTGCCATTTCACATTCAAACCTCTTACGCTGATGTAATGGATGAAGCAATAGACGGAGGTGTAAAAAAATGACGCGAGGCCTAAAGTCTAGGTGTGAAATAGATATTAACAGTGAAAGTCTAAGAGGAAGAATGAAAATTGGTCACACTTTATTTTAAGGTACATTTCCCACTATTAAAAACCATTAAATAAAACATTTAGCTTAATGAACTCCTAATTTGCGGCTTTTCTATAGTTATTAAGGTAGCACTTGGGTTTAGGTATTGGGTAGGATTAGGGATGTAGAATAAGATCATGCAGATAATGTACTCTTTAAGTACTAATAAACACCCAATATCCAGCTAAGGAGGGGAAAAAAGAGGATGATTCTAAGGGCCCATGCACTTTGGGCGTCCTCAGAGATCTATTAGTATTAATTAGATTTATTAATAAGTATTGAAATTACAACATCAAATACTGAAAACATCAATTTCCTACTAACATTTAAGTGCTGTTGAGCAGGTTATTAAAACACCACTGATTAGTCACTTTGTTCACCTTGGCACCAATGATCATTGCTTGACTTTCTTCACCAAATGCTTACACAAACAGACACTTGACACTTGAGCATTTGAAAGCAATGTCTACCTGAGGACCAGTTTATGTGTAAGCATTCAGTTGATGGACTCAGTGTAAGCGATGATCATTGGAGCCAATCACATATTATATCAGTTGAGCACATGAACACAATGACCAATCAGCGGTGTTTAAGAAACCACTCAGCAGCGCTCAAAATACCGAAGTGGGGAAAAAATGTGGGAAATACTGGTATTGTCACATTTAAAAAAAAAAAAATTCAGACACCAAGTCAGTACTTTTGACATCCCTGGTGTCCAAGCTATAAGCAACTAACACTACCAGAGAACAAACAGCTCTGAGCAACCTTATTAAAGTCAAGCCCCTCCTACATGGACTGAACCATTCAAACTATAAAGGTTATACAAAAATATAAAAAGATAACCAAATACAGATAAGGGATAGAAAAACTTCAAATGTAGTAATAACACAGAAATACATAAAAAATTCAAACTACAGTATACAGTGTTCAAACATCAGTGTACTAACAATTTTCCAAGTTAAGAAAAAACTCTACTGTTGGCTGCATCCAAAAATCAGCCCCTAAACCCTTAAATAGTGCACTACAGTATTTGAGGGTGCAGCCATTTGTAGTGATGAGTGTACGACTGATGTACACTCAATGGCTGGAGAACACTGTTGGAACAAGGTGGCATCCACAGTGATGGTGCAAGATGGAACAAGATGGCATCCACAGTGGAATCCTATCGCTGTAAGTTTATACATAATATACTATTTATTAGTTAAACTAACTTTTGTATACATGACAGAAGCCTAAATGGAAATGACACACACTTGTAATTACACAAATATAATCACAAACACTGTCAACATATTTTATTTTTATGAACCACTAAACAAAATGCCATCCCTTCCAGTGCACTCAGTGCTTGAATTCACTCACTCATTTTCATTCACTCCTTTAAGTGGACTATATTAGTGGACTAATGTAGGAAATAATGAATGCGTGTATAGAGGGTGATTTCGGATACAGCCTGTGACTGTCTGGAATGAGGAAGATGTATCAGTACAGTACGGGAGAAGAATCAACTGAACAAATTGCTTCGCAAATTGATTCGCTGTTTCAAAGCATTCAAAACACCAGGTGTGGAATCAGTCCAAAACATGACAGTAACAGACTTTTAACTACTAGTATTATTTTAAATAATAAAAAAAGTTTAAATAAAATGTATGCTGATCCGAAATGAGGTAAAAACTATGAATGGTTGTTCAGTTATTTATTCTTTGATATATGGATTTATAAGATTGCAACCCCAAAAATACATTTGAAATTGTGTAACATTTCAAAGCAAATATGAAGCCTTGTTTAATGAAATCATGTGGCCTTGGCAATTTGATACGTTCTCTGAACCACTGATTCAAAATAATAATAATAAAGGCTTTATGAATAAGTGTTTTGAAAGCAGCTATCACTATGGGTATGTAAGTATGGCTTTCTTAATTACTAACTGCCACAAAACAAAAAATATATACATCAACACTGAGTTGTAGAAATCCTAAAGCACTAACATATAAGAAAGATTACACGCAAATAAATTGTTAATAAAGATTAAATTGTGTTTTTCAAGCAAAACCAGATAATGTGCGTAAGCTTTTACAAAAGGTAGTGCATATGTTGACACTCTGCTGCCAAAATAAGAGTCTCTCCTAATAATAAAGTCTCTAGTCACAGAGTCTCACTAAGACAATTGAGATGCATCCTATTGGTGTTGGTGTAAGGAGTTGAGATGCATCCTATTGGTGGATTTTAGAGCAAACTTTACCAACATCTTGCCCTCTCTGCACACTTGGGTGCTAATATTTCACCACAATTGGACATGGCATCGAATCAAGGCAGCTGTATAGAAATGAGGATGTGAAAAGGAGCCAGTGTGGTGCTGTGTCAGCTTGGTCAGAAAGCACCGCGGGACGGGATGGATGCCCGACATGCTTTAAACTGCCAAGCTATCTGCGCTGAAACAGCCCTAGAGAGTGAACCTGGGCAACTGCGTTGGCCGATTTGCCAGGGTAAAACGAGAGGTGGTAATGTGAGCTGCCTCACTGTTGAAGCGCAACAGCACAGCAATGGACTGTGCGAATGTCAAGTTAAGCTGTAGTTAATGAATAGTGCAGAGAAATGCATAAAAAGCTGTTAAAAAGTATGTTTTACATTTTTATTAGATGTAACTTTGCACTTTTGCAATTGTAAATTAGTCCTAATGTCATTTGATTATGAAGTCAGAAGAATTTATAGTCTATATTATAAATTATATTATGGGCTGCACGGTGGCACAGTGGGTAGCACGTTCGCCTCACAGCAAGAAGGTCACTGGTTCGAGCCTTGGCTGGGTCAGTTGGCATTTCTGTGTGGAGTTTGCATGTTCTCCCCGTGTTCACGTGGGTTTCCTCCGGGTGCTCCGGTTTCCCCCACAAGTCCAAAGACGTGGTATAGGTGAATTGGGTAGGCTAAATTGTCCGTAGTGTATGTGTGTGACTGAGTGTGTATGGGTGTTTCTCAGTGATGGGTTGCAGCTGGAAGGGCATCCGCTGCGTAAAAACATATGCTGGATAAGTTGGCGGTTCATTCCGCTGTGGCGACCCCAGATTAATAAAGGGACTAAGCCGAAAAAAAAAGAATGAATGAATATTATATAATATTATATTATATTATATTATATTATATTATATTATATTATATTATATTGTCTAATAATTAGATGTTGTCTAATAATTTGTTGTATCATTTATTTGTAATGTACAATGGTGGGAAACCAGTTTCCAATAACAGGAATTAACAAACGTTTGTGATCTAATCTAATCTAATCTAATCTAATCTAATCTAATCTAATCTAATCTAATCTATATTGTATTCTTTTTTATATATTCAATTTATTTAAAATATGCAGAAATTAATATTTTAAAATAACACTCAAATATTTTTACAGCATTTGTTAGTCTCTGCTAATTTAAGATAATACAAATACAAGTATACATTGTTAATTATGTTAAAAGCAAAAATAAAGTTTTTTCATGGTTCCATACAGTATGCTTTTATTTGTCTCTATGGTTACTCATTGGTTGATTTAACACACCTGTTCCTCATTTATTTCATAAGTTTGCCTCTTGTGTATTAACACATAAAGCCCTCAGTTTAGTTAGTCTGCTTTTGCTTGTGTTTCGTTCACACTACCTTTTTTGTTTTCGTAAAGTACAGATTTTTGATTGTCTATTATACACAGGTACTGCAGCTTTCCATGACTCCTCCTCCTTACTTATTAACTGTTTGCTAAATGCTAAAATTTCCACTTCTCTCGGAAATTTCACCTAAATACCGAGATGCCAAAGTGAAGCCACCTGTCATTCCTGGCGCTTGTGGTCGTCTAAATGAGCAAACAGAAGAGGTGTGGGGAATGTAATTAAGTGATCTGGCGAGTGGTCCCCGAGGCGGGATGTGGGTTACAGTGTGCTGAACACCTGCTCACGAAAGCTGCTAACTAACTTGTTGAGTTTGGGCCGCCATGCATCACAACAACTGTTTGAACTACTGAAATATGAGAAATGCTTCTAATGAAACGGCAAAACACATGGGATCAATCAGGCTCATTTGTTTAATTGGCGTTAAAGAATCTGTTGTCAGCAGGGTCCAAAATTAACAATCGCCAAGTGATGAACGCAAGCAGAAGTTGTATTGGCTATTATGCAAATTAAATCGGGCTGCCAGTAACTTAATTCAGAACTGCAACATAATAGAATGTTTAAATTATATTAATGATGGTCTGACCCTTAAGGATGTAACTGAAAATAAAAGCATGGTGTGTAGGGAAAGTAGTCAAATGGCTACGAGGTAAATCACAACATTACAAATTTTAAATTTAAAGCAACACCTCAGACACAAAAATGGCTGTCCTTTAATAAGGGAAAGAACTAGTACCATGAAGTATTGGGAATGGAACAGAAATACAATCTATTTCAAGTTAATTGTAAAATATACAAATATATAAGCATTCTGAAAGCAAAAGTAGGTGCTTCATGGGAGTGGGTGGAGCTAAAGATCTATATTGGTTCATTTTTCTTGATGTGACGCTTCGATTAGTTGAATTGTCTTAGACATCCAAGCACTTTTCTAAAATATCTATATATTTAAACTATAATTGTAACTTGTGACCTATCAATCATATTTTTCTTCTTTTTGGTTTGACAGAATGTGTATGTGTTGAGGGCCTCGTCTCCTCCAGGTAAGTATACAGGGGTATTGAATTACTTTATAATTTTAACTTGGGATTTTGCATAAAAATACTCTTTATAAAAAACATACATTCTATAAAATTCTATAACATACTGCATATTTTGGCCTATAGATGTGTATTTCAAATGCTGTAATTAAAAAGGTTATTTATAAAACCATTAAGGTATTACACAGTATATTGAACTTTTAAAGAGTGTTTCTTTCTAAAAGAGTTCTATTTAGCACCAAAAAAGGTTCTACTATTGATACAAGCTTAAGTAACCCAATTTAGTATGGGTTAGAATGAGCAATTCTTTTAATTCTTGTAAATAAATAAATAATAAATAAATAATCATAAATTTATATTTATAGTAGAACTCAGAAACAGCCAGTGAATTATTTACAAACACTAAATTACATGTGAATTTTTAAAGTAAAAAAAATAGTTTGTTTATTCACATGTGCAGCATATATTTGATTAAAATTTACCTCAGTAGAAAAATTCTAGCTTATCCGTTCTTGATATGATTTTATTAAAATCTGTAACTCAAGAATGTGACATATATTTCTCACATTAATTCACCCAGACAAAATATTAGGTACAAAACCACAATGTGTCTTGACGTTTGTGACAGGCACAGTTTCACTGAGAGACGAATACAGACTTGTCTCATATTACTCTGCGAAAAACAGCTCAATAATCAAGCTATATATATATATATATTAAATAGAAATGATGCAAAATACAGATTCATAGCTGTTAAGAAATATTTATGGCTGAATTCTCTCCATTCACAAACCATTGACAGTTGGGTTGTCTGCTTCGCTATATAAAACATACAGTGATCCAGACAACTCATGTGACTCAAGGACGTTTTTTATGGCACTCTAAACCTGACGATTCACAGCAGAGGTGAAACTTAACCACTGCTATCATGATGCAATCAGAAAGTGTCTAAAGTCTCCAAAACACAATTGATTTCCTTACTTGGAAGGAATAAGAATTTATTGTCCTGGTTATTTTCTAAATGTTGAAATCTTATTCTACTCTATATCATTTTAAGCTTGCGCTAAACAAATCAATATCACTTCACATAGGCCTCTGATAATGCTGACTGTCTATATACGCTTTCGATGGGTTATGATGACCTACACTCATTTATCTGCCCTTGAGTCAAGATATGACATATGTACTCTTTCGTAGGCCAAAAAAGATCCTCTTTTGAAAACATATGATTTGCTACATTTAATCCATTACTTTGCATTCAGATTGTTTGTGTTATTCTGCAATAGCCCTTTTGTCAGGCTTTAGTCTAGTGGAATAAGCAAAAGCCATTGCATTAAGCTCCTGATAGGTTAAGCATTTGTAAACAGTGTTTAATTCAATAAGCACACTGAATGAACTGTCCACACACACTGTCTTTGGGGAAGAAAAAAAGTCTTGGAGGCAAAAATTCAATTTTCCTGCTTCAGTTACTTCCTGCATTTCACCTTAAAAGACTTGGCTGGTGCACTGAGTGAGATAAAACCAGCTCCTGAGCCGTATGCTATTAAAAACTAACAGTCACAATGACTTTTTGTAATCCTTACTGTATAAAACAAGAATTTGGGGTAGGATATATTAAACAAGTTTTTTAGATCGTCACACGCATGAGTCATCTGATGCTTCTTGGTGTTTTGAAGGTTGTTTTTATTATTAAGAATGTATGATGGACAAAAAATGCATTAATTCTTTGACATTTTGAAGATACATTATCAGTAGTTCATAATAAAAGAGGGTCTGATTAAAATCTTTCAAATGTAGGAATTATGTAAATCTATATTAAAATGTATGTGCATACATAAAAATATAGATTGTCTTTATATTTATATCATTTTAAGGTGGAATGCATGACCTACTTAAAGAAAAATATAATATTATGATGAGTTTTTGAAAGATTTTCTTTGCATATATAGTTATTAAATAATTTAGTTGTTACATAAACTATATAGATACATATGTAACTATATATATATTATATATTATATGAAAAAAACCCCATATAGATTTAAATCATGTTTAATTTATCTATGATGCCATTTTATACTGCACGATTGTTCCATCTTTCTTTTTTCATGCTTCTCAGATTAATAAACAACACACACTTTTTATGATAATATCACTATTCAAACCCCCGTGGGATAAAGAGCAAACACCTAATGACAAAAGCTAAATGAAAAACACTTTTCCTCTTCATCACCTCCCCAATGAACAGTTGAGCAAAATGATTTATTCCCACTCTTTTCATGCAGCTTAGGAAGCAGGTTTTACATGTTTCTTCTTTTCAAACAGGCAAACAACAATAAAGTGCTGGGATTGGATTTCACTGAAGGCTCCTGTGAGATGCGGTGATTAGATAAGCTCTGTGTATGGAGGCTAAAAGCAGGCGAATATAGTTATTTGCCTTGAGTTCCCAAATGGCCAAAGAAGGACGGACGGATATTGGATTCTTGTCCACTGCATCATATGTACACAATCTGGACACGAGAGCTCTGGAAAACAAAGTCAGCAATCTGTATGGACACGCGAATGAGGCCAGGAGATGTTGAACACCACAAAAAACGCTCCAGAGATATTTGTGCAAGATTTCATATTTCTCGAATTAATTATTCCAAGTTATTAAGTGATGCTGCAGTAATGCTTTAATGAGCGATACTGCAGCAAGGGTATAGCGCAGAATAATAATGAAAGAAATAGCTCATTTGCCATTGTTTGGGTTAGGAGAGGTACAGCATACTTCAAATGGATGATTTTATAACACCACAGGGTTGTATAATCATAAAGTCAATATATATATATGTATATATATATATTCTAGTTGACTCACAGAAAAGCAATCACTGGCGCAGTATGCTTTAAGGTACTTATATTGAATTTTTTAGGTTCTAATATACACTCTTTAGAGAAGTATTTGAAGTTCATGATATCAAAAAAAGGCATTTATGTTAAACGTTTAATGTTGTCTCGTTTTCACATAAAAACATCTTAAGGGTGTAGAAATGGGTGTAAAGTAGTCACGGGAAATACGTGCAAACTTGTATGTGCACAAAAGTTAAATATGTTGCTCTGGTTACGTTTCGTTGCACATTTCAGTTTACAAATCCACTAAAGAGCACGGTTTCTTAGAATTCGTTTTGTTGTACATTTCAGACACATCCTTCTTGTACATTTCCATGAGAAGGCAGGGCTTGTTGTCCAGCTCAATTAGCAAACCAATGACCTAAACCCTTTCCTAAACCCAAGCAATAGTGTTTTAAAAAGCAAACCTTATAAAAAAGTGCACTACGACCACAGTTTTACCTTGATTTTACATTGCTTTTGTTTTTTGTGGAACCGTGCTTCACAAGACTCAAACCTAAGTATTCTGCATCATAAGTACAACACTGTACAAAGTGAGCAAACTGACCACACCAGAACATATTTTCATCTAGAGATTTTAAATACGTTTTTGCAGTTTCTCAAATATGTAGGATGAAGCATGTATTTACAATGAGTCTGTGTTGAAAACATTTGAATAATATAACTTTATTATATTTATTTTGGGGATTTATATTCAAACACAATTTAAACTGACTTGTAGTTTTGCATTTGTCTTCCATCTTATGCACATTAAAGGCACAGTATGCAATTTTCTGCTACTAGAGGGTGCATATTTACAACAAACAAAGGCGTAGTTTGATGACACCTAATAATAGGTGTTCATTACATCCTACGGGACTCCTGCAGAAATGTTAATGGAAGAGCTATATTCAAACATACGATCATGATTGTATGAAGCAGAGTAAGCCTAAAAACCATTGCAGCAGAGTGTGACATCATTAGCATGGGGATAAAAAAATTATTATTACTCTAGATTTGAACAATCTTCAAAACATTTGGGATATTGTAAGTAGACGAGTCAGCAAAATATATAACAGTGTTCTAGTGTTTGTTTTTTATATTTTACAAAAACAATCTTACAAATCGTACATATTTAATTTAATCAGCGGACACTCTTGTCCTAAATGCGCAAGCTTCAGTGACATTTGTTTTCATGCTTCAAGCTCACATTCCAGTTTTTCAGCTTTCTACTTAAAATTGAGCTAGCAAAGTACTGTACTTCATCCCCAAAAATCAAATCATTATTATTTTTGCCTGATTTAGTTATTTGTCGACCAGCTGTCTGTTTAATACTTTGCTGGAATTCACAAGATGAAGGTTTTCAGAAGGCGATGTGCATGGAAAAATCTGTGTACATGTATAAATATGTATAGATTCGTGTGTAAATTTAAAGAGACAAGATAATCTATGCGGTATGTGACCTGACATTTCCATGACAATTCATGTGTCATGACCATCCTTGTACCCACGCTTAATCCAACATTCAGAGAAGTCACGATGAGCTCAAAGCGGCAAACAACCCCGTCACTCCTCTTTTATTCATGATCAAGTCAAGCAGTGTAAGTTTCCTTGGCATGTGGTATCAAAATGTGGTTGAAAAGTAATAAATGATTTGCTACATATTTTGGTCACGTTTTACAATATGTGTTTAAAAGTGTTTAGTAAAATGAACTAAGAGCAAACAAATCCTCTATAGCATTTATTAATCAGTTAGCATTTATTAATCATTTACTAAAGCATTATTAGGGTGACAGGGTTGCTCACGGTTGTTGGTTCGAGCTCCGGCTGGGTTAGTTGGCGTTTCTGTGTGGAGTTTGCATGTTCTTCCCGTGTTCGCATGGGTTTCCTCCAGGTGCTCTGGTTTCCCCCACAGTCCAAAGACATGCAGTACAGGTGAATTGAATAAATTAAATTGGCCCTAGTGTATGTGTGTGGATAAGTGTGTATGAATGTTTCCCAGTACTGGGTTGCAACTGGAAGGGCATTCGCTGTGTAAAACATATGCTGGATAAGTTGGCGGTTCATTTCGCCGGGAGGAGGCCTCGGGGAAGACCCAGGACACGCTGGAGGGACTATGTCTCTTGGCTGGCCTGGGAACGCCTCGGGATCCCCCCGGAGGAGCTGGAGGAAGTGTCTGGGGAGAGGGAATTCTGGGGTTCTCTCCTAAGACTGCTGCCCCCGCGACCCGGCCCCAGAAAAGCGGATGAAAATGAATGAATGAATGAACATTATAATGCATTTAATGTTACATATGCATACTTTTTTAATAACGAACATTAACAAAAATGAATTAATACTGTAATAAATGTATTGTTTAGTATCATGTCACCACATTTGGAACATAATTTTACCCAATGCTTAATTAAAAATGGACTGTCAACATTGAATTAATTTTGTCAATGTACATATTCATATGCATTTTACAAAAGGTGCAATTTTACCAAACATACATTTACATACGTTTCCACAGACCAAGAAATGTACAATACTGACTTATTAAAAACCATGAGAAGGAGGGCTTGTTCTTATGATGTGCCTAAATTACAGAATACATTACCTGTGTCTATTAGGAATGATGCTTCATTGGATTGCTTTAAGAAATTCTTTAAGACTCATCATTTATGACTGATTAATTTGCGATTTAACACTGTCATGTATTATGCAATTTGCAAATTATTCATTCATTTTCTTTTCGGCTTAGTCCCTTTATTAATCTGGGGTCGCCACAGCGAAATTAACCGCCAATTTATCCAGCATATGTTTTATGCAGCGGATGCTCTTCCAGCTGCAACCCATCACTGGGAAACATCCATACACACTTATTCACACACATACACTACGAACAATTTAGCTTACCCAATTCACCTGTACCGCATGTCTTTGGACTGTGGGGGAAACCGGAATACCCGGAGGAAACCCACACATTTTATTATGTAAGTTTGTGATTTTGGCTTTGATTGCATTCTTATTTTGCTTGTATACATAAGAAAAGCGCATCATAAATAAAATAGATTATTATTATTTTTCTTCTTCTTCTTCTTCTTATTATTATTAACAGCTTCCAAGTGTACAATACTGATGCATTAATATCATCTAATCAGATTATTGATGTACGGTCAATAGCTAATATGCTAATTATTTATGTACAATTTTCATTACTGACTTGCAAATGATTCCTTTTGAATACTGAAATCATTTCATTAACATTTTCAACTGCTTACATTGTGTTCTGTTCTGAGTGATTGAGGATTACATAAAAAGACTGCAATTTAAAACCTTAAAATTAATCACATTTCTGTAATCATTTATCCATTATTGATGTACCATGCAAGCTGTAAATGTTACAAACAAATACTTACATATAAACAATAAGGCCTGGCTGATTTTTGATTCTAAAAATATAACAGAAAGTAATAAAGGGGGAGAAAAGAGAGAGAAAATAACAATTCCTTGATGAATTTGGATTATATGCCAAAAACAAACCAGCTGCCACTTTTGGGACAACTACAACGTTTTTGTTAGATCCATCCCAAGTATTTTTTTCTATGGATTCAGTTCAATTGCTTCCCTTTTTTTCTTCTATTCACTAGATGTTTAGCTGCAGAATTATGTTTATAAATATATATACTGACCAAAGACTGAATCCTGACTTTATATTTTCCTTGAAAGTCTGTCGTTCCTTTAAACCAACATATTTAAAAATTCATCGGAAAGGAACCTTTGTGACTGATGAATTTTTAACTCCAATATTTGAATCATGCACAGCATAATCAGCCCAGACTCAGCAACATTCATTTCCAAGCTATTTTCATAACACACGCCTGTTCAAATATACAGCGTGTAATATAAAACACATGCTCATCTGTAGTGTTTGTAGAGTGATTAACCTTTCCGATAAGTTTTCCCGTCAGTCTGGAGACCGAGCTCATCAAGGTAAATGTGAACACACCGTCATTTGCAGTTCATTAAATCCATGCGCTCATCCAAACTCAGACCCTTCTGACAAATCCAATATCTCACAGCCCTCCTACAGCAAACCTAGTTACAAAGTCTATCTTATTTGAATGAAATAAAACCGTACAAAGGTTCTTTTGCAGTCTATCAGATCTAACATGTTCATTTGACTGGTAACAATACTATGAGATGCTATAAAAAGCCCTCAGCAGGCATTTAATTCCAAGCAGTCACAATGCAAAATCTGCAGAGGAGCAGCCGACGCAGTCTACTTAGCATTCGTCGCAGCCACTCACGTTTGCAACACAATATTTGCTTCTCTCCCACAAAACCATTCCACGGATGCCAGGGTGTATTAACCTCCTACATTACGCAGGATAAACCACACCGGATTTACACTTATTTTCCCACAGTGTGGAAGTAGACTTTGAGACTTGGTATACACAAGCTCTGCAGGCTAAGAACATCCTGCACATTTCAAACAGGAGCAGCAAAAATAACATGCGGCAGAGAAATTAAAATAAGACTAGGGATGTGAGAATGACCTAATAGGATCTAAATAGAAAATAAGTTCTGTTAGCAGCATTGTGGGGCCTGTTAATAGCGACAATGCTATTTACAGTATTAGAAAAAAGCAATCTCAAAAGCCTGATTTAATTGAAAACGCACAACCTGGAATCCAATTTAGTTTTTTGGTTTTTTATGTGTTGCTTTTTTTCAAATTCATTTTATGGTGCCGACCAATAATAACACTCTGGGCTCTCAGCCATAACCGTAAATAAGCTACACGACATTTGAAAGAATATGAAAATATCAACTTTTTCTTTTCTGTAGGCGTTTTCTGATGTCTAATCACAAAGAAACAAACATATTAGCAAAACTTACTTTCGTCTGAACATTGGCGTTTATTGGAGAACTTCTTTGGATTACCATATTACCTTGGTTAATCAGATCTAAATGGTTTTTTAAGTTGACGGTGCGGATGGAAATCAAATGAAGACTCGTAGCCTGCAGTCAGGTTAACTGCCTAGTGCTGAAATATTAGCAATTTCATGTAATTGCGGAAACCTGGCAGTGAATTACGCTCTATGCGAGTCGCTTCTGCGAGGAACTGGACTTCCCTCTGAGAGGTGTTTATGAAGTCGCAGGCGGGCAATTTACCTCCATTTGCTTCTTGAAAATGTTGTAATTTTCAGAATATAAAGCAGAGTTCAAGACGGTTTACCAATTGTGCTGAGGTGATTGTAGAATTTCTATAACTCAAAGATGCTGCTGGGTTCAAATCTCAAGTTTAAACACTCTAAAACATGCAGGGTTATTTCAACCCAATTTCAGCTAAAATATGGACAAAATCAACTGCTGGGTTATGTTTTTAAATAAACGTATTTATTATAAATTTACCATAAATTACTATAGTATTGTTTCATGTGGGTTTCCCAGTGATGGGTTGTGGCTGGAAGGGCATCATATGCTGGATAAATTGGCGGTTTATTCCACTGTGGCTACCCCAGATTATTAAAGGGACTAAGCCGAAAAGAAAATGAATGAATGAATGAATGTTTCATGTGGGGTAGAACTAAAAAGTGAATGCTTTTTTAATAAAACCTAAACAATAATGTTAAAGGAATAAAAATGTGTGGCTAAAAGTATATCTTCTGAAACAACCATGCAATTTTATCTTCATTCTAAAAAAACATCCATGAATTAGCAGGTTTCAAATTGCATTAACACTTTTAAATTGTATAGGATCTCTGCTATTCTATAATGCAATTTGAGCGCATAAATAAATGTAAAACCTGTGAATCACAAATATCTGTTAATTTTACATCAGTTTTGACGATTTTATGTGAGCTCTTATGCCAAGCCGTATTTCACAGAACTAGTATTTGCATGTGTGTGGCAGAGCAAATTTACTCTTTAAATTGGACAAAATCTTTGATACCTTTTGTAAAGCTGCTTTGGAATGATAATTATAGTGAAAAGTGCTATATAAATAAACTTGAATTGAATTGATTTGAATATGGTGATACAACTGTAGCTAAACCAATGGCTTGATTGGAGGCGTGGCTATCTTTTCCATTTCCATTCAGATATGTCACATCTCATGAAATTGCTCAATCAGTATTTCAATGTTGGACTAATATCAATAAAACAGCTGGTATGTATGTTTTTATGTGTAAAATGTCCCATAAAACATCACATTTACCTTAGGAAAGACATTTAGCGTCCATAACTCTCAGAAAAAAATAACTCTACTAAGGGATTATTTTGTATGCATTATATAATATAACCATATTTTTTACTTAACTTGTTAGCAATGTGACTTATTTATTGCTGTTTGTTTGAATATGCCAACCAGCCACAGCAGCTCAACCAATGGCATGAGTTGGGGGCGTGGCTATAAATTCCCCTCTCCATATATATTTGGGCTAAACCCAAAACATTTCATTTGATTATTCTAGTAGCCTCTGTATTGCACATTATACATTTAGACAGGAAGAAAACTGAGGAAAGATATTCTTTATGAGGTGATATCAAATTTGAAGTGCTCATTCATTATTTTTTGTATCGCAGACAATGTGACACCTTTAGGCTTCAACCTGAGATAATAAGTTTTTTTTTTTTTACTTGTCTGGCTCATTGATGCCTTGCAAAAAGAAAATGACAAGCACCGGAGTTGTCATCTCTGTCACTTGTTCTTTTAGTTGCAAGTTCAGTTCAGGTAATACTACTCGTATCTGGTTACAAAAATAAAGATGTTTTGTTAGGAAATCAAGGAAATGGAAAAAGAGGGGTCAGATGAAGCTTTATGACTTGCATATCTTAGAGGAATGAGTAAATGATACTGTAAACACCCGAGTCTCTTGAGATTTCCAATGCCGCACAGAACTGTAAGCCATGTAACTTATTAAACTTCAAGATCCAGGGTGTCCTATTTTTGTTGGCAGCTTCAATAAACAAATCAGTGCATTCCCAGCAGGGCTCTGAACGTGTTTCAAACCCCCCCCATCCTCTATTTGCAACACCATCACAAACCTGTCAGACCCAAGTGCAATAAAAGCACTCTCAGTATTTTATAAAATAAAAAAACGGAAGGGTAGCTGAATAATTAATGGTAAGATTATAAACCACCTTTTTGTAAAAAAAAAAAAAAATACAAAATTCACATATGTTTAGAAAAAAAAGGTGAAAATGAATTCTAACACCTTAGACTTGATTTATAAGACAGTATGTCACTCGAGAAGCCAAGCTAAAATAGAAGTTTGACTGATAAGCACTGGGGGTTTGCAAATCTCCATATTTTCATAATATATTTTTTATTAACACAGTTGTGTGAATGGGAATTTGACTAGTCTGTCAAAAGAAAGGTCTGTTTAATTAGTCTGCTTTATCGTTGTTGTCCACTGCAATCTATTTAGACGGGTTTATTAAAGGGAGAGTTCACACTAAAATTACAATTCTGTCCTCATTTACTTCTCTGGTATGATTGTGTGGAACACAAAAGCTGAAATGATGAAAAATGGTGGTTTAAGTTAACAAAAGGAACCTTGAATGTTCTTTTCTGTACTGAAGAAAGGAAGACAGTCTTACAGGTTTGAAATGACTTAAAATTACAAAATGATGACAGGATTCTTATTTTGTGTGTGTGTGTGTGTGTGTGTGTTAACTATGAAACAGGAGGCAATCTTGCATTTAGAAACAGTTGGACAAGCAACTGCATAAGAAAACGCAGTGATTTTGACATTTTATTTTAAAAAGGCAATGTTTATTGCACAAGGTAACAGTGTGAGATGGAACACAAAACTTAACATGCTAAGTATATGTTTGTAGACCAAGATTTTTAAAAACATTTATATTTTTTATTCATAAATCTACCATACATTTTGTATAATGCATACATTTTGGAAATATGCTTATTTTGAAGCACTGCTGTATAAAAGAAATACATTTAAAGTACAATCAAATTTACAATAAGGTCTTGTTCATTAACCAGCTATAAGTTTGCTACAGTATTCATCTACGTCAACATAAATTAAAGGGATAGATTATACAAAAATGAAAATTCTGTAATCGTTTACTCACCCTTTACTTGTTCCAAACATGTTTGAGTTTCTTTTTTTTGTTGAACACAAAAGATATTTTGAAGAAAGCTGAAAATTCAGTGGTTACAGGTTTTCTGCTTTCTTCAAAATATCTTCTTTTGTGTTCAAGAGAATAAAGAAACTCATAAAGGTTTGGAACCACTTGAAAGTGAGAAAATAGCGAGTACATTTTCATTTTTGAGTGAACTATCCCTTCAATTGAAGTTCACATGTTTAGTGCGGTGAATAATATTAGGCCTTTATAACATTAAATATTTTCATTCATTAATATATATTTTTTGCCATTGTGAGAATAGCTTGCAACAAAACAAAACCAAAATTGAATATCTCCATCTTCCTACACTCTCAGAAATACAGGTGCAAAAGCTGTCACTGCTGCAGTACCTTTTCAAAAAGGTATGCCTAATGGAAAAAGGTCCATAATGTTACCTTATTACACACATTAGCAGTACAAAAGTGGACCTTTTGAAAAGGTAAGGACTTAGTGACAGCTTTTGTACCTGCATTTCTGAAAGTGTGGACTGTCTGTGAAAGTCTGAGGCTAAAATGAGTGCTTATACAATACTCAAGATAATGCCGAAATACCTGATTCATTAAAAAATAGGAATTAATTTAAACTATACTCTTACATAGTCAGATCTATAGCCTAGAGTATTGACTATACTTTGAATATAAACTAAATTATATATATATATGGACAAGTAGCA
>CAIGQV010018106.1:8690123-8706920 GCA_903798115.1 Danio jaintianensis | reverse complement strand
ATATAAATTGTTTGCAACAATTTGCAATGAGCCATTTTTTTCAGTGTACAAGCCTCTACTACTAGTTTTCAAGTTTGAGGTTATAAAATGTCAAGAGTTTTAATTCCCGAAATCAGAGCTTTACTGTTAATAGACACATTTTCTGCCAAGAATTAATCACTGGAATCTGGCAACCATGCACACACAAACACACTCTCTCTACACTGCAGAAGTGCCACCAATGATTTGAAACCACACACAAAAAAATAAAGTAAACTGGAGTTTAACTATCTACGTTTGAGGTATTCAGCCTAAACTAAAGTGTCATAGAACTTGTTTGTGTTCTTTCGTGAGCAGCTTATGCTGTTTGCTGCGAAAATATCTGTGATCAAAGCTCTTGCATGATCTCGACTTTATAACTTGTGATTGTAGTTGCCGAATAATATACTTCTGCAACCTGTGTGACAGTAAAGTGTTTTTTTTTTTTTATTATTGTTTCAGTAGAAAAAAAATCATGAATTTAATTTGGATTTATCTGAATTCACTTTTCATTTTAGAGAGAGGTTTCTAGTTTTACCGGTTTACACAAAGTATAGAGAGAATATGATACTTTAAATGATTAATCACTTATAATAAAAACAAACCATGTTTATGAAGTTGTGCATACAGGAAAAAAGTGACCTTGGATCATAAAACCAGTCATATGTTAATGTTTTTGAATAATTATGTCAACTGAACACTGAACATATGTCAGCTGAACACTGATTTTTGCAAAAAAAAATAAAAAATGGTTTGATATTTTTATGGAATGGAATGTACAATATATTTTATTGGAAATAATCTTTACTTTTTATTCTAATGATTTTTGCTTAAACAAAAAATCTATAATGTTGACTTTTTTTGTCTATTGCCACAAACATATAAGTGTAACAGAAAACTTTTTGTTTTGTGGTCCAGGTTCATATCTCTGCAAGATGGCAATGGAATAAAAAAATAAGAATTATTGCCCGTTTAAAATGCTTTCAGCCAACCAAAACTTGACCAAACACAAGAGGACAAAAAAAATTAAATAATAAAAACAGGACAAGGTTGACTAAATATAATAAAAAAACACAATGAGTGTGAGCATTGGTGGTTACAGTTCACTTAATGTTCACTAACTAAGGTTTGAAACTTTACTTGAAGCATGCAAAAAACCCTGCTAAAAAAGCAAGACCATGTGTCCCCAAATACCCCTTCAATGCATGACTTCTCAAAAAATAGCTAAAACCAACATTAGAAAAGAAAAGATATCTACATAAACCAGTCTAGCGCACTAATCGATTAGTCAATTGGTCTTTGTGATCTTCATGAATATTTTGTTAGAGGCATTTTACATGTCGCCATTTTCTTCACAAAGCTAATAGAGTCTGAAAAGAAGTAGTGTGGAGGAAGAGCGTATGTCCTATGAAGAGCATAACGTTAACGCTCAAAGCCCTTCAAAATCTCATTTAGCAATGCTTTCCAGCTTAAATGGCTTGTGAAACCAAAGTGATTTCTGCAATAAAACACACTAACAATACACACCATCCCACAAGCTGATGCACTTCACAAGATTAATGAAGACGACCGTTTTCAGGAAAACCAAGAAAAAAACACAACGATAAGATCTCTGTAATGTGGCCGTTAGCATGTATATCACACATAAAATGCCTGTAATGTAATAAATTACATTCTGCACACACTCTAATGAAGAATATTCAACACCTGATCTAAAAGCTCCTCTTTGTGCCTATAAAAGAAGAGGTATGTAATGTTGAACACAAACTAATGTAGACTTAAAAAAAAGACATTGGATCAACAAAGTACTTCAACATATTAAATATAAATAAATGACATTTAAAGGCACAGACCACCCAATAATGAAAATGACTTATTCATTTACACTTAAAATTGTTAATTTTTTAAAAATTTTGTATAATGTTTAACTTAATTTGTTTGTTTAAATTCAGCCCATGTAAATTGTTTGTAACCACTTACCTTAATTTTTTTTTTTGTAAATCCAATGAATAATTTTTTTCAGCCTCCCTCATGTGGTTTTAAGGGTGCTTTCACACCTGTAGATCGATTGTTTTGTTCCGAAACAGGGATTAAAATTGTTACAATGTTTATTTTTGTTCTTGGTGCGGTTTGCTTTCACACGGCAAAGTTTCTAAACGGACCCAAATAGGTAAAACAAGTCACGTGCGAGTAAACTCTCCTCACATTGGTCAGTTTCAGGGTTTATTTTTCCGAGTCCCACGGATTCGGCTCAGCTGTCATATGTCATTATTTTAATTTATGATGATGGGCAATAAGACATTATAAGCGAAAACGTGCACTTTAATTGTGATACCCACAGACATTGTCACCAAATATAAATCAGAGAGTTAAGACTTTTTCATACATTGCCTACTTTTAGTTGTCAAGGGTTGTAAAAATCTATCTATTGAATCAATCATTCCTTAAAAAAACATTGGCTAGAACAATACAAAATATTATAAGATTAAAATATGGAAAAAATATCAGATGGTAATTTCGGTCAATTTTCCTAACGGATAAACAGCTTTTGTTAATATTTCAGCATGCTTTTACTTTCGTATTCGACATGAAACACAGCGATCTGCTCCAGAGTTTGTTTCAACAGAGCCGAGACCACCTCATTCAGGCGATCTCGGACAGATTGTTTTGGCGCACTAACTGTGCAAATGAGCCAGGTTCTAAAACAAGCGTGAGTTTCCTTCTTCTTTTGAACATGACAGAAGATATTTTGAAGAATGCTGGTTGCTAGGATCCATTGACTTTCATAGTAAAAGAAATATGGAATGGGTCCCAGCTACAAGCATTTTTCAAAATGTCTTCTTTTGTGTTCAAGAGAAGAAAAAATAAACTCAAACAGGTTTTAAACAAGTGAAGGGCGAATTGACATTTTTTGGATACACTGTAAAAATGTTGTGTTTGATTTGTGTTGGGACAACATGAATTAAGTTAGCTTATTAGTGTTTACAAATTTAAGTAGATTGAACATAAAACAATTAAGTTGTCCCCCGGAAAACTCAAGAATTGTGTTGTTTCACCTCATCTTAAATAAGAAGTTTGAACAAACAGCAAGCATACATTTTTGAATGTATCCCTTTAATTCATTACTAAAACCTGTGCTGCCAAACAAAGAATTACTGACAACAGAGTACTGGTAATATTATTTGCTAACATCCAAAAAGAAGATAAAAGGCCTGACAAGCTTTCAAGGAGGTAAAAGCTTATTTGGATTAATGAAAGATTCTTTAGAGAAGCAGCATATTAGAGATTACAGACAGTTGCAGGCACAGAAACCCAATTCAGGGAGCATTTAAAGAGCTCTACAGATGTCAGCTCAATAACGCTTCGGTCTCTCCAAAAGACTCACTGGCAGACAACCCTGAAATGTCCTGTAATCAGCCCTGACACACATTTAAAGGCCAGAGAAGAGCAAAAGAGTGAATAGAGGAAAGATGTAAGATAGCAGAGCGAAGAAGGGATTCATTTAAGAACAAGTACAACATATTAAACGTACAACTGATATGGCATTTAATTGTGTCCTGTTGTTATTTAATTAAAGTCTTTGTCGCGTAATATAATAAAGCGGCTCTCTGATTTACTGATGTTAAATCATGTTTCGGTACGGGTGCCGGTATTACTTGGTTTCATACTGTTTATGATTATTTATGGTATCAGAGCACAGACTCTGCCTCAAGCTAAAGATTTGAACATCTACATATTTCATACGCCAAGAGAGCATGCATAATGTTGACTTCAACAAATGTGAATGTCTAATTAATTTTAAAGGCTATTTTTTTTTTACCTGTTCTTGTTCGATGATTTGATTTGTTTAATATTTTACTCATTATAATTGTATTAGTGATTATAATTGTATGACTCATAATCCTATTACTGCACACTGAATATTTTACATATTTTTATGCGCACTTTGTTTGAATTACATAAATATTTTTTCTAACTTTGCTTTGTTTGTAAAACACTTGAGATCTTACATACTGAAATGGATATAAAAACAATATTTTATATATAAGCATAAAAAAATATAATTAGCATTATCAGAGTGCATGACCAGAGAAAAAGTAATGATGGATGAGTGTATATGATACAGAAATAATGGCATGTATGAATATGCAAAGGAAGCATTCACTTACCTTTAGATGGAAAGAGCAGAAGAAATTACCACAGGATCACATGGAAGAAAAGAGAGAGAGAAAAATATATTTAGCTCAAAGTGAAGTGGCCTATCAAATGCAGTTATATGCCTTTAAATGTAAAAAAAGACATATATTGTGTTATATTTTTTGACAATATTATTATTTTTGTTCAAAGAAAATATCTAAAAACAAAATCCAACAGAAAATAACTGGTGTTTTACACAAATCAATAAACCAATGATTAAAGAGAACCATTTACTTCATTTCTGAATTAATCAGCCATTTCAATGAACAGAATTAACAAATGGTTCAATGACTCTAGAGATTCACCACCACCTTACTTTCTTATTAAAAGAAAGAAAGAATGAAACAAAGAAAATGTAGAGATTAAATTCAAAATTTATTTTATAGAACATATTATACCAAATATATATATTCTTTCATAATTATATAAATATAAAGGGGTAAAAAATTGGTAATAAAAAGGGGTAATAATGTCCATATTTCTAATACAGGAAGTCATGACAGATGCCTGAACTATCATCAAAGGATATATGGAAAAAAATCCTATTTACTATTGTCTAATTAGAGACGATTTTCATCATGATTCCAGTAAAATATTTAATAGTCCATTAAATATTGCATATTACTTTACATCCACCATGTATACATTATATATTTGACAACATATACATACTGTTAAAAAAAAAGATGGGCCCAGGTATTTAAATCCAGTCCAATATACTCAAATTTTTTTTTTTGCACATTTCCACAGGCTACTGCCTTGTTTATTGCTGCAAAAGTTGGTCCAATTAAACACATTATGAGTGTCGTAAACAATCTCCACAACTGTTTACCTTTTTTAAAAATCTGTCACCTCTTGCAAAGGTTACTAAATGAAACATGATTCAGATTGAGGTGAACGCATGAACCCGTATTAATGAAAAACACCTTAAAGCACCAAACATGACCTGCATTTAGCAATTCGTTGCACGCTTTTGAGATATTGTTCAGGACATGAATGAGAATTAATAAGATGATTAAATGAATGTGCAAAATTATTAAACATATATATTTTTTATATATATAAATGGTGAGATTACTTATGTATTTTTAAAATCTTTTTACTTATATATGTTAGTCCAAGGTCATAAACATGTCTTGGATATTTAGGATTAATTTTATCAGGTTATTACTATCATAGAACATTCATCAGATATAAAATATTTTATTTTTTACATTTAACCCCCTACTCGTTCACCTTTAAAAACTGAATCATTGCATTGGAATTGGAACTATTTGTGAATTACAAAGCTTCACCATACTTTAATTTGACTATCTCAGTCATTTTGGCAATAACTATTGCTGTTAGATTGATGAGATAGAACAGTCTATTTAATTAACTTTTTAATAACTCTGTCATCCTAACAACAAATAAAGCAGCTTCACAGCCAAGTATTGGAGGTGATTTTGGCCAATTTGGGCATTTATATGAAAGTATAAATACCAACATATGTCCATTCATATATCAAAACATCAATATCAAATATTGGAGGGGAAAATTTGTCCATTTATATACCAAAATATCAATAATGTAACATCAATGCCAAATACTGGATGGGAGAATTTGTCCATTTATATACCAAAATGTTAATAACAATTATGTCCATATATGTACAAAAATATCAACTATTTATATACATAAAACATACCTAAATATGACTATTTAACTACCAAAATATCAATACCAAAGTATCACCAACTACATACCAAAATATCAATAATGTACCATTAATACCAAATACTGGTGGGAACTATTTGTCCATTTTTATACCAAAATGTCAATATCAAAATATGTCCATTTATATACTAAAATATCAATACCATAATATGCTCATACACATATCAAAATATCAATATCCATCAATACCAGATATTGGAAGGGAAAATTTTGCCATTTATATACCAAAAGATCAATTTCAAAATGTGAAAATTTATATACAAAAAAACCCCAAAACATACCTAAATAAAACTATTTAACTACCAAAATATCACTAGCAAAGTATCGCCAACTGCATACCTAAATATCAATACTGTACCATCTATACCAAATACTGGTGGGAACTATTTGTCCATTTTTCAACCAAAATGTCAATATCAAAATATGTCCATTTATATGCCAACATATCAGTACCATAATATGTTTATATGCATATCAAAATATCAATATCCATCAATACCAATTATCAGAAGGGAAAATTTGCTCATTTACATACCAATGTAGCAATACCAAAATATATCCATTACCATACAACAAAATCAATTCCATAAATAGCAAATACCGGAGGGAACAACTTGGTTCATTTTTATACCAAAATGTCAATACCCAAATATCTTCATGTATGTACTAAAATATCAATACCAAAATATATCCATACGCTTCCCAAAATATCAAGATCATCAATACCAAATAGAATGGAGGGTGAAGATTTGGTCATTTCTAATAATTAGTAAATAGCTATGCCGGTTACAGCCCTGTGTGCTAATCTGCAGCCTTTTTGCGAACCTGAAAGCACAAGTCTGTCTCAATTTCAACAAAGACTTCCCAGGCTGAAGGAGGTGTTATGTGTTTCAGCTGATGCTGCGCTTTTGTGCTGCACTGTGTTTCTTAAATGGGTCATCCAAAACAGAAGAGAGGAGGAGCATCCCGTCGTCTTCCTCCTCGCCCACTCTGTTTTCTTTCTCTCTCTTTCTCCTGATATACAGAGCTAATTAGGCATCCCGGCTCAACTTCTCCTCAGAGTCTTCTGTGCACTGGCTTACTTGTCTCTCTCTCCAGCTCAGTCATGAATAATTACTCTTTTGCTGGGATCTACATCCCCATTTGACGGCAGGGGCGGAGACACAGCCAATGAGCTTACTAAAAAAAATACTCCTCTCTGCGGTGTAGCTGAGAGTTTTCTACATGCCAATTTAAGACTCACACACAACCATTGACCAAGTATAGTGGTATAGTAGTGCAAAACTAAATAAAAACAAACCACAACTCAACAGAATTTAAAATGCAAATATAAGTTTACAACAGATGAAGAATCAGAACACAAATCAATCAGGCCACAACATAACGAAAATGCTCCCAACCACCAATTTCTTGCTTTTTAAATTTTTTTTATTTGTGGGCATGCACATTTTGTCAGTAAAGCCAGTTCTGTAATCAGCTGTAAATCTCTAGCACCTGCTTTCAGTTGGAGCTACATTTACTACACTGAGTACTGATAAACTATGCCAAAAAATAATGATTTAATTGGTGTGATTTTGAAATCAAAGATAATGATCCTGCTGTGTTGCTGCGGCATCTGATATTATGTGAAAATACCACATTTAATAACATGAGTTTACTCCAAACTCACTTCATTACTTCAGTCAAGTGTCTGAAAAAAATCTTTCTGTCAGATAATTTCATTGTTGTGTGATTATTAGTCACATGCAAGCAATAAAAGCAGTTAAATCCTCCGTTTGATTCCCTGGGTCTCTTTTTGTGGTGTGTTTGCATTTTCTGCACAAGAGTGCCCTCTAGCCTTCGGAGGAGATTTACTACTGATCACAAAGCTGTGCTTCCCTGACAAGATGTGCATGATAATCCCAAAATAGCTTTTACAAAATTGCAATTTCATTTCAATTTATTGGACAGCCCTTGTAAAAACTAAATGTCAAAATGTATGTTTATTTGTGATGCTCTTAAACACTTTAGGACACAACTATACTTGTCCTGTATATACGTATGCAAGAAATCGCCTGTTTCCACAAACCAAAAGCCCCCTAGTGGTCAGAAGCATTTCGTTATTTGTGGCAATTCTGTTGAATTGTGAACATATATTTACTTTTTAAATTCAGTGATTCCATCATGTTTTGGCTTGATTCTGTTGTGCTTTGTCTTGTTTCCATTATGTTACGAACTTATGTTTTACTTATTAAGAAAAACAAAAACAAAAACAGGGTCACTGTAAGCCAGAATTCTGTTTACAATAAAAACATATAGATCTCATTTATGAATGCCATTCTCATAGAGTTGATTAAAATGTGACGTTGTCTTCACTGTCAAAAGAGGCCCAGGATACTGAACATCTTCAATAAAGCAGTAAGTCTTCAGCCAGAGCAGGCTATTCATAGTTCTTTTGCAGGTCGGCCCCCGCTGATGTTCAGCAAACAGAGTTGTCAGCACAATGTTGCCTTTCACGTTCTCCTGGGACACACTGATGTCCAGTGCTGTTCAACACCTACCCATTTACCTGATTTTCAGTCCACAAGCCATCTGAGGCTTGGTCTGCGAAACTGACACATTGGAATAAAAACCAAAACTGAAAATGTGAAAACACAGACTATTTTGTATTATTATTTTAGAAGCAATACACAGTAGTAGACCGTATACACAAAAGTACACAGATCATGTATGAGTAAAATACAGATGTCCCAATAAAATTTTGCTCAGATTATTTTAATCAGGATCAGGACATTATGCTTTGGAATGTAATGAGGTAAGATTCTCAAAATAAAAATATTCAGAGAATGTAGTGATACTTGAACAGTATAGTTAAATACAGAAATGAAGTAAAATAAACCCTATTACAGTCATCTCACTGGCATTGAATACAATATACAGTATAAAAAAGTGTTTTATACTTCCATTAGTTGGTCATAATTTCAATAATGCTGAGTTATGAGCACATGAGGAGATGAGGACTGAAAAATATTTCACTTTAAATGAAGGTCAGTTTGTTAATTTATACTTGCAAATTTTCATGTACAGTATTTTATTACAAACCTAGATTCAACACAGAAATATACTTTTATGACTTGTTATTACTTTGAAACTTTTATGTTGTAGCAATTACAATTTAACAAGGTAAAATGTACAATGTGCATCATTTCCCATTGAGATTTAGTCCAAAATTGTGCAATGTAACGCTGTCATTTTCTCAAATAGTAAGAGGTGTTTTGATACATTTTCCTATTAGGACAATAGGACATATTCACTGGGAAAGAAACACTTGACTGGGCTAAAAATAACTGAATCTGTACATTTCTGCGCATCTTTGCAGAAATGTTATGATGAATCATGACACACGAAATAATTTGTTGTTGAACTGTATCATAACTGACTGTTGTGTCATTTTTAAAAATCTACTTCTGCTTATTGTCTGTGAAGTGGAGCAGGACGATGCTGTCCCACCAGTGATTTCTTTAGCTCCCTTTGTTCTGTTTTCTTTTTAAAACAAAGAAAAGAAGCAGGAAGGTGGCTAGTATGTATATCTGGGAAACTATATATATTTATGCATTCTGGCTCATTCATGAAACATGAGAGGAACTATTTATTTTTGTGTAAATTGTTTGTAAAGCTGTTGTGATGCAACGTTTTTGTTGGTATGAAAGAAATGTACACTTGCTCCTTATCATGTGTCAATGTGGCACAAAACGTTGGTGTTCTTTTTAGCAAACTGATTACTGAATTGTGATGCAATGGCATAATAATATTTTTATTTCATAATTTATAGTTCATTTGGTCTGTAGTTTTTTTTTGTACTAAAAATTCAAGTAAAACATAGTGACAAAAAAGGTACTGCCATTTTTTACTTTGCTGTCCAACCCTACAATATTTGTACAACAACTGAACAACAAAGGAGAAGTTAATATTACTGGTTACTGCATTTTTATATAAAGTAATATTCTTCAAATGAGATACTAGTAATATGTCACTGGTGTAGATTCCAAATAATAGTAACCAAAATGTCTCAGCTGCTAAAAGCTGGTCGTTTTTATAAGAGTGCATGCATTGCATTTTAAAGCCACATGGCTAAAAACTCTTAGGCGGACACAAGTTTATTGAATATTTATTGTTGTGGATATCCTACATTTATAAAATATACTGAAGTCAAACCTTAAACGGGAGTTTAGATTATTTTACGGCATTCCTGAATTCATGTAGTTGTAATTTATATGTATGGATTATGCTAATTATGAATGAGTGTGTACTCGCGCACTATTGACAAATGAGTGGAAGTCATTAATATATAACTATCAAATCTGATGGTTACCAAGTGTTTAGTGAATCTGGAGGAGAGTTTTCAGGAAGGTCTGTGTAAAATTGCTCAGAATTTACTACTTCATTTAAGAATATATTATAAAGGAGGCATGTGTGCATGTCAAAAGATCAAATCCAAACTGAAGCTAGTATCATATGCATACCTAATTTCATTTAGCGTGTATGTAAACATTACTGAACAGATTTATTCTGATTGAAGTAAAGTGTGTCAAACTCAGCTTTTGTAAACAGCCTTTGACAGACAAAAAAGTAAGACATTTTATTACAAAAATATTTATAAGATTGATGAAGATGGAAACTTTTTCACCCCTGAACGATACAAAACACAATAAATGATTTGAAATGTTGAGGAAACGACATGCTGCTGTTCAAGAATAAATGTTTGCGAACTCATAAAAGTGTGTTTTAAGAGAACCGTGCTTTTACATGCTATTTCTCCATCAACGTATCAACCGACCACTATAACATTTACATTAGACTGAATAAAATCTGGATCACTGAACACAGTTTTTGATGATGTTGATGATATAATGGTTTGATTTCACTTTTTCAGCCCGTGTTATCTTTTGAGGCAAAAGACTAAAATGCCATTTCATGGCATTTCGTTTTTAGTGGCTGAATTTCCAGCACATCCCTAACACTACTGCAAAATGTTGCATGTTTTTAAGTCCAGCCTTATTGCACACAGATGCGTTTTAATAGCCACACAGTGCGTATGTCACGGGATGTGCCCTTTTCGGCAGCCCTAATGCTTTCTGACTCAACCAGTTGGCTCTAGATCCTTTGACCTCACCCCAGGCCCTTCCGCTGGCTTTCAAATTAGTTTCAAAATTAGTATGCTATTTTTTTTCCACCTGTGCTATTTTCTACTCCTGTTATGTTTTCGTCAGGTCTTATTGTGTCCTCTGGGGACAATTACTTCAGCTGTAAAAGCCTAGTTCCCTGGGGCTGTTTTTGTTTTTTGGTCAGAGGACACACTGAACTGCTGAAATGTCCATCGATGTACGAAAAATTTGCAGCCAGGGGTTTATTGTGTCTTAAAGGCAAAATATGCAACGTTTTAGCAATAAAAAATCCAAAAACCACTTGGACACTGTTATACATTTTATTTAGGTGTGCACTTACATTATCCTAAAGTTGTCAAGACTTTGTAAATTTAGAGAAGTTCTATTTTTAAATAATGGTTTGTCCTTTCTCAATGTTTTTTACCAATGATGCAACATCCGTGTTCAGTCTTCATGGACTACAACTATACACTGGTAGAGTCCAGAAAATCCCAAAATACACAACTGTAAACTAACTGAGACATGCATACTTTTGGGGCAAATAGAGAAAGAATGGCGTTGGGTGTTTCAAGATTCAGAAGATTCTTGAAAAGACTCCACACTTGCATGTTTTAATATACAGGTAAACAAATAGTAATTATCATGTACAGATTATATGAATGAAATTACCCTATGAGTTACAGAATACTTCTGTATTATAAGGATGCAATGCTGCAATGCTGCAATGCATTCACATGTAAATAATACAACTAAAATACTAAATACTATATACTAAAATTAAACTACATAATAACAATACATTATAACACTATTTCCAACACACAGTTATGCCGCAGTCACACTAGAGTTTGAGCATGCGAAATTCCATCATACGGCGCTGCAAAAGGAGGCGGGATTAAACAAGATGATTTGACATTAAAAAATACGAGCGATTGCTCCATATTTTAAATTTCTGTACAGAGAGGTCATGTTTTGATCTTCTATTGGTCTTACGCAGTCACGTGATGCAATTTCGCAGGTCAGAGTTCATCAAGCTCTACAATGCAGCAAACTGCGAAGCTTGACACACAAGCTTGCGTTTCCGGTCTGCCGCATTTGCATGCATATGAATGGAAGTCTATGGGGTGAAAAGTGCAATTTAACGCGGTTTAACACTGCACTTTGTACTGTAAAGGTCTTTGCACACTTTTCGTATGTGTTTATTCACATGTGTTGTCCTAAATATTCGTCAACACACAAAAAACTTGCAGTGAGTCTGATGCATATGAATTCATTTGTTGTGCAAAAAATTTTTTCAAAACAAAACAAAGTCTTCATGCAGTAATGCATTCCCCCATCCTCAAAAAAAAAAGAGGAAATGTTGTGTCCACTGAATTGAATTGATTCTGAACAGAGACTGGCAATATGTTCAAAAGTATGAAGTATGACACACATACACACACACACACCAAACAGCAAGATGGGAAAGATGTGTCCACGTGGCAGGCATTTAGTCTTTTAGTTTGAAAGGTGGCCCCGAACTGTTAAAACACCTCTCAAAACACTTGCTACAGATGTGAAAAAAGGTATAAATTCGAACCCGGTCCAATTTTTTTCTTATGATGAACAAACATTTCGGATGCATTGTGCAAATGTAATTGACACAACGCGAGGCCTTAAGTATGGAGAACAGATCTAGAGCATTGTAATTAAACACAGCATGTACTTACAACTTACTACGTTCAAATTTACTTTTTATGCGTCTGATTCAATTAAGTTAAAATGTTAAACGTTAATGTAACAAATTATTACAACTATCTCATTGATGAAAACAACATCTACCTTCGCTGCACTCTCCTTCGTAATCTCCTCAAGGCTAATCTTTATTATTGTTTTGAAAAAGCGTCCTCTAGTGGTGAAAACATACACAGTGTGCCTTTAAAAGGTTTTTGCATTCACTTAGTGTGAGCCATCAGTTCTTGGCGCGTGTCTCTTTGAAGCTGCGTTTCGATGGAGAAAAAGCTGAAAGGGAAGTGCCTGCCACAAAGAGCTCTTCTGCGCCGCCTCGTCCACCAATTTAGAGCCCGGGCCATTTTTCACCGTGCACAGATGAAACAATCTTGCTTTTTTTTTTTTAAACCCATGACTGGAGTGTGCTTCAAAATGGCTAAAGATGAAAATGGCAGGTTTCACATTGGGCACTCTGCCCTACTTCCTATCAGCAGACCGTATGAAATGTGCTTGTGCGACACGGATAGTCTTATTCCTGCTTCATTCCTCCAGGTTGCGGAGCGGCCAAGAGTACTAGTCTGCCGCTAGCATGACAAAATGCATTAGCACAGCATGAAGAACGCATTACACCAAACAGCTTAGGCTTTGTTCGCACTGCCATAGTAATGACTTAAGACATATGAGACTAGTTAGTCATTGTGGAAAAGACTGCTCATCTTGCCCTTCTGCTAAACCTATAAGCTGTGCCCAAAAATGCATTCTCGTTTTCTTATTCACAATTTAGAACATGGCGAGTAGTGAATTCAGACAGTTGTAGACATGTAGTTTTTTATGATGTAATGATCAAAAAGTTCCTTCAGCGTATGCCAAAACACCAATTAAAAACCAATTCATTAAAAGTTTAAACTGAATAAACCAACTGCAATAGGCAATTTGTAATAGAAAATGTGTAGAGTTGTTATTGTTGGAAAACCCGTAATTGGACACAGAATATACTACGGGCATAAAATATACTGCTTAGGACCTTGGTAAGATGTACTGACTAATTAAAAAAAATAAAAATACACATACATATATATGGCGCAATGTTTAGTTAAACCAGTGGTTCTCAATTCTGGTCCTCGGGCCCCCCTGCACAATTTTGTATGTCTTTCTTACTTAACACACCCGATTCAGATCATCAGCTCGTTAACAGAGAGATCAATGAACTGATCCTTGTGTGCAAAAAAAGACCCGAGGACCGGAATTGAGAACCACTGAGTTAAACAAATAAAGCATTAAGGCAACACGGTGGCTCAGTGGTTAGCACTGTCGCCTCACAGCAAGAAGGTCACTGGCTGGGTCAGTTGGCATTTCTGTGTGGAGTTTGCATGTTCTCCCTGTGTTGGCGTGGGTTTCCTCCAGGTGCTCCGGTTTCCCCCACAGTCCAAAAACATGTGGCATAGGTGAATTTAATAAACTAAATTGGCCGTAGTGCATGTGTGTGAATGAGTGTGTATGGATGTTTCCCATTACTGTGTTGCAGCTGGAAGGTCATCTGCGGTGTAAAACATATGCTGGATAAGTTGGCGGTTCATTCTGCTGTGGCAAACCCTGATAAATAAAGGGACTAAGCTGAAGAAAATGAATAAATGAAATAAGGCATTAAAGTAACAAAGTGTATTTGTCCTCAGTATTTTAGCCAATGTTTGTTTACTAAATGCCCTTTAGCTAATTCCCGCGTATAACTACACACACACACCAAAATATAGACAGCATGTTACATGTCCCACAAGAGACAGTAACATATTGGATCACTGCTATACCACAATAAAGGATGCATACCGCTCTGTCCAACGAGCAGCTTTGGGGCACTCTGACCATTGTTTGATTCATCTCATACCAACCTACAGGCAGAAACTGAAAACAGCCAAACCTGTATTAAGATCTGTGAAAAGATGGACTACCGAAACAGAGCGTGATCTACAAGCCTGTTTCGACCTCACTGACTGGAGTGTTTTTGAAGTTGCTGCAAACGATCTAGATGAGCTTATAGAAACTGTAACATCTTATATCAGTTTCTGTGAAGACATGTGCATTCCTACCAGGACTCAACTCACATACAACAATGACAAACCGTGGTTCACTGTAAAACTCAGACAGCTGCGTCAGGCCAAGGAGGTTGCTTACAGGAATGGGGAGAGGGCCTTGTATAAACAGGCCAAATACACACTGGAAAAGGAGATCAGAGTGGCAAAAAGGAACTATTCTGAGAAACTAAGGAGTCAGTTCTCTTCCAGCGACTCAGCATCCGTGTGGAAAAGTTTGAAAAACATCACAAACTACAAGAAACCATCCCCCAGCACTGTAGACAACGAACGACTTGCAAACGACCTGAATGAGTTTTACTGCAGGTTTGAGAAAACACCCCACACCCACCCTGAACTGCTCTTCACACCACCATCAACACCTCCACCACACACCGTCTCCCCAACACTTCAGTTCAGTGAAGATGATGTGCGCCAGGTCTTCCAAAAACAGAAGAGTAAAAAAGCACCAGGCCCAGATTTTGTAACACCAGCCTGTCTAAAATCCTGTGCTGACCAACTGGCCCCTATCTTCACCCTGATCTTCAACAGATCACTGGAGCTGTGTGAAGTGCCCTCCTGCTTTAAACGCTCCACCATCATCCCCATCCCAAAGAAACCCAAACTTACAGGACTTAATGACTACAGACCGGTGGCGCTAACATCTGTGGTCATGAAGTCTTTTGAAAAACTGGTGCTGGCCCACCTGAAGGACATCACTGAACCCTCACTGGACTCTCTTCAGTTTGCCTACAGAGCAAACAGGTCTGTGGATGATGCAGTCAATATGGGAGTGCATTATGTTCTGCAACACCTAGACAGACCAGGGACCTATGTGAGGATCTTGTTTGTTGACTTCAGCTCGGCTTTCAACACTACCATCCCAAAACTTCTCCTGCCCAAATTAACTCAGCTCTCCGTGCCCAACTCTGTCTGTCAGTGGATCAACAGCTTCCTAACGGACAGGCAGCAGCTGGTGAAGCTGGGAAAATTCTCATCCAGTACCCGCACAATCAGCACTGGCGCCCCCCAGGGGTGTGTCCTCTCCCCTCTGCTCTTCTCACTGTACACAAATGACTGCACCTCAAAGGACGCCTCTGTCAAAATCTTGAAGTTTGCAGACGACACCACACTTATCGGCCTCATTCAGGACTGTGACGACTCTGCTTACAGACAGGAGGTTAAGGAGCTGGCTGTCTGGTGCAGTCACAACAACCTGGAGCTGAACACGCTCAAAACAGTGGAGATGATAGTGGACTTCAGGAGAAACCCCCCTGCTCTCCCCCCACTGAGCATCATGGACAGCATTGTGGCAGCAGTGGAGTCATTCAGGTTCCTGGGCACCACCATCTCTCAGGATCTGAAGTGGGACACTCACATTGACTCCATTGTCAAAAAAGCTCAACAGAGGTTGTACTTCCTTCGTCAGCTGAGGAAGTTCAACCTTCCAAAGGAGCTGCTGAAACAGTTCTACACCTCCATCATTGAATCAGTCCTCTGCACTTCAATAACTGTCTGGTTTAGCTCAGCTACCAAATCCGACCTCCGAAGACTACGTCGAATAGTTCGGACTGCTGAGCGAATCACTGGTACTATCCTCCCTACTCTCCAAGAACTGTACTTATCCAGAGCAAGCAGAAGGGCTGCCAAAATCACTCTGGACCCCTCACACCCAGCACACTGCCTCTTTGAACTTTTACCTTCTGGTCGACGCTACAGAGCACTGTGTACCAGAACAGCCCGACACAGAAACAGTTTCTTCCCTCAGGCAATCCATCTCATGAACACTTGATGATAGTAATTATGGAACAAACATCACTACTGCTATACACTTTTTATACACAAACACTTATTTAACAACATATTTTACATGCTAATTTGCACATAACAGCTGCTGTTGTATATAGTAATATTCCTGTACATACACTTGTCAATTTGTATATTTG
>CAIGQV010018106.1:8677680-8689723 GCA_903798115.1 Danio jaintianensis | reverse complement strand
ACACACACACACACACACACACACACGCGCACACACACACACATTTTTTCTTCCCAATTATACTGTGTATTTCTAATACATTTCTCTGACAGTTTTAAATGCCTGCTTAATCTTAAGAGGATCTAAGTGGAAATCTTAAAACATAGATGTGTTTAATCAAATAAACTGTTACATAAATATCAATTTAACAGTTCTATATAACAGTTATAAAAACATCTTTCAAGTAAAATATGAGCTAATTTGGAGAAGTTCAGTTGCTCTAACGTGTTAGAATGTAAATCACTTTGAATCTACAGTTCCTTTGAACTGCAACTCAGAAAAATACCCATCTCTGCCACGGTTTCATGCTTCTTTTCTTTCCCTCTCGTGTGCACTAAAAAATATTGCACTTCATCTTCCGATTTCTGCCTTTCTTCTTTCTTTCCTGTGCCACAGTGTGTGCCAGGATTTGCGTAGTCTTTGTATTAACAGGCTGTCCTGTCTTGAAATTAATTGGTGACATAAATGTCACTGAATGCCACCAGCATAAAAATCAGCCTGTGTTTCTGAATCCCAGCACAGCATGGCACACATATGCTACAGAACAGGGCAAATTTGATGTGATGTACATTTCTTCCTCTTTAAGGACACGCAATAGGACATCATGTGTGACAGGAGACTCAGCACACAAAATAAACTCCAAGATGAAATACACAGTGATGCAGGAAAAGTATGTGAATCCATTACCTTGATTAAGAATAATATCGGATCTGATCTTTATGCTACCCAAGCAATCTGAATATTAAAGTAAAAAGAAAATGTAATCACCATTTTCTTTTCTTTCTTCACTTTATGAGTTTCTTTTTTTTCAGCTGAGCACAAAATTATATATAGTGAAGAATGCTGGAAATCGGTGGCCACTGACATCTATACTAAGAAAAAAATGCAATGAAAGTTGGTGGCTGCTGTTTTCAAACATTCATCACATTATCTTATTTTCTGTTCATCTGAAAAAAGAAACTCAAATTTGGTTTGAACAAGTGGAGAGTGAGTAAACGATGACAGAATTTTAATTTTGGGGTGAACTATGCCCTTATCTGTTCAGAGTGTGAAAAAGTATTTGCACCCTTGAATTTAACAACACTTTGACCCAGCTTTGGCAGTAATAACCTCCAGCAGATGTGTCCTGTAATTGTACATCAGACCAACACAACAGTCAAGAGGGATTTTGCACCTTTCAGTTTCGCAATATTCTTGCGATGTATGGTGTGAATCGTGCTCTTGAGGTCATGCCAAAGCATTTCAGTCGGGCCGAGGTCAGGACTTTGACGTGGTGCTCCAGAAGGCCTATTTTATTTTGTTGAAGCCAGTTTACTCCTGTGCTTTGGGTCACTGTCCTGTTGCATCACTCAGTCTCAGTTGAACTTCAAATGGCAGACAGACGACCTTACATTCTACTGCAAAATGTCTGGTTGACCTTTCCACAATACTTTATACTCTTAAAGACGGTTTTGAAACCTTTAACATCCATGGGACATTTCAATTGCACAAAAGGTTCTATTTTAGCCGTAAAAGGCTCTTACTGGAATATTAAAATATTTTACACTAGGGAAAAATGGTACGGATGTTTGCATATTCACAACCGCAATGTTTTGACTCTGGTCTTAAAGGTGAGTAAAGGATGACAGAATTTTCAATTTGGGGTGAACTAATCTTTTAACATTAAGATATTAACAAGTTTTTACCACATTTCTTTAAACCATATCAATGCCACACATAGAATTATCTCCCCCAAAAGTATATAAAACCATCATACTGCATTAAATATTTTACATTTTATATTAATATATTTATTAAAACATTCTGAAATATAAATCTGCTTTAAAATCAGAGCCAAAATCCAATGACAGATACCAAAATCCTTTTGAGGAAATTTTGTTCACTCAACAGCCATATTTAAATCCCTCTGTGCGAATCATCCAAGACCACGTCCTATCTAAATGATAATTATAATTACATTTAAAACATGTTATTTCCACTATGTTGCAGCTTGTCGTCAAACGACAGAAATTGCTATAAAGATTGCCGACTGGCTAATCTGATTGGAAGGCAGGACTTCCTTTGCTGTGGCGGCCATAATGAGTGTTGTTTTACCCCATTTATGTTAATGCTAGGGGCAGCACGGTGGCACAGTGAGTAGCACAATCCCCTCACAGCAAGAAGGTCGCTGGTTCGAGCCCCGGCTGGGTCAGTTGGCATTTCTGTGTGGAGTTTGCATGTTCTCCCCGTGTTTGCGTGGGTTTCCACCGGGTGCTCCGGTTTCCCCCACAAGTCCAAAAACATTTTGTATAGGTGAATTGGATAGGCTAAATTGTCCGTAGTGTATGTGTGTGAATGATTGTGTATGGATGTTTCCCAGTGATGGGTTGCAGCTGGAAGGGCATCCGCTGCGTAAAACATATGCTGGATAAGTTGGCGGTTCATTCCGCTGTGGAGACCCCAGATTAATAAAGGGACTAAGCCGAAAAGAAAATGAATGAATGAATGTTAATGCTAATTAACCATCTTTGTATATCTATAGTCTTTGGTTATAGTACGACTTTTTGATAATATAATATCTATCAGGATAAGAAAAAAACTTGATTTTATTAAATACTGCCCACTAGTGGGAGGAGCTTGCTAAGTATGATGAGAGCCATGTCCAACCAGCTAGTAAGGTAATCAACTCTTATTACTTCAAAACCCCATGAAAAGTTGTACACAAAACAATTAGGTGGCAAACTTGTAAGACTAGTCTACACAGTTCATCCAACTGGCCCCATATTTACTATCCAAATCGATTTCTATAAGGCATTGCAAAACCCCACATCTAAACATTTAGCTTTTTTTTTTTATAACATAAAGCTAGCATGAGATCACTGTGGCAGTGTGCTTTGGCTCTTCATGTATTGTTTGTCTTTCGTGTCATCTGTCCACAGAACAATTTGCCAGCGGCACCGAGGAACATCCAGGTGTTCTTTTGCGAGCTAGTCACGGCATCTTGCACAAACAGATGTGTTTCTTTTTTTCATTGGTTGATATAGTCATAATGTGTTTCTTTGCACTGGGCTTGAGTCAAGACGTCAATAATACACAGACAGCACAGATCAGATTTGTCTGATAACCAATCACAACTGCGTATGGTAAATCGATTAGCAAATACGTGAGGTGTAAATAAAGATCAGAAAAAACACACTGAGCTCCAGGAGACATCAAGCGGAATAGCGGGTTGGTTCTGGGGACATGAGTCACATCTAAATCCCACGGTTGAAGAGACGGGATCAAAGCGCTTTAAGAGGATCCTGAAGCAAAATACAATCTTCACAGGTCTGCTCTCATAACATCTTCCAGATTGCATGCGGACGCGGATAGACGAATAACTCCTGATAGATCTCACTGCGGTCAAATGAGATGCCACGAGTTTATGACATTTCGAGATTGAGAGATGATTCACAAAACAGATGTGACACTGAGAAATAAAGCCAGTGTCTTGTCCTCAAACCACACTATGAAAAATGACTGTAATATTAATGGGAGAAGACTGCAGAAACGCTACGGCTATAAGATTTCATTTAAGCCTTTCTTCAGGTATAAACACTGATCTATGAACAATGTTTACAGCGCTCAAATTTGCATGTTTGCTTGAGGTGTAAGAACCATCGGGTTCATTTGTGCTTGTCACACAGGACGTTTGAGCTTCTGCAAGAACCAATAAGGTTTGCTCTTGTGCATCAAGCAATTTGTTCAGCAAGTATCAATGTTAATATGTGAATACATCAGTTTATTTCATGTGAAGGTGATTGTGCCACTTAAGATGACTTGAATTAAACCAGGTTTAATTTTTGACCATTTTATGAACATTTAGAATCATGGCAGAACATATTTCAAATGTAGGGACAGAAATCTCTCAGACTGGATTAAAAATATATTCATTTGTACCCTAAACATTAATAAAACACAATGCAAAACTGTAATAGATCTAAAAGGATGAAGTAAAATACTTTTAACCATGAGGTTTATACAGTAAATAAACTATAAAGGGATGTTTTCAGAAATCTCTGTGCAGCACATTTGATTGATTTAATAACCAGTCCTTCAGTTATGCAAATTACACTAATTTATGCTATTAAATTAATGTTTATTGCAAAAGAGCCATGTCATTGAACATTTCAGTTCAATCTGTTCCTACATTTTTTTTTATCATTGACATCTGTAGATTTTTAACCAATTTTTACATACGCAATCAGTTTCAACTCAAAAAAGGTGCTAAACAGCCTGAGGAAAACCAAATTTAATTTAATTGAACATGTTTCTTTAAATCTTCTCTATTAATCACAGCAGCATTTCTTCATCAAATCTTAAAGGAAATCATTACAGCTGTGCATATATCATGATGCACTGTAATTGAGCACATTTTTTGACATTTTAAAGAAGTCTGGATCGTAACGGTGGGCGAGTTTGCATTCTTACTCGATTCGTGTAATTCCTTCAGTGACTTGGACACTCAAACAATACTGACGGCGTGTGCAAATAGCATGGTTTAATGTGAATTAAACACACACGACATGATCCTGGATGAAGAACATGAAAAATACAGCAACGCATGCCCTCTGATCTCCGTGTAAGGGTTAAGGCTGCGACAGGCAGATATGGATGTTTTTTCCAGGAATGCGTCCTACTTAAATCCCATTGTGTGGGCTTGCGAACGGAGAGAATCCGCAAATATATTCATAACCCACGGCCATTGTTTCCACCATTAATGTTTAGCATCTCTTTGAAGAGTAAAGTGAACCTACTGTCTCCTGCAAGGGTTTGATAAGTTCCTCCTTTTTTGCGCCACTGCAGGTAGAGATGTGCTGGGCCGTGAATCACAATAGGATTGAGTTCTCGCCGCAGTGAGTGAAGACAGAGGATCTCGATTAACAAGTGTCCTCTCCGTCAGCAGTCTTCAGTTGTGCTGGGATGAAGGGAAGTGGATCTGCGCGCTGACTAGCACCTCAAGGGCTCTGGGACTTCAGCTGTCTGCGTGAGGTTAGATATGATGAGGACACAGCGCTCGCGCTAAAAAGCTCATGACTACACATCTATTTTAAGAGCCTGAGGGGAGTGCGAAGGCTCCAATGTAACATATTTACAGAGTCATGTGAAAAAACGTGGGGAAAAAAGCGTGTCTAGGATGGATGAAGGCTGTATGAAGTTCGAGGAGAAGGCCAAGGGTAAAATAGGACAAAAGTGCGAACTGCGTGCTTACTAACACGGTGTGAAAGTGAAAATGACTAGTTCGAGTAAATAAGGAAATGCTTATGGTATTGAATTGGCATTTATTTAGCTGCAACACCATTTAAAAATGGCAAATAATATACAATTAAATTTAGTTGCAGAATTAAGGTCATCCTGGGAATGACTGGTAATTTTGGCTTCTTTTTAATCTTTTTATAAGATTTGATCAATCAGTCAATCAATCAATCAATCAATCAATCAATAGTCATCCTGCATTATAACTACAGCTGACTTTTTGATGAATTGCTTCTTAATGCTTTGCATACATTTATACACAGCAGGGGAAAACAAATTTGAACTACTTAAAAATACAAATTTTTATTTTTATGTTTGATAAGATTTCTTTACAGATTTAAAATAAAAATACTGTCATTTAGAGATTTATAATTTTTTTTCAGAAAATGACAAACGGTCAGAATATTTTCATCCAAGGTTATTTTAGGGTTTTCCCACTAACTATTAATTTCTTAACTCTTCTGAAGTTTGGTGTTGTGTTGTCTTAAAATGAATATTAACAAAAATACCCTTTTAGTTATTTAAAAAAAAAAAATGCTCTAATTGGCATTTTAAATTTGCATTTGGAGGAAATGTTAACAAACAACGTTTTATTTTAACAGATAACTATGAATATTAACTCCAGGAAGACATTTGTGCTCTCTTAATTCCATAGCCTTCTATTATTATGTATTTTATTATTTAGAATTTAAAATAAATTCCACTATATATACACACACATACACATAATTCACATCGCACATATGACATCATTTTATAATCACCTTACATTCCATAAAAGTACTGTTAATGGAATGATTAGTGTTGAACAGAAATGGAATTCTTCAGCAGATCAACAGGACAATTGGAAGATTGTTTAAAATTCCTTGCAATCCATTCCGACACATTCCTCTAGATTTCCCCATTGTATTACATTATGCAGCACAATTCCATTCCATTACTTACAAAGTATTATATTACATCCCATACCTTTAGCCAATTTCACAATATGATCAAACCTCCAGCTGACAAAATAATGCCAAACGTGTCAAGAATGATTTAAGAATCCGGCGGATGAAATCACAGGCTGTTTCATTTGCTTCGGTTTGCTATGGGTAATGACTTCTCTGATTTACATTGCTGCAGAATTCCTTTTCCTGTCACCGGTGTACATGGAAATACGATGGAGTTGCTATTTCTAATTAGCCTCTCTCATTTAAAGTGAATTAAATCAGGCACTGGCGCATAAGCTGCCTCTGCATTCCCATCACTCCACTCTCTCTCCTGGTGTAAGAGAGAGAAGAGCTATCCAAATCTTGTCCATATTTATAAAAATGCACACCGGTTTTAAACGATAATTTAAGGTCCACTAAAGTGCCATTGAGCACAGCTTTTGACATGATTTAAATTGAAACATAAAAACAGGGTGGGGCATATTTCTTTCATTTTGAATGTCCTGGTTTCCTGTATGATAACTGTGTAAATGTGTGTGTGTGCAATGGACTTCCCTTTCTGGCTTGCCGTGGATAGGTGTATTTACATGTACACAGTGCGTTTCAGCATCTTAGGTTTTTGGGGCTCTTTTTCCTCATAGATACAGCTAACAAACAGTGTTCAGATCAACACTATGACAGCTGTCAATTATTATTATTATTATAATTATTTATTTATAATTTTTTTTACATATGTTGGTATTTAGGCAAATTCTTGGTTACATGTGAATAAGTGACCAATTTCAGCCATGCATTATAGGGGGTTGAGGCATGTCAGATACTAGAGGGCACTGGATTGGTAAAAAATATATATATATTAGAATCTATGTTGTGCTCTGTGATGTCAAAACATTTTTTTTTTTTTTGGTGGTGGAAGTGGGAAACTTATATCTTCTAAATAGGATTTTTGTCTTTGTTTTGGAGCACACTATAGATTATAGATTACTTTAAAGTCGTCCCTAAATAATGTTTTTGGGGCATAAGTATTAATATGTTAGTTGTAAGGTTATCTGTAATCTAGTTTACTCCAAAAAAAGCTCCAAAATACACATTTAGAAGATATAAGGATTCAAAACATATATAGTCTGTCACTTTCTTCAATAACAATCAACAACTTCTTATCAATTATTCTGACCAATGCAATGCTTTCTAGTATCTGAAGTGTCCCACCCCTACATGGCTAAAAATGTTTAAAGGAAATAAATGTGTAAAAACTTGTTTTGAGATCAATGACTTATATGCATTGATCCGAGCAAACCCGCATATACATGAAAAATAATAACTGGTAGCTGACACAGTGTTAATCAAAACCCATCCCCACTTTTACTTTTACTACAGTGTTTACTATGTTACCATAGTGTTTTTTTAAATGCAGGATTATACTACTACACCACCGTTTACTATAGTAAAACCTAAAGTATGCTATTTTTTCAGTACACTATAGTTAATACCACACTGTGATGTAGCATTCATTAACAAAGAGTTGTAAATTCTATAATACATTAAGTATAATTTTACTATATTATGGTTCAAAAACACTATAGTATTTACTACAATTCACATAACAATGAGGGGAGGAAATCTAAATTTAAAATGTTTATTTTGCTAGCGCACATTGCTATTTTTAGGTGAACAATTAATCCATACTGAAGTTAATACGCTGAAAAAAAAGGTTGTTTTGGTAATCTTCAATCAAAGTTTGACCATTTGCTTCTGTGTTTGGTGTTTAGAAACTGTGTTTTTTGTTAGCGTAGAGATGTCCTGGAGGGCCGGTGTCCTGCATAATTTAGCTACAATTTCCTTCAACGCACCTCCCTGGAAGTTTCTAGGTAAAGAGCTTGTTTAGTTGGTTTAGGTGTGTTTAATTGGGGTTGGAACTAAAATATGCAGGACACCGGTCCTCCAGGATCAAGTTTGGACTCAAACTTGATCAAGTTCTTTGTTGGCATTGATTGGCATTTTTTTTTTCAAAGGGGAGGAACTATTCAATATGCCCCACCCTGTCTTAATGTTTCTGTTAAAATGACATCACACATCGAATAAAGTTGTGCATTTCAAGGCACATCAGTGCACTTTAAAGGCTAACAGCCCCAACAGGACAGCGTGTCAGTAGGCTGATGGTATGGATCTGGGCTGTGAGAAGGAAATGATCTCCACAGCTGCACACAACAGCTGGCTCTGCAATCAGCCAGCAGTAATGGCCTCTGGGTAATCTGCACTGTAGAGCTTCTTTGAGCCATTTTCTGATTGGTGCAGACATGCGGCAGGTTAATGTCTCATAACGCTTTCACATCTGATGATATTCACAACATGTAAGCAGATCACAACTTTGTTTGCTATTTAACAGATATTTGGTGTTTGACCTAAAAACAAGGTGTGAGGAAGCAGCAAAATAGAAATTTAAATAGTAAAACCTGTAAGACTATTAAGCAGTGCTATTATAGTTAAATTAAGATCCCAGTGTAGTAAGTAATAGTTTTTGTTTTAATTTTAGTATTTTAATTTTTTATTTTAATTTGAAAGTGTTCAACCGATATTAACAGACATTAAATGATATATAATTTAATACATTTTTATTCATTTAACATTTATTTTATTTCAAGAAACTAAAAAAAAGAACAAATAATCATTGCAAGGCGTCACGGTGGTCCAGTGGGTAGCACGATTGCCTCACAGCAAGAAGGTCGCTGGTTCGAGCATCGGCTGGGTCAGTTGGCATTTCTGTGTGGAGTTTGCATGTTCTCCCCGTGTTCGCGTGGGTTTCCTCCGGGTGCTCCGGTTTCCCCCACAGTCCAAAGACATGTGGTATAGGTGAATTGGGCAAGCTAAATTGTCCGTAGTGTATGTATGTGTGTGAATGAGTGTGTATGGATGTTTCCCAGTGATGGGTTGCAGCTGGAAGGGCATCCGCTGTGTAAAACATATGCTGGATAAGTTGGCGGTTCATTCCGCTGAGGCGACCCCAAATTAATAAAGGGACTAAGCCAAAAAGAAAATGAATGAATGAATAATCATTGCAAATAAATGAATGCATTTAATAAATATCATAAATGCAAAAAATGCATTCTTTTCCTGTATGTTCAAAAAATGTTGGTCAAGTGTCAAGTGTTAGTCACAGCAAATAAACAGCTAATTAATATGGATGCTAAAACATAAAAAAAGTAAAATAAAATAAGACAAAAATAAATCGCAACATATAATGTTTTAAAGTGATAAATAGTGTTTAAATAAAATAAAATAAAATAAATAAAATAAAATAAAATAATGTTTGTTGCAGCAACTGCACCATAAGTTAACCAGAGGAAGGACCAGAACATCTCTGAAACCATTAGAACTGTACCATGAATTTACCACTGCAAAATATCCAAAGCAAAACGTTCACTTCCACACTCCAGAAGTCCACTACACGCTCCCGCCGCTGAACATATCTCCAGAACACCAGAGACACGCAACTCATGATTTGTTGCACGCCGTCTCTTCAACACTTTTATGCCATCCTCTGCACTCAAATGACGTTTGACAAAGTGAGCTGCCTGCTGTGAAGAACCTCACATTGTGTGAATATGAATGAGCATGTGCGCTTTATGACAGCTCTCTTCTCAGTCCAAACTGTTGCTGCCTGTCATCACTCACTATTACGCTCCAAATCAAAGACTTGTCCTTTTGAATTCTAGATTTGATCCATCTTATCAGTCTGCCTCTCACAACCAACCAGTCATTTTAAAGACAGGGAATCTTACATCTTTATCTGAGAGACAATAAAGCAAAATAACAAAAAACAACATTATATTGGAACTCTTGGTAAATATGAGCAAAGAAAGCCGTCAGTAAATGCTTTTATAGTTGAACCTTTTGCTTAAAAATGGTTTATTTCGAATAAAGAATTGACCTATTGGTAAGCCCCTCCCCTTGAACACAGGTGAGCCAATGTCAGTTCAGTATTATTAGCACAGGGATTGGAACTCAGACATCTTTAGGTTCAATAGAGAAACATTGGAAAATTTAGTTTTGATGGTGATTATGCTAAAATTATTGGAAAAACTATGTTTCTGTGGTGCTTTTAAAACTCATTCCAGGTATCCTGACAGGATTGACAATGGTATTTATTTTATTACATTTTATTACAACTTAACATCCAGAAGATCTACACAAATGCACTGAAAAAAAAATGATTCATTGGATTTACTAAAAAGTTTTAAGTTAAGTGGTTGCAAACTATTTATATAGGCTGAGTTTAAACAAATTAAATTTAGTAATGTTCAATTTGTTGGTTTCAATTCAACATACATTTTTGCAATAATTGCAATGAACCATTTTTTTCAGTGTGTATACTTTTGTTCTAAGATAAGTAGAAGCTATGATGTTAACTGTGCTAATGTTACCAACAATTATTTCACAGTCAATGTGAAGTAACACAGCGTTTGCAAGTAATTTGTACAGGTAGCGCTGACATCTAAAGTTAATCTCCACTGTCAGTTAAAAGTAAATTAATTTGATTATCCTCTGGTATCCATTGGTATAGGAACAGTGGGTGTTTTCATCTGCTATTTTGTCTAATGTAACATGAGGCTTCTCCTGCTTTCATTCTGATCTGTAAACTCTCGCTTCCAAATTAATCTTGTTATCCAATATATTTATTTACAAATTTTTTGTATATCCTTTTGCAGCATATTTAAGTTCCACTTGAATGCTCCTCGATGGTCCTTCTATGATCAAAATTGATCAAAAACATATTGGGACAGGGTTTTCTCACTAACAGCTGGTATCTTTTTTCACCCTTATGAATATCTAAATATATAATATCTAAGTATATTCCTGTTGATATTTTACATTTTGGTATACTTCTGGTGACTAGGCACATGACAATGTTCAACCATGACCTTATGTTACACAGTGCTATATATACCAGGTAACACACAGGTCATACTCATTCAAAAGTTCATGACAAAGGGTAAATGCAGAGAATAAGCTGTGATTTGCAGCAAAAGGTTGTTGAGATTCACAAAATGGGAAATTGCTTTAAGAAAACAGCACCCGAAACACAGAAATTTGCAATAATTGATCAATTCAAGTCAAGTGAAAGTGTTGTGAATCAGCCTGGAAAAGGATGTGTGTCCATCTCTATAACTGTTCAAAAATCACAGCTGGAGAATTGCAGAAGTTAGTTGAATCAGAAATTCTCCAAAACTACAATCTGACGTCAACCACATCACCACAAATAGTTTGAAAGCCTTTCAAGAGAGAAGCCTCAACTCTCATACAAAAAAAAATAAAAAAATAAAAATCTTTCATGTTTAGTTTTTTAAATAAGCAAAAGATCTAAAGGTTAAACGATAAAGTCATTTCTCTTGGTTGCCAATATTAGTTGAGGGCACTGTAGCTTCTGGCTGGCATCTAAAACCTTCTTTTTAGTGGCAGTTTACTTGCAGCTCATCAATGAAGGCTTTGTTAATTGGATTATAAATCACAGCGGGCAAATGAAAGAGATGAATTACACTGCAGCTGATATGATGATGAAGCGATACGTGCTCTCAGGACACCGAATTATTGTTTGAACAAAAAGCCCCCCAATTCCAGATAATGGAGGATTATGTAAAAAAAAAAAAAAAAAAAAAAAAAAAAAGAAAGATGGACTCTAAGAGCAAAAGAGGAGAGAAAATTAGTGTATATTTTGGGCCTTTAGGGGCTAGTGTTTAGTATTGTTTAAAAGTATAAATCTCTCTCTCTCACACACACACACACACACACACACACACACA
>CAIGQV010018106.1:8658777-8672808 GCA_903798115.1 Danio jaintianensis | reverse complement strand
TCTCTCTCTCTCTCTCTCTCTCTCTCTCTCTCTCTCTCTCTCTCTCGTGGAGAATGCAGATCTAATGTATCATAACAAAAATCATTGTATTTTTTTACCCATTTGGTCAAATATTGAGCTGCAGAGAGCAATATTAGTTTTAACTGGACTATAACTTGGTAAATGACCATGGAATAAGCATGATAATCAATAGCTTGCTGTGCATTAAAGGATTTAAATTGCACTAAAAGGATTTTAAACATGCACTGCTTCAGATTAGGTGGTTCTTTGCTTCTATGTCATGCATTTAAAAACCTTTAAATGTGCGGCAAGCTGTGGATTGACTTTGTTGTGTGATTTTGTCATATATTTCATATGGGTCAAAGTCAAAAATTGTTTTTTAGGTAACAAAACAATAAAAGTATAGCACTTTTTTTACCCCTGTACGTATACAGTCAAGCCCGAAATTATTTATACCCCATTATTTAAGTGTATTTATATATACACACACACTACAATTATTTCATAATTTAGTTCACTGTTAAGACATGCTTTTCCCAGTGATGGGTTGCAGCTGGAAGGGCATCCGCTGTGTAAAACATATGCTGGATAAGTTGGTGGTTCATTCCGCTGTGGTGACCCCTGATTAATAAAGGGACTAAGCCGAAAAAGAAAATGAATGAATGAATGAAGACATGCCTATTTTGTTTACTCAGAAAGTGACTATTTTACATTTTCTTCTATTATCATTTCATATGAATATATTTCATTTTTCATATGTATTTAAATATTAAATGACTAAAATGTATCATGTATACAGATCACATTTATTATTCATTTTTGTTTCAGCACTTTTTTTTAACTTAAAAGTAAAAACTACATTTTTCTGCAAATCCTCAGCTATGTATAAATTCTAAAATCAGAAAAACAAATGCACTTATGCACTTAATTAAACAGCACTTAATGAAATTACTGACCTCCCGTGTCTATATATATATATGCCTCTCACAGGTGATATTTTTATTCTTGCACAACTTGTAACATTTCAAGCTCCTCAGATGTAAAGTGAAATATACTGTATATATTTCATTAACACCCAGACTGTCACATGTCAGACAAGTCTAGCACAAACTTCAGAGAAGCACCATGTACCAATATCAAGCAAATGAAAATAAATGGGGTGTGTATAAAATATATATCTTCCTTTTAGGCATCTCATACTGACATACATACATTAAAAATAAACCCATATAAAATACATCACTACAAAAATAGATCACATGGCTACAAAATTCACACAAGTCACTTGCTCTGTGGAAATAAAAAAAGGTTGCCTGATCTGGAAGCAACACTGAACTTCACATTTTTCCCGCATTTTTATAAATGATAAATTATATAATTGAATAACTGCATATTTAAAAATCGTTATACTGCATATTTAAAAGATACAGCTTCAACTTTTTTGCTACTAGCTTGTAACTTGCAAAAGTGTAGAAATGCTTTCAATTATGAATAGATTTTAGCTTGTAGCTTCTAATCCAAAATAGCTTTCTCCTGACATCGATCCACAGGCTCTGCACATATTTTAACACACACTGAAATATAAAACAAAATCTTGAGGAGGTTGCTGGAAAAAAAATATTCACACATCATATCTGATCATATCAAGCGGTTAATCACCAAACAGTTTCTGTTTTAAATTTTGATGTTGTTTAGATTTATCCTGAAAATGCTCATCATCAGAGTAATTCATAAACGCACACTTATTATGCACTGTATAGTCTGAGGACAGATTTTTTTTAACGTTTTCAGCGAAGGTAAAAGAATGTATAAATAGTGTAATGTTTATTTGCTGGTCATTGTACTAATAGTGTAATGTTTAATATACTAGTCGATGGGTTTAAGCAACATTACATGACAATAAGTATACACTAATCATTCAAAAATATTATAGCTCAGTTTTGACCTCGTCCTCCTCATCATTGTACAGCCCCAGTTTAAGCAGTTGGATAACTTAAGGCTTTAATCGGCTACTGGTAATTTATATCGTTCTAGCATATTCGCTAGTTTTGTTGTTTCAGGCATGTCAGAATAGGCTCCACCCACCTCTGGAATGCAGCAGCTCATTTGCATTTAAAGGGATGCACACAAAAATGTGTGTTTTTCCTCACACCCAAATAGTGGCAAATTTGACAAGCTGTTACACAATTAGAAGTTGTTTATTCTTTCATTCGGCATTAACCCCTTGTAATCAGCAGATTTCCTCAGTGTGCTACTAGCACATCTGAGCAGTGAATTTTTATTTAAATAATATATTTATCTAATCAATCTAATTTAGCAATCATAGTTAGTCTGGTGGAACAAATACAACAAACTATTTTCTCCTGCATTTTCAAAAAAGCAAACACAAAGGCGCTGAATCTAGCAATTGATACCTGAGGAACTTTTATTATCATACTTCAATTTGCCAGCCTGACTTACATAAATTTCATATATTTTTTTATCATTCTCTCCCATGGTATAACCAATTGTTTCCTAGATAGTCTTTATCTTTAAATAATCTTTGAAAAAGAGGAGAGCTTCTTCACAATGTTGTCTGTAGCTTTAAATTGCACAAACCCTTTATATTTCAATGGATTCTGATTGGCTGTCAGAGTTCATTTGCGGAAAAGAAAAAAATTGTTCTGAAATTGATTCCAATGATACTGTTTCCTTAGATCTGTATCGCTATTGCTGTGTTCTGATTCTGCTGTTGTTTGTACATTTACATGCTGTTGATGTTTAGAACTCTATCTTTATCGTTATCTGTATAGAATTCATGCTTGGACTGAATCATGCCCTCTAGTCTTGTACCCCCCAAAAAACAAAAACAAACTGTAAAGGTAAAGTGAAGTTATGTTATGTAGACTTCACAGCCCTCAGAACATGCTATCGACAAACTACAGGAAAGGCTAAAAAAATGATGGAGGGAAAGGAAAAACGAGAGTAAAACTCTGTAGCCAACACCACCCCCCCACTCGCTCCCTTGATAAATAACAGACCTGGATGAGAATACAAAAAGAGCTTTCCCCCAACAAACTCAATCTCGCTCCTGCAGTCTCCGGTGGGATGTAGAGGCATTACAGAGCCCTCTGTGCTGCTTAACAGGGGGGGAGGCCTGGCTGGATGCTTGTCTGACAGCTTTTTGGACCGTTTCACTGCGTCTGACTCAGGATTTGAGTAGCGTAATGTCTGCATAACACAGATTGCGTACAAGCAGGTGAAGTGCAGAGGGAACGTGTAGAACAGCCTCATCCAGCTGTCCTGACTGGCATTAATGCAGCAAAAAAATGCTGCGTTTATATTCCTCTCACAGCCCACCGAACATCAAGGCTTTTCGAGAGGATGAAGGTCAACGGGAAAGTCTTTCCTCTGGTATTTTACATCTGCAGGCGGCTGATGCAAACCCCAGATCTCACTGTTCCGTTCACACCTCTGCTATTACAGTATGTAAATAGTGTCTTCCGTTGGAATGCCGACTCCATCATACGGTAATGAATGAGCTGATGTGATAAGTTTAGACTTTCTTACAGTTACAGTGTTTTTTTTTGTTTTTTTTGAGGCACAGCTTTAATAGAGAACTCCCTACAAGACAAATGGGTTTTCTTAAACAGAAATAAAAATATGAAAATAATAAAACAAAGCACATGCTAAAATTTGAATACACACAGTGCACAGTATAAATGAGTATACCCTTTTTTAAAATACATATATTTTTTAGTTTCTTTGAATAAAGACTAGGGGCTCTATTTTAACGATCTAGGCGCAAAGTCTAAAACGCATGGCGCAAACGCATTAAGGGTGTGTCCGAATCCACTTTTGCTATTTTAAGGATGGAAAAATACGTTCTGCGTCACGGCGCATGGTCTAACAGGGTTGTGCTTATTCTCTTAATGAGTTATGGGTGTGTTTTGAGCATAATGTGCATTAAACCAATCAGAGTCTCATCTCCCATTCCCTTTAAGTGTCAGTTGCATCGCGCCATGGAGCATTTGCTATTTACATGGCAGACTTTATAAGTGGAAAAACTGAATGCTTCGCTAGCGAGAAAACAGTTAAACAGACCATCTGCAAGAGGATAAAGAATGAGCCTCCTCCATTCGGCCTCTTTACTTCCTCGATCTTACTTTTACTCTTTACTTTACTCTTTTACTTTCGTGGATAAGGAAACGGTGTCGCACTCCACTGAAGACATCCATTAGCCTACATATTTAATTTCGTTTGTTAAGCACAAAGATTTGTTTTAAAACTATTTCTAAATTCAGTTCTAATTTAGTTCTAAAAACTGAGTTATATCCAAACACACATCCTATTCTTATACCCAATATGGTGATGCATACATCTCTAAAACCCAACAGGTGGACAAATATAAACTTGTTTTTATTAAAACAAATATAAATATGCATATAATAAATAATACTACTACTAATAATAACATTTATCCAAAAATGGATAAACTGAAAAAGTCCCCCCGAGATAAAGAAGGCATGGAGGCAGTGGTTTTTATATTTATGTAGAAAATAATAATAATATTTGTAACATTTTAATCCTTTTTTTTTTTTTTCATATGTAAAGATATTTGTGTATTGCTGTACATCCTGTGTGTATTAAGCAATGTGTAAACGTTTGGACGCATAGGCTCACAACTAACGCTCTCTGCGCTGGACTTTAGCACGCAAAACACGTCTTTTGCCTTATTGTGCCGGGTGTATGATAGGGCCCTATATTTTGGTGCATTTAAACAAAACAGTTGTGTTCATTAAAAAATGAAAATGAAATGAAAATGAAGTGTGGTCACCTGACATCTTTAGGAACAGAAAGATAATACATTTAAATTCAAATAAGAAAAAATAGGCATATGTATTTTTCCTAATTAATTTCTTTCTAATAACACTAATGTTCTAATTTGTATGAATTTTAAGATATTTTTTAAGATTAGTTCCAGTTTTGGTACTGTATAATGTAATGCATATACACATATATCTTATTGTATAGCATCCCATGGAAAGTAATCATTTAAAAGAGAGATCTTTAAAGGATGTAAATGTTTATGCTGGAATGAATGAATGAATGAATAGTGTTTATTTGTATAATTTTCATTTTAAATTGCAAACATTAACACATATATAAACACTTATTTAAATATGATTTAAAAAATGTTAACAACGGAAATAAATCTGAAATTTAATATAAAAAAACTTAGAAACTGTTTTAAATATTGCATTGACATCAAACTAAACTAAACTTCACTATTCAAACAGATTATTATTATTATTTTTTTTTTTGGTGCTTAACAAGACCATACACAGTAGTATACAATACAACATAGAAAAAATAAAAGACTGTCTTAGTTTTCTTATTTTCCCACTATTCCCTCAAAATAAAAAACTAAAACATTTATGAATTATAAACAAACATATCCTCTGAGAGAAAAAAATAATAAAAGATAATAATAATAATAAAAATATATAGATTATTTGTTTTTATATAATATTTATTCATAATGTTTCCAAATTCATAAAAATCTGGATACCACTCAATGGTGAAAGATGCTTTTCTGCTGTTATTTAGCATCTGCTAGCATGAGCTAACTTAACCATGCTAACTAGCCATAGCCTGACCACTTCGCCGCTCTCTGCACTGTGACTTACTTGTAATATATGCAAAGCTATAAGTGCCTAATGTGTGTGCAAGAGTGGCTGTGGGTAAAAACCAACTCAATGAAAGCGTCAACATTAGTCAGACCATCGCCATCCAATAGAAAGAGCAACACGAGTGAATACAGAGCCCACTTAAATCATCGATTATAGCCAAACTTAAAAGGCAGCCGTGCACTGAAGTGTGAGATAACTGGAGCTTCTGCCATATAAAAACACATACCTACAGAAACTCAATCAATTAAGCTCTCAGCCCTCCACCTCTTTTAAATTCAATTAACTCTGATAAATGCTTTGGGCCTTTAATTAAAGCAGAAAATGGCAAAGCATTTATTTAAAAAAGGGAGTACTGCGCGCTGCTTAGTTAATCCAATGCATAACCTCAAGTCATTTGTGCAATAAAACTCCATTGTTCAGGATAATCTGTACAGGAGGTCTAATATAGCATTGCAGTTCAAACGCAGCTGACAAATAATCACGACCTGGATAAAAGTCAGGGGCTTCCAGATCTGCTTTAATCAAATCATTTTCAAAAAATAAAAGAGAGAGAGAGAGAGAGAGAGAAAAAAACACATGGGAAAGAATCAGGTTGTTAATTACTGAAAATCTCAGCGAAAAGCTAATTGACTAAAAGGTCAGCAGGGAAAAGAAGGCATCCATCAAGTGTCGAATGAGCCGGTAAATCTGCACATTTTCTACTTATTTTATTTAAAGCTGCAGTACATTACTTTTTTGTAAAAATTAATGTTATATAAAAATTTATGTTTGCAAGCAGTGTTTAATAACATCTTCCAATCTTACTATTATTATTTGAGAGGTACTCTTTGATAGTACTTTGATAGTAAAATATATGGATCCAAAAATGAAGCTACAGTAGGTCAACATTTTGAGCCTAAAATTATTTGTGACATTTTAATTATTTTTCAAATATTTACTTAGTGCTGTTTAATAGAGAGATCAATATGATTTAAACACACTATTTGTAATAACTAATTAAGTCTAATAACTCATTTCTTTTGTCATGATGATAGTAAAAAAATACGTTACTAGTAATTTTGCAAGATTGTATTCAAAGTACTTAATTAGTTAGATTAGCATAACTAGTTAGATTAGTTACCAATTATTATAATTAATTATATATATATATAATATGTTATACGTATAACATATACGTATATATATGTTTTTATAATAAAACATTATTAAAAGGGGCTAAAAAATGACCTTAAAATGTATTATTATTAAAATTTTAAACTACTTCTATTCCACCCAAACTAAAATAAACAAGACTTTTTTCCAGAATAAATATTTTAGAAAATACTGTGAAATTACCTTGCTTTAACATCACTTGGGAAATATTTGATAAAGTATAAGCATTTCACAAGAGGGCTAATAAGTTTGCCTTCAACTCTGCCTCTATTTAATATACATCATCATTATGAAATACAAACAACAACAAAACACATCCCTAACTATAACCTACAGACATAATCAACATTTATAAGCCAGCTATATTCCCATATACAGTAAAACAATACAATAAAACTCCTAATAAAAAAAACGAAACTCTCAATTAAGCTCACCTAGCAGATTTTAAAAGCACCTTGCTGTACAGTATGACAAAACCCAGCTAACAAACCTGAGCAAAAGAAAAGGCCAAGCTGTGCACCAACAGGCCCTGAATCAAAAGCCAAGTCATGGCCAAGGTGACATATGCAGTGCTCGTCTCCTATGAGTGTCTCGGAGGGTGTTTAATGGACAGCGTCCCCTCATTAGGGCATATCTCCCCCTGTTTAGCAGAGCAGCTGCTGGAGATCAGCTAGTGTTTATGCCTCGGCACAAGCCTGATGAGCTGCTCTTTCCACACATGACAGCTGAACTGCACTGCACAGGCTCCCCGTTCACCCCAAAGCAGATCATTAACAAAAAGCTTCTCACCTATGGCAAGCTGTTCTAACATTTCTTCTGTAAACTGCACTAGTGTCTGTTTTAATACTTTTTTTTAGATATTAGTTTATTTCCATTAAGTAGTAGTACTTAATCAGCTACTTGTGCTTATTCATTATATTCTAGTTCCTATCTAGGCTCACAGACCTTTTGCTAAACGTCTGATGCATATGGCAGACTTTTCTGGAAACACTTTAGTCGATCCTCAGTCGTGCTCTGATAAAAAAGCTGTGATGTTTATATTGATAACAGTGCTCATTAATAAACGTTTAACATTCTGAGGCATTCATGAATTTGTGATTTACTGCCTGCACACCCGTCTGTTATTGTGAGGATAACTTTGTGATGCAGGTATGTTTATGTTCTCTTTTTTTTCCTAATGGCAGCGAAAACCTTTCAATATTCTGTCATTTTGCTCATAAAAACAAGAGAAAGACATCGTTCAAAACAGTAATTGTTTTCATTTGTAGATACTGTTCTGTTGTTACTAGTAACACATTTTATTTTTTATATTTTAGGGGATCTGTCATATTATACTATATTGTGACTAGTATATCTTTTTTGAAACAGTAGTTGCTCTGTTTTTGATATAAACTATTCATTTCTGAATAATGAATGTTACATAACCATTCATTAAATACTTGCACATATTCATTCTTATTTATTAGGCACTAGTATCCTTTGTAATCATTAGTAGTGATTATTTTCTTACTAGTTAGATACAGTATGATGTTATTTTGTACTAGTATTGAATAGATACTAGTAGCAAATCAGTAAATACTGTGCAACAAACAGGCAATTGGTAAGAGTATCTAATAAAAAGTGCTAATATGTAATAACAAGTACTTGTATTTAATCCATAAGAATTATTACATTTAAAAAAAGTAGTAGTAACTGAAGAATAAGGACTATTCCCTTAAGCATAAGCACTAGCAGCTGGTATTTAAAATTAAAATACTAGTGCCTAATGAATAACTACTAATAACTGTGAACTAGTTGTCATAATTGGAATACATGGAATTAAAAAAATGGAATGATATTTCAAGGACAGATCCCCATAGAAGTCAATGTCAAAAATGTGAAAGTTGTTACTTGTAACACCACAATAATTACTAGATTCTAATTAAAAAATAGCTAGTATTTATTTAATAGGTAATGGTATCTAATAAAATAGGTGTCTAATAATAAATACCAGTGTTTAATGACTAAATTTTAGAACCTAATAAATATTAAGTACTCATATCTAATAAAAAAGTATCTCCTCTAATCTTGTAATTAACTAGTATCTAACCTACTGTACAGTGGTCCCTCGTTAATCGTGGGAGTTACGTTCTAAAAATGACCCGCAATAGGTGAAATCCACAAAGTAGTCAGCTTTATTTTTTACAATTATTATAGATGTTTTAAGGCTGTAAAACCCCTCACTACACACTTTATACACTTTTCTCAGACAGGCATTCACATTTTCACACATTTCGCTCTTGTTTAAAACTCTCAAAGTTAAAACCTTCGTAGAAAAATAAGTCCAGTATTATAGAATGAATCTAAAGATCAAAACTATTTGATCTTCATTTATTTATTCCATAGCGGCGCCCTACAGCTGCGTAACTTCTACCTTCCTTTAGCATGTCCAGAAGTCCAACTTTTTGTGCTATGGTTAGCATCTTCCTCTGCCTTTTGGGTGCTACCGCAGGTGCCTTTGACGGTACAGAATGTTTCGTCAACATTGTGGGGAGAAAACTTGCAAACATACAGTACAGCACATCAGAGTCACACTGCTAGCGATCGAAGATTTATGTAGGTTTGGCAAGCTGAACGCATTCTGTACTGTACAGGAGACATGGCATGGAGAAGATTGATTGACAATGGTCTACAGCCAATCAGGACGCAGAACACAATGCGCTGTAAAAAAAAAAAAAGCATGTCAAATTGCATGAAAAAATCCACGAAACTGCGAGGCCACGGAAGGTGAACCGTGTTATAGCAAGAGACCACTGTATATCTAATAAATAAATGCTTATATAAGGAATAAGTACTACTATCTTGTAAAAAGATACTAACTAAAGAATGTGCACTAGTACCTAATAAATAAGCATAATAAGCACTAGTAACTAATAAATAAGTAGTAATTAATAAAAATAACATGTAACATGAACACTAGTATTCAAAATACTAGTACAGTTTAAGTACAGTCATTTTTTTTCTATAGCAATGCTAATTTGTGTGTGTGGTAGGGGGTGAACAGGCAATAATCGAGAGTTTCATCAGTGTGGAACAAGTTCAGTTTATTAGGCACATTCAGTTCCATTCAATGTATGGATTAAATGTTAAATGGGCTTGCCACACTTCACCTGTCAGGCTGGAGTGGGGTGTTTCCAGCTGTTGCAGGAGAAGAATAGGAGGAAGGGGGTATTGATTTGTGCATTTAGGGGTCTGAACAGCTCTCCTACTGATCTCTGGATGTCCTCCTGTCCTAAAAAAGCTTCTCTGGGTGTTGCGAGTGCTGTACTGTCAGCATTTTATTGCTGGTAGTATGCTGGTTAATGAGGACTTGCTGATGTGTCATCCTTGGGTATATGTTATGGATAATAGTATACATGTACACCCACTGCCATTCACAAGGTTGACCTGTGGAAATGAAGTACTGTATGTCTCTTGTTTGTTTTAATGAAAAATGCAATAATTCAAAGAAGAGCTGTGCAAGAACACTGGATCATGGATAATGTTTATTGAATATATAAAATAAAATAAAAAAATTGCATAAATGCAACTGAATAAAATAAGATGATACATAAAAATGCTATAAAATCGAAATCTACAACGAAAAATAAAAGAAAACAAAACAAACAAACAATCTTTTTTTAATTACAATTGTTTAAATCTAAATTTCACCAAGGCTGTTTGTTTAAATAAATTGAATTAATATATTTTTTTAAATATTACTGCAATTTAAATGAACCTGTTTATTGTTACATATTTTAAAATTACATTTACATCATCTTCAGTGTCACATGTTCCTTCAGAAATTGTTTTGATATTTAGCTTTTTAATGAGCGTTGCATATTATAAATGTATTCAAAATACAAACACTTGATAAATTAGCTATATATATAATTAAATATTAAACATGAAATATCCAATTTTGACTTAATAATTATTGTTATTTTTTAAAATCGTATAATAAAGACAAGTAACCAGATAAAGCATATTTACATGATTATTGATATACTCCTTTGATTCTGAATATCCCACAACATTAAAATAATTCTACTGTTTATACAAGAACGGAACAAATCTCCAGTGCTACTAATAATCCATCTTTAAAAGCAGAACGAAGCACAGCATTAAAACCCGGCGACTGTGACTCCAGAATGTAATTACTGCCATTGATTTGCAATTGACGGTGAATTTCAGCTATTAATTAAGCCAAAGTCTAGGTAGAAGCAAGCGGCAATGGTCAGATAAACAATCCCCAGCAGGCAGAGGGACAGAGAGGCTGCTCATCGATTGACTGGAAATGAAGCGATACATCTGTATGTCCTCGATTGCGAGGTGCTTATGAGCTGCGGCAGATCAGCACAACCTCTCTATTTTAAAGTAACATCTTTAGAAAGCGCAATCCAATTCTTGGCTTACTACAAAAAGCTCCTGGACTGCTGTAATGGGCGACAAATGTAATCACGTAATGTAATGCAAAGTAAAGAAAATACACTTGATGATGGAGTGTATTTGAAGCTAAAGACGTGTTTCCTCTTCTTTTCCACACCCTGTTTATATCTGGTGTTAAGATGTGTTTCGTCAGTGAGATCTAAAGAAGACAAGGGTGAGACAAGATTATACCTGGTGTTTAAATCTCTTTTTACCCCATGCTGTGTGTAGCCTGTAGGCTTTTTCCTGATCTAATGATGATTTATTATTGTACTGTACTGTATATATACTAAATACTAATAATAGTATTGCAATGTAAAAAATGCTTTTCTTACTTGCAGTTTTATCTTGTTTCTAGTCCAACTATCTAAAAATTCTCAAATCAACAATCATTTTCTAGATAAATAAAACATATTGTACTATTTTTTGAAATAATAAGTCAAACCGCAAAAAAAAAATATTTGTTTTATTACCGCATTGGCAGATTATTTAGCTTGTTTCAAGAAAAACCCATTTAGTTTTGACTTATTATTTTTGAAAACAAAACAAAACTCAACAGAAGGTCAATATTATTAGCCTTCTTTTTTTCCGATTAGCTACAAAACTACTAAATTGCCTAATTAACTTGTCTAATTAACCCAGTTAAACCTTTAAATCGCACTTTAAGCTGAATACTAGCATCTTGCAAATGAACTGGTCAAATCTTCAGCACCGTCATCACGGCAAAGACAAAATAAAAGTAGAAATTAGTCAATTCATTCATTCATTTTCTTTTTGGCTTAGTTCCTTTATTAATCAGGGGTTGCCACAGCAGAATGAACTGCCAACTTATCCAGCATATGCTTTACGCAGCGGATGCCCTTCCAGCCACAACCCATCACTGGGAAACATCCACACCCTCTCATTCACACACATACACTACGGACAATTTAGCTAACCCACCTATAGCGCATGTCTTTGGACATTTTGAACTAAAGAACTTGTTATAAATTTTTGTTATTAAATCTTAATGTTTAAGAATTAAGTCAGTAGACCGACCTATAGCATATAGCTGGTCTTTTCTAACCTTTTGGAACACATTTTTGCATCCACACTACAGCAATCTAATCATATACTGTATGTGTTTTCAACCACCACTGGAAGTGGTCGAAAGTGGACAAAGTTTATTCACTGTTTATTTGGACTGGAATTGGCAAAAGTGCATCGTCCTACCAGCTATAAACAGGGCCCCAGATGAGGTGTAGGAGAACATAACTAATGAGAGCTGGAGGTTTAAGCTCACTGTATGCTCAGCAACCACTGGCTGAAAGCTGCGGAGCCCCCACTGAGCCAGCAGCAATTAACACCACTCCTATTGGGCTCTTCACAGTGCTATGGGAACCAGCAGGGGTGTTCCACCGTGCCGGAAAAGAGCTGACAGCGAGTCAGGAAAGAGATTGAAGTTCTCTGGGTGGACTGCTCATGTGTTTCCTTTTACACAACTTTGATGTCTGCAAGAGTCCAATGATGGATGAGAATAGTGAGGTATGGGGTTGTAAAATACTCTAGTGTCACATTAGAGAATCACATTAAGGCGCTGATATTAAAATGGATGTTACGTAGATCCAATCGCACATGGACAATGTAACAATAGGTACAGTATGTTTAAATGTGTAAATTAGATTTGCAAAACTGGAATAGCTCATAATACATTTGTGAAAAAAGCACTGCAGTTTCTATCTAATGAATCAATGAGAACAAAATTGATGCATTTTTTTTGGGAGCACGCTGGAATTTATTTGATAAATGGGTTTCCATCATAGTTTATACACATTTTTTTCTTATCAGATAAAATGTTTATCCAACTCAATTGTGCACATTAGTTTTTTTATGCAAATGTAAAAAAATCATCATGCGCATAAAAATAGGTGGATGGAAACATAGCTAATGAGGTGTAAACAGGGTCTGGATTGTTTTGAGCTCTTCCACTTTTGACCACTTCAATAGGTAGTTAAAAATTTAAAAAAAAAAAAAGTGTACAGTGTATGGTCATGTGTTCAAACAGACACTAAAGATTGCCTACTCTCCTACTGACCTATATCTTATACATTACAGCCTACAAAACATCCTGCTCAAAACTTTAGTTATTTACAAATAGTAGATCTTCTAGCTTCTATGAAATGTAAGTTGCTTGACAACATCTGCCAAATGCATAAAATCTCAAAGTGTTATACTGTATATATACAAAAAAATCCAAACAAATGACAATGAATAGATAGATATTTGGCATCAGGAAGTTTGAAAGCCCCTGGAATGTGTAATGACATGCTATAATCGCTTAAGGAAAGTATCGAACAAAGCTTGAGTTTAGCTGAAGGATGTGTATTTCGACATGATGCATCCACCATGAAGAAAACATTCACTTTTTGGTGCAAAACATTCTGTTCTTCTATGTAAAAGTGCTTTCTGCTGTCCTTACATGCACACGTCTCTCTCTGTGGGGAGGATCTAGTCATTCTTTAAGCGGTACCCTAGAGTGAAAACCGTTCCACGTCTTCCGAGGCGCATGACTGTTCCGAGGCCTCATCACCCTCTAAAGCTTTTCTCACTTCTTTTGAATACCTCCTGAAATTCTGACATCATTTAAGTGCCACTTCTTCACAAAACACCTGCCATGGCTCCTTTCAGAGCCAGATTGCCTTCGTTCCTTGGCATTATCATCTTTTTGAAGCCCAGTGTGTGTGTGTGTGTGTGTGTGTGTGTGTGTGTGTGTGTGTGTGTG
>CAIGQV010018106.1:8636475-8656460 GCA_903798115.1 Danio jaintianensis | reverse complement strand
AGAGAGAGAGAGAGAGAGAGAGAGAGAGAGAGAGAGAGAGAGAGAGAATGTAGAGGGCCCCAAAGAATCAGAGCAAGAGTCAGAAAGAAAAGGAGACTGAGCAACAGTTGCAATCTTCTTTTGTCTTTTACTTGACCATGTAACCAAAAGCCAAATTCAAATGAGACATTCAAACTAGCCAATCAGTAGGTTAAAACTTCCCCCTACTGTTCCAAAAGTGGCAGATCCCAGAAATACACACATCTCTGACTACAAGCCCTGATATTATCAGCACTTCTGTGACTTTTGGAATTCTAAAAAGCCCTTTTGGTGGAGAAATGATTTGCAATTAAAAACCAATGCCTTTTTTATATTATGTTCCACCTTTCAACCCCATGTTGCAGAAAAAGCTTCTGATGTGACTTGAACGAGTTAGTGACATTGTGTGTAATATTCTAGAAATCACAGATTTTGAACAAACTACAACTTTTGGCCATTATCTGGACAACCTGCTGTCAGAGTGTTTCAGTCTCTTTAGTGTGATTCACCATCTTGTAAAGTCAGTCAAACTTAAACGTTCGGCTTCCAGTTAAATAGGGTTTTTCACATAATTACCCCTAGAAGCCAGATATTGTGTATATGTGAAATATACACAGACTGTATATCATATATTACATATAATATGTGTGTGTGTGAGTGTGTGTGTGCGTGCGTGTGTGCATGTGTGTGTGTGCGTGTGTATGCGTGTGTTTGTGTGTGAGGAGAGGGATGGGGGGTGAAACATCCTTTCAAAATATCAATAATAATAAATAAATAATTAATAATAAAAACACTGCTTAGCACCCATTAGGATAAAGTCAGCTAGAAGTGACCTTGAAATTGAGGAAATTGTAGGTTGCACTTGTAAATGTTTCATAGGGAGAAACAAAGAACAAGAGAATGAGTGATCGACTGGAATATATGGGGGGAAGGAAAATGAGTGAGAGTGAGCAAGCAACGGGAACAGACTTTGACCTTGTCTCTTTCGAAGGTGCACTGCTGGGACATGATTCAGTCGGCCCCACATTTGCTCACGCTGAGCCTAAGGCCCAATCGATTACGATCGAAGTAGGTCAGCCTCTCCTCCTGTAGAGCCTGAACTTGTATGCTCCCCTTTCTACTCCTTTCTCCTATTTTCTCCCCCCCTTCCTACAATCCTTTTTTTGGCAGGCACCACATGTGATTGAGCAGCGGTGGACCGTATCTAGAGCAGGAAGAGTGTTTTGGACACTGCTGTTGCGGATCGAATATAATAATTTGCTTATGAAAAAAATTTATATTTGCAAAATATTTTTATGCATATAGTAGAGCTGCGTGATAGCGGAAAACTGAGAACCTCGATTTACCTAGATTTACTCCAATTCATGAATCAACATGGTTATTGATTAACATTCAGTCTGACTTAAAATAAATAAAATATGTAAAATCTGTCAGGTGCATCTTAAATTGGATGTCTGAATGGGCATAACATTTGAACTTCATAAAAAAAAGTGTTTTATATGTAATGTAATGTAATGTGTATTTATATAGCGCATTTATTGTGTATGACCATAGACCCAAAGCACTTCACAATTATGAGGGGGGTCTCTCCACACCACCACCAGTGTGCAGCATTCACTTGGGTGATGCGACGGCAGCCACAGGACAACAGCGCCAGTGCGCTCACCACACACCAGCTATTGGTGGAGTGGAGAGACAGTGATAGAGCCAATTCGGTGGATGGGGATGATTGGGAGGCCATAATCGATAAGGGCCAATGGAAGGAATATGGCCAGGACACCGGGGTTACACCGCTACTCTTTACGAGAATTGCCATGGGATTTTTAATGACCACAGAGAGTCAGGACCTCGGTTTAATGTCTCATCCGAAAGATCGCGCTCACTGACAGTATGGTGTCCCCTTCACTTTACTGGGGCATTAGGACTCACACAGACCGCAGGTTAAGTGCACCCTGCTGGCCTCTCTAACACCACTTCCAACAGCAACCTAGTTTTTTTCCATGTGGTCTCCCATTCAGGCAATGACCAGGTTCAGCTCTACTTAGCCTCAGTGTGTAACCGAATATATAGTACAGACATGACATTTAAAAGCATTACATCAACAATGTTGTCATTATCACAAAACGTACAGTATAATCATCAGATGTGATGCTTCATTTCACTTGTACGTAATAGTAATGTGTACATTAAATGCGCAATTTAAGAATCTGGTGGAAGTAAAAGGTACTTTTTGTCTATGGTTTTCAAATATATTATACTATTCAGCTCACACACTGTTTTCACATATTATATAGTAGGCAAGCTTTAGTGACAATTACTGTACATTTTTAACATTCAAATGTTGCCAGCTACTTGCATAAGAATATAATAGACTATTTGATACGAATATAATAGACTATTTGAGGAATCAAGTTACTTTCAAAATCTGATTTACTCGATTTTGATCGCTACACTTGAGATCAGTGTTTATATCTGAAAAGTGATGATCTGTCTGTTTATAACACAGAAATAAGAATACTGTGTGGTGAAAAAGACCACACAAATAGGGTTAAAAAAGTAATTAAGTTATTTTATAACCATAGATGACAACACATTTTTCTGGGTAAGTGGCAGGTTTGAATGCTCCCTGATTGTAGTTATCAAGGACTTAGTAGATGTATCCGAATCATTGTCATTTAAGATTTTTTTTTTAACAAGTAATCAAGCAGCTCTAGCATGTACAGTGCTCAGCATAAATGAGTACACCCCATTAATGAACATTTTTATCCATTTCTCAAGGAATATAGCCAATACATTTTGGTACATTTGTGAAAAACTGATTTATTAAATTCAAGTAAAATATTGCAAAATAATTTAAAATTAAATTCTACTTAAATTAAACTAAATTGTATATATATATTAGTTTTTATTGATTTTTTCTTTGAATTTTTTTTTACAAAAGTTTTGATTGTTGTTAGTTTTTTGTTAGATTAGTTCCAGATTTGGCTTCAGTACTGACTAAACTAATATACACAGATATATTATTGTAAAGCATCCTATATAAAATATTACTTTAAAAGAGAGATCTGTGAGGGGTGTACTTGTACAGTACTTCAAACAGAGGGCTACCGAATTTGGGGTTCCACGGCATCAAAAAAATGAAAACCCCTGGATAATATAATGCGGTGCTTAAGAAAAGCCTCCAACAAAGTTTCAGTAGATCTGAAAGGTATATATTCCAACATGATATACCACAAAGAAAACATTCACATTCATTTTCATTTGCAAGGGTGTTTTGGACACTGCTGATCCAGACAGAAAGTCAAGACAAGATGGTTTGGCCCCTTCCCACAAGATGGTCTCCACCACAAAAGCACGTTATGCAACCCATTAGCTGCACGAATAAAAGGAACCACAGTTGATGACTGTAACTGCAGTGTGGTTTGTTTTGATATACAGGCATTTAGGTTGAAGTTGATTAAATAGGCAATCAAGGCATGAATTACCCAGCTCTTTAGATCAATTGCTGTAATCCTGTTCTTCATAATGGGTACAAACATGTAAACAAAAACAAAGCTCTATCATTTCTGAAGGGAGCAGTGACGGTGCAAGCACCCAAAGGAATGAGGAGATGTAATACCCCTATTACTAATAAACACGCTGTCTCTGTAGCTCGCTGATATCTTCTATGTCAGTGGATTTGCTTCAGGACAAAAAAATCATTAAAGCTTTTGAAAATGTTCTTTTAAAATTAATTTAAATAATGAATAAATAAATTATATATATATATACTAACACGTGATCCTTCACAAATCGGTATAATATGATGATTTGCTTTTCTATTTAGTTATTATTGGTACAAAATCACAAATAATTATTGTTACAATTATCAGTGAAGAAAACGTAGTCTTGCTTCACAGTATCATGGAAACTGTGATGCATTTTACTTAAAATAATATTTTTATAAATAAGTAAATACTTTGTAATTTTCTGTTCATATACACTGTAAAAACGGCTGGAAATGAACACAATTCCTTCATGTTGTCCCAACACAAATGAAGTTAACTTAATCATTTTTACAAATTTAAGTGGATTGAACATAAAACAATCAAGTTGTCCAAATTGTGTTGTTTCAATTCATGTTAAATAAGTAGTTTGAACAAGCAAAAGTCATTTTTTGAGTGTATTTTTGGTTATTTGATGAACAGAAGGTAAATACATTTATTTGATATTAGACATCTAATGTATACACTGGGCGACACAATGGCATAGTGGGTAGCACTGTCACCTCACAACAAGAAGGTCGCCGGTTTGAGTCCGTCTGAGTCAGTTGGCATTTCTGTGTGGAGTTCGCATGTTCTCCCCGTGTTGGCATGGGTTTTCCTCCGGGTGCTCCGGTTTCCCCCACAGTCAAAAGACATGTGCAGTAGGAGAATTGGGTAAGCTAAATTGATCGTTATACGTTGATACACTACCAGTAAAAAGACTACAGGAATCCTAACCCCAACCAATTTTCTTTTATCTTGCATACTTATATACAGGGATGGGCAGTATTTATGATTCATGTATTTTGTAATTTGATAGCATTGATGAAAATGGCTGAATATTTTGTATCAAAATACTTTAGTGTCTTGTATTTTGTATTTTTAAAATACAGTAAAATACTTTGCAAGAAGTCTACAGTACATGCTGACATTTTAAAAAATGGGAACTCTGATTTGTGCTTTCTCAGTTATTTGCCTAGGCTTGGGAACAGAACAAACAATTTATTTATTTTTAAAAAGGTGGTCAATGATTGGTGTATGGATGGAGATTATACTTAAAGAAAGTAACAGACAAGTTGTGAGGGTATATTCAAGAGCGAGTCAACAATCATTGATTAGAATAGTATACTGTTCTGTAGAAAATAGTATACTGTGCAACGCTAAGACCAGATATATATAATGGCTATAGTGTACAATTCAGCATCTTTGCTTAAGAAATGAAGTAAAAATCTCAGTCCTTAAGAACAGGATGCAGAGCAGTCTCAGCGCTGTAGTTGGAAATGCAGAGGACCTTTAGAAATAATAATTAAAAAAAATAATAAAATATGGTGTACTGGTGTTTTTTAAGAGGATAAAAAACTGAGACCCCTTCAGTTAAATATAAACTGAAAAAATCTTAGGAGTATGATTATACTGTAGAAATAATGAATGGATTGCTGATGTAGATGCCAAGAAATAAGACAAACAACATTAAAATAAGTCCTACACTGATGATACCCACAATACTTTGTTGGCTGTTTCAAATGCCAGTACAGAGGATCTGCAGGTGCACTGTATAGTTAATTAATGAAAATGAAATGCATCTACCTTAGGATGTCCAAATTTCACAATATATGAAACACAAATATTTAATAATACTCCAGTCTACAGACAGGTCAAAAGCTCCCGACTCCCGTTTCATGACAGCAGTAGGATATATATGATGAGTTTATTTGCAAAAACTGATTAGTTTTTTTAAATTTTCAGTTTAATTGCAAATAAAATATAAAAAAAATGATTAATGGAAATTACTAAAGCTGGAGTTTTTAGTATTGAAGAGTTCAATTGCAAAAAAAATAATTATTTATAAAAATTTGTGCACAAAAACAAAAAATGAACTCTTCATATAGGCCTATCACCCTTTTAAAATCTATGATTGTTAATAGGTGGAATTGAACAAAGATGAAGACAATTTTACTAGCCATGCAATGCGTGGAAACATAATCAACACATAAAGTACTATGTTCTGACTCATTATCTGCATTAAATGGGCCAGGGGTGTCAAATTTAGTTCCTGAAGGGCCGCAGCCCAGCAGAGTTTAGTTCTGCCAGGAATTGAACCAGCAACCTTTGGGTTACAACTACAAGTCCAACTCACTAATCATTAGGCCACAACATCCCCCTGTAGGTGAACGAGGTGGAAGAGAAAAGGTGTTGCTATCAAACATTGTTTACTTCACTGAGTCCGTTTAATGGTGAAGGGACTGATCGAATATGCCTATCGATGGAAGGTCTGCGAAGAAATTTCATGCTACCTTTTAAAAGTATTTTGTAGTATTTTCAAAATACAAAACACAGTATTTTATTTTGATACATTTGTTGCTGCTGTATTTTGTAGTTTATTTTGATAGACTTAAAATTTATGTATTTGGTATTTTATTTTAAAATACATTTCAATGTATTTTTGCCCATCCCTTTATATATATATATTTAAGCAAGTACCCGTCAAGCATCCTTTACACATAGAAATCTGGCAACCTTCTCCCAAATGAGATAAATTTGCACCTTTCAGTTTGATTAGACTTTTATCCACCTGCTACAGGGTGTCAACAACAAAAGACGGCAAGCATTTTTTCCTCATTTTTACATCGCTAAGCCTATTTATTTTGCTATCCCAACTAAACACGATTAAACGCTTAGGTGCATGTTGTTGTTTGCGCTTAGCATTGTTTTTCTTCCCCCTCCTGTCATCCACAACCCCAACAGACCTGCGACCCAATTTTGGACTGCGACCACTGGTCTGTGTCACTTTCTCAAACAACCCTTTTTTTTTGCAGCCTCCCAAATTAAATGATTATAAAATGCTGATTATGTTTTGGCAAGACTGGTCCAAAAATCAATTCTCATTTAATAGAAGCCCATTTTTCTTCTCCTCTGCAGCCTATTAAGCTCCGACGCATGAAAGTAGAACATTCGACACAGACGATGTGTCAAGTTTGAGGAATATCAAAAACCGCTGTCCTTCATAGTGTAACAACAGATGGACCAAAATCAGACAAAATCGAAAAAAAGAAAAAAAAGAAGAGAAACCACTGTCAATCTCAACTGATCGCAACCAATGCATGAAGCAGGTATGGAGGAATTAGAGAATCTAGAGAGCCCTTAGGCGTTGATGCTATGTTAGCCTGTGTGTGTGTTTTTTTTTGTGTGTGTGTAGGGGGCCATGCTGGCAATGCGATGGCCACGGGGTCTGTCTGAAAGAGATTAGGCGGCCCAGACTGCGCTCATACATTTGTATTCTCCCCAGCCCCTCTCCTCAATTGAAGTGGAATCACACTGGAAGCAGGACGCTCTTCTCTCCCAGTCAGAATTGGGTAAGAGCCTGCCAAATGCATTGCGACAGGCCAAACGAATTTCAAGAGCGAATAGGAAAGAAAGAAAGACAAAAAAACAGCCACTTTACTTTTACAGAGAGTTATGGAAGATTGACTACAATATTTGCGTTCCACACGTCGTTTCATTTAACATTAACTGGCCCCTGTCAGCCATAATGTTTGAGTTATTTGTCGTGCACACGTGAGAGAGCTCTGTTTGCCCGCTGGATGCCATTTTTGCAATCATCCATATTATTAATGTTACTTTACCGTCTACTCTGCGCTTCGCCCCTCAGCATGACAATTGGAGAATGCATTTGCTAAGAGAGCCATGTCGGGAAACCTATTCTGCTCCAGCTGTGTCTATAGAAGCCGGCTGTCCTGGCTGGCTAACCTGAGCATCACAACAAAACAAGTGAGACGACCGCCGTCATTCGTCATGTGCTCCCATTTACTGCGCCGAAGTTCTGTCTCTTTCGCATCTCTGGGATATTGTCTGGAGGAGACATTTATTTCATTGGGAGATATTAAATATTGCATATTACAATGAAGGATGCGTCCCATTTCCATTTTTTTTTCTTCTTCTTTCTTTTTCTGAGGGTCTCGTGGACCGAATTCGTGGGTGGTGTAAAAATAGACCCAACTGCTGCCTGACAAGCTGTGGTGGCTCGGTGGAGTTCAGTGTTCTGTTTCAATACCTACAGTAGTGAGATGCCTATGGACACAGCATTTTAACACAACAAGAGGGCTGAACATACCTCATTTTGCATACTTAAGTTAAATGTGCACTTTAATCCTATTTTAAAGCACAAGGAGTAGAGCTTGTTGCTTTTTTTACCTCGTATATGTATGTACAGCTTGCACATGCACTTTTTTGCACAACTTTTTGGTATTGTTTATTCCAGTCATTCCAATACTAAACTATATGTACATTTAAATGCCAATATTAATGCCAAAAACTACAGTGGCTGAGAGAGCTCAAACGCACTGCAAGTCAATTAAACACATACAAATTGAAAAACACAAACAAATTGAGAAAACACCTTGATTGATTTGACAGCACACCTGTATGCGAATTCTCACAACACATGAAAATGCAGAAGTGTGCAACAAATAAAGCAGACTACAACGCCAATTTGTTACCCTAAATGTAACAAACCCGGCTACTTCCTGTTTACAAAAAAAAACATTGAACCGTACGATCTACACTTTACTGAAAATAAACCAAAAAACTCACATCACAGATCAAAACAGCTGACTCTACAAAAAAGATCACAAAAAATTTAGTATTCACAACACGCCAGTATAATTAGATGTACTTTTTTTCAGGAAACATCCTGTAGTCCACCACTATTAGTTGTCAAGTACTCAAATGCTTATACTGTAGACTGAACACGTAACACACATGTACATGATGTCACTGACACACATGTACATGATGTTTCTGAAGTTTACACAAAGACAATAACAGTATCTTTTGAAAGACGTACCCTTTAAAACATTATTTCAAACGTTTTTTTAGGCCCCCAAAATGCAGCTGCTTTGCAAATTAACATCCAAAAGCATGAAAAATCTTGGTTTTAAGTTGAAAACTGTTATATAAGCTTTCCCCAAACTCACCGACAGCCAATTCCACCACACACTATTTGCAGTGAACCTACAAAAAGCATTCTTAATCAGTCACTTACAAAGTTTCATGACCTCAGAAGGCAGCTGTCTTCGTAGGCAGCGTGCGGCGAGGCAACTCACTAGCTTTTGGAACAGAACTAATGTTTGATTTTTCTCTTGCCCTGCAGCCAGACAGCGAGTGAAGAGGAGGCCAATCGCAGAAAGCGTCAGAAGCACCGCTCTTCACCTACAGTTCTGAAGTATAGCTAAGTCTGTACGTGTCCGCATTTGCCGCCGAAATCATATTAAGTATCAAACTTTTTATCACGTTAAAGACGGGTCATAACCTCCTCAAGATTCTGCCCACACATTTCTCCAGCACATTCCACACCGAGGGAGATAAATCACTTCTAAGGCGCATTCCGCTTCAGTCCAAGGACGGGTTTGATTAAGCCTTTGACTGACAGCTGAGGGTAATGAGGGACGCCTGATGGAGTCGGGATGTCATTTAAGAAAGAAAACTCCCCTGTGACGGACGGTGTGTTTAGATCACCTCCCTTAGTGATGGAGCCAGGTTTAGTTAATGTGGTCTGCTAAGATATGCACAGCAGTGGAGCTTTTTTCAGTTCTTGTGTTGGAGCTGTGGAGGTCCTAAATATAGTTTTTTTCTTGGTTAAATAATTCTCAAGTTGTAGAAATGTTCAAGAACTGTACTGTTGTGATATTATGTAGTAATATTAAATATGGATCAAAGATTAATTGAGGTGTTTAAGCATCATACGTTTTTTTTTATAAGCCAAAAAAAAAAATATATATATATATATATATATAATATATATATATATATATATAATCTCAGGGACTTCTGATAGATCACACCTCACATGCTGAAGCTGCGTGATACTGAAATTAAATGACCTGCACATCTCCTCTCAATTAATCCTTCTCTGACAGTCTCCATCTTCAGCAGGGCTCTGGTTAAAACCCACTCCTCTATTATCAACGGGGATCTGCATTCTCTATCAGAGCCACTGGACCCCTGGAGGCCGACTGCAGATGTAGGTCTCTAATCCTAGTGTTCTGACTCTAAATTAAATATCAAATTCCCTGACTTTTCCTTGACTTTCATTGACTAAAAAGCTGAATTTCCAGGACTTAATTAACGGAAAAAACAGGCTGTTGTTGTGCTTTCTATAATATTAAAATAGTTTTTGATTAAATATCATTTAGCATGACTTTAATAGCCACTGTAAGAGCAACAATGGATAATTTAATACAGATTTTGAATACAAATTTGGGAATGTGCGCAATATACTGACACTGGAGAGAATAAACTGTTGAATAAACTCATTATCTTTGTTTTATGTGTGCAATAAAGGATTCTCATAACTTGATAATATTCCAATTGAATTAGTGAAGACAAAATGGATTGTTTTAGGGATGTTTTTTTTTTTTGTGGTATTTTTATGGATTTGCTGGGACCATTACTGTCTATGTAATGTAAAATGTAATGTAAAATATCTGTATAATTTGTATTCAGAAGATGATCAAAAGTCTCAGGGTTTTAGAACGACATGAGGGTGAGTAATTAATAACATCATTTCCATTGTTGGATGAACTGTTTAAGCGACTGCCAGTTGATGAGCATTATAGGAATAAAATGGAGCTGAAAAATAGCCTATCCATACCAACAGGTTTCCAACAATGCAATAAAAATTATGGTATGGAAAATTTTTATTTTGATAAAATTTAAAGTGACAAACAAAAATCTCTGATATCCCATGACTTCATGATATTCCAATGTTATCCAATGTTATCTCATGGCAATTCATAACTTTTTGATTTAGAGGCTAATTCGTATGAAATTGTATAATCCCATTTGTATAATTTAGTATGCTCATCCCCCAATGATGGTTGGGTTTAAGGGTGGGGTTTGGTGTCACACATCCCTTTAAAAATTGAAATACATTTTTTTTATTTTCTAAATTCATATATATTAGTCACTAAATTGACAAAACATAAAATAGATACATCAGGCTGGATATTCCAGAAATTCCATGACCCGTGGGAACCCTGTTATACGCACTGCGAAAAGGCTCTTTTTCTAGCCTCTTGACTGGCAAGATGATGAGCCAGGGGATGAGGACGGCTTGGGGAAGGGGTACAGACTGCACTGTGATCACATCCAAAAAAAAAAAAAAAACAAGAGAAGAATTCCATGCTGGCCTGGGAGAAGTGGCACTCCATTCACCCTAAAAAAAATTGCCCATGATGTGTGGTGTTGAGGAAGAGCCAGTGACCAGAAATAAAGCCCCAAGGTGGAAAACAGACAACAGTGGAGCTTCCTTTGAAGTCTAAGTGATGGATGGGGTGAAAACATCGCATAGCAGGAAGAGAAAGGTCACAATTTGGGGAGCTTAAATTTTCTATTAGAAATGGTATCACATTGATATCTTTGCTGAAGAAGAAGAAGAAAACAAACAAACAAACAAAAACAGCTTGAACTGGTGGTCTTAAAGGCACAGCTCATCCCCCCAAACAAATATTCATTTATTACACTTATTTATTCTGTTTAACACAAAATAAGATATTGTGAAGAATGTAGGAAAGCAGTAGCCATAGACTTTTTCATAGTGGTTTTTTTCTAATATGGATGTCATTAGCTACCATTTTTCAACATTCTTCATAATCAGTGGTGTACAGCAGTAAATTACAAATACACAATTTACTGTAATTAAGTAGTTTTGCTCAGAAATTGTACAAGTCGTTTAAAAAATGTGTACTTTTACTGAAGCATATTTTAAGTTCTGTATCGATACTTTTACTGCTCTATTTTACTTCAACCTGCAGTCACTACTTTATATGTGTAGAGTGATTGGCTAAGTAGAATAATCAGTCCCGTGATCAAAAAATCACATCAGATAGTCCACCCTCAAGACAGATGCTTTATTAAATGCAAACATGTAGAGTGTGAAAGCATTAAAAAGTGCCAAACATGATAAACTATTGTTACATGCAATGACCAAGAGATGTTACCGATGAGAAGATTACGGATGCCTACTATATGGTGATGAAAAAATAAACAATATCTAAATACAATACAGATTGTTACTTTTTGAAATGCATGAACAGTTTGGATATATTCTATAAGTGCTGAATGAGCTTGGTTTGCGGCGCCAACTGCTGAACACTCGTAGCTTGTTAGTCAGGGTTCAAATTGAGCATTAACATATCATCACAGCTGAATTTTTGCCCCTTAGGTTACACAGATTTCTCTCCGCATGTAAACGCATCAACTTGCTTTCTGTTGGCTTATTATAGGTGCATATATTAATGTAAAGTGTTCTCACATTTTAAATTTATAGTCCATGAATGGCAAATAATTTAACTTACACTTAGGAACATCCTTGAAAGTAAGTGACACTGGTGCTACATTTTTAATTGGCAGGGTATAAGGTGGACTCATTTTCACAGCGTAATGCTCACTACTCATGAGTACATTTAGAAGCAGCGCTTTTACTCATTCTTTGAGAAGCATTTAGAACAGATATTTTGACTTGACTTGCACTATATTATTTAGCAAGTAATGGTACTTTTACTAGAGTATGACTTTTTGTGTTCAACAGAAAGAGAAAAAGTCAAAGGTCAATGGACTGTGTGTAAACGGTGAGAAAATGAATTTTTGGAGGTTAAATATTCCTTAAACGTGTTTACGCTTTTTCAAATACTTACATGCAAGCAGTGTGTACTGCAAAAGATCTAAAAAATGTAAAGATCAAAGTGCATCACAAAAGCATTGATTCAAAACTGCTGAAATCAGTCGTCAACAACTTCTGTTTCACTTCCATAACAAATCTGCATAATGCCAGTCTATTGGCTGCCCACAAACAATGTCTAATTTGACCTGACAGACATACACTTGTTAATGCTGATTTGAATGAATTAGACAGCTTTGACATCTCATAATGTACCACGATCTAAGTATAACTCACCACTAAGAAATGTCCTGCTGCAGTCATGCATGCCTTTGAGGATCAGCATGTTCAAATAGCGCTTACAATGTTTTATTATCAGATTTGGGTGCCATCATTATTACTCTCCTGCAATGTGTACAAACACTGTGGACTGACAAAGCTTCCAGAGCTGAAATTAGAATATGGTAATGAGCATTTCATTTCCGATAAGACCAACAACAACAGACCAAGCTATCTGACCAATCAGAGCAGAGTAGGCTCTAGAGGGAGGAGTTTAGAAAGAACAAAGACACTTTGAGAAATTGGAAAAAGCAGGTGTTTTATTTTTATTTTTTTACCTTGGACAGGTTTAAACCCATTGCAGGAAACTAAAAAAACCGAATCAGGATCTTATAAAAAAAAAAAAAAAAAAAACACCATGTACTTTAAGATGACCAGCAAACAAAGCATCAAAACCTTTATAACGTCTATAAACCTCTCTAAATTTCTCTAGGCTGGGTGAAGGAGTTTCTTCAGTAGCTTTTGAAGTTTCACATAATTCTTGTTAAATAACTTAATGCTTTTATACAGCACAGGCTCGTGAAAATATGTGCCTGAGATGTCATTTTTGGCAAAAATTACATTACTTTGCTACTTGAATGTTTCACAGCAATTTCAAAGTGAAATGTCTAGTGAGTGACACTAGAAAGAGTGTTCAGTTTTTTCCATCAGAAACAGAGAATGTGACTGTGATGTTTTATTAAAATGGCTCATGTGCACATCTTATGGGTGGTTATTATTATTCAGTTCAAATATCCCAAGTAAACTATGTCTGCTTGGAGAGAAGTCTATTAGGGCATTTACTGTTACTACAACAATTAGTCAGATTTATTTTAAACATTGGAAGTCAGTGAAAGCCTAAAAAACTAAAAGATTGGATTAATGGAATGTTGGGAAATTCATCATAGGAATCAATGCTAAGTTGAATAAATAGAATTGAAGAAGATCAAAAAGTCATTCTGGGATTTTAGGGTGCTTAAAACAGTCGAGGAACAAAACAATTAGTTTTTGTCTTCTTTTCTTCCTTTTTAACTTAGCTTTTTCCTCATTTTTTTCTCATACTTTTTTTTTGTCACTGTTGTCACAACATATTTTGCCATGTAAATGATATTTTATCATGTAATGCCATGTAAAATGTATCGTAAAGTGTGCCAAATGACTTGAAATACTGGCTATATATTGTATGTATGCCTGTTACAAGTCTTCCAGAAAAAACTAAACAAAATAAACAAATAATAATAATAATTATAATTATAATTATTATTATTATTATTACAATAAACAAACAAATAAATAAATAAATAACCAAACAAACAAACAAACAAACTAGCATAATCTAACCAACAGTGTAATTTAAAGCAAACAAACATGCCATCTTTGCCTTTATTTTATTATTTGTCTTATTTTTGCAACAATATTATGCAAACAATTACGTAATGCAAACATTAAAATGCATCAGTATACAAATCCAGCACTATAATAATAATGTTTTGAGGTTAAAACATAGTACTGGACAAGATAAATATGCAGAAGTAGACTTCATTAATGAATAATTTACTCCAAATATGAATATACACTAAAGCCTGTAGCCAACTGACCTTGGAAATTGGATCTAAAAAATATTTCCAGTGCCGACACACGGATAAGTTGGAATCTAATTAATCTGTGTTGTTCCTGATGTGTGTATATGTCTGTCAAATGCAGCAAACTGCAGCAGATGCCAAAACGCATTGCGAGGATCTGAAGCGTTGAGCCGCCACCTCTGAACCAATGCCACTTAATGCATGCTGACAGCCTGGACCAGGGTTGAGGACCACCCAGGTACATCTGGGGCTTGTAGGGAACCCATAGAGCATAAGAGCAAAAAAGGAGTGAGGGAAAGGAAGCGGAGAGAGCGAGAGAGAGAGAGAGAGAGAGAGAGAGAGAAAGAGAGAGAGAGAGAGAGAGAGAGAGAAAGATAGATAGATAGATAGATAGAGTTGGATTGTTGAAGAGAGAAGTACAAGGGAGGAGATTGTGTCTGGAGTTAACGTTTTCTTATCTTGACAGGAGCTGTCCACCCGTGTGGTGCTGAAACAAGGCACATGCTCTACCAGGGATATTCAAAATCTCATTTGCAGCACTGATGTGGGGTGGAAACCGGAATAAACTGAGGGTTCTCTGCTGGAGGATGAATTTAAGTTTAAGGCAGAAGGTCTCTGAAGATCTTCAGTACAGTTTTTGCTATTTATGGATGCTAACCACAGACAGTGTAGTTCTGCTCGGGGCTCCTCTCATGTGAAATCAAACACCGGTGTATGCTGCACATTTCTGACATGTTTGAGTTGACTTGCGGAAAAATAAGATAAAATAAAATAAAATAAAATAGTATGAAGTATGATTTTATCTAGACTTATATATTCAAGTGTTGCATTAAAATTATTTTAGGATTGTTTTAGGATTTAATCTTAATGTTTAAGCCAGGCTTCTTTTAACTTTTTGGCAACCTTTTAAGATGCTTTGACATTTAAGCAATGATTTTTTAGCTAAATCAATACAGAAGTTTGTTTCTATCTTGCAATACTTTTTAGCAATGTTTTCAAATTAAAAAACAAAACAAAAAAAAACTCATTTTAGCCAAATCAATATTTTATTTCAACAATGTTTTACAAGTGATATTTAAATTTTTTTTTTTTTACTTTTTAGCAATGCATAATCATTTATTTTATGTTTTAGCCAGGTGTATTTTAACATCGTTTTAGCAGCATTTTAAGATTTAAGTTTTTGATGCATTTTCACATTTTAGCTATGATTTTTCAAAAGAAACAAAAAAGAATATCAAAAGAATTATCAAAAGAAATGTACAAGTTTTACAATGCTTATTTTACAGATGTTTTGCTTAATTTTGTTTTTGCAATGATTTGACATTTTAGCAATGCGTTTAGTACTGTTCTGTTTTAAAATAGTTTAACCTCATTTTAGCCAAATTAACATTTTATCAATGCTTTATTTCAACAATGTTTTAATATTGAGTAATACTTTATTATATTTATTTATTACTTTCTTTTCTTCTTTTTTTTAAGCACTTTAATATTATTTTATACACATTTTAAATGTTTTACCTATATTTTAGTATTATTTAGCAATGATTCAATATTATTTTACATACAAATCTCCTTTAACGTTTCAATATGAACTACAACCTAATTTTCGTTCTATATTTCCCCCCACATTTCAAATCAGAACAAATGACCAGACCACAAATCTTGCTCCTTGAATATTAAACACATCCCAAGAATCAAACAGGATAAATGAATCTCCACACGGATCACAGAAACGGTTGAACCTGTGGTGCATCTGATCCCGTCGCAGCGCGTAGAGCGACGGTGTGCAGAGCCCACAGATAAAAAGGAAATGGATGAAATAATAATGGCGGCTCATAAAATATGCAAGGCTAATGTGCGAGAGCTGACATGTAGAAACGGGTCGGAAAACGAGTGTGGCTGGAAACGGTGGCTGCATTAGTCACAGGGCTCTCTCAATGCGCTCTGGGACGACTGCCACTGCATGAAAAGAAGAAATGCATTAAAATAGAATGAGCCCCGGGCCTCTGTTGAGCAACAATGCTTGTGAGCCATGTTTACCTCTTGACGCCGCTAATGTATCGGATTGAGATTTGGAAAGATTTCAGATGGTGATTTGAAGCGATGGGTGGTCTGTAGGGCAATTCATGCCACACGACTCGACGGCTGCGTTAAATCACGGCAGCGCTGCCAATAAGTTTTCATAGTGAAGTGAAAGCACATAACAAACGGCTATGGCAGTGTGTTTAGTGGTGAGAACCTTTCAATCTGAGTCTCCTACTTCCTCTCGTGAATAAAAAAAGACTGAGTGATGTTTTTAGGCTACGCAGCGTGCTGTTTTCCATAGCCGGAGTCCTTCTCAGGAGTGCGTCTCATGAATCGCATGCTTTTCCACCCGTTGTACTGATGGCGGTGACAGACTTTTAGAAGCTTTTGACGCTTTAATTATTAAATGAAGTGATGGAGAAATGCATGTGCAATGTGGTTTGGTAACGACTGGCTGATTTGTTTGGTTTTGCTCTCAAAGAAAATTGGAAGACAGATAAAATCGCCAGGATTTAGGAACATTTGAGGATTGTTAATGGACGGTTCAATATTTTTTTAAATAGGAATTATTATGATAAAGTTCATTGTTTATGTGAATTGTTATTTTTGGAACATCAATAGTTAATAATTATTTTTTAGGTACATTTCTCACCATTAATAAACCCTTAACTATGACTTTAACCTCAATAAACTACTGAATTACTGCTTATTAATAGTTAGTAGTTAGGTTTGGTATTAGGGATGTAGAATAAAATCTTGCAGAGTATGTACTTTATAAGTACTCATAAACAACCAATATTTTATTAATAGGCAATAAACAAGCATTAATTAATAGTGATATTTGGTACTTTAAAGCTGAACATGGGTTACAGAATACAGTTAATGGCCACATTTTATTTTAAGGTAAAATTCTCTCTATTTACAAACCATTAACTGAAACTTTTAGCTCAATAAAGTATTCATTTGCTGTTTACTAATAGTTAGTATGGCTGTGGGGTTTAGATGTTGGATAGGATTAGAGGTGTTTTTTGTGAACTAATAAATGGTATCTTAATAATAATATCTTAATAATAAGCAGGTAATAAGTCAATTATTAGTGGGAACTGGTACTTAAACTAAAGTGTTGCCCAGTTTACTTAAAATAAAGTAAGCAATCTTTTATTCTTTGCTTAAGTGTGCAAAATGGATTGCTTTAAAGCAAGCAACAAAAAAACTGTTGGTTGTGAATCGCCACAGAAAATCTGAATATTGCATACATTATTTATATGAAAAAATCATTTGAACAGTTAGGCTTTAAGATCACTTTAAGCTTTAAATTTGTATAATGCTGCTTAAAGAACATTATATAAATACTTTGATTCTTATATACCTGCAACATTATACATCAGCAATTAAGTAGTTATACATTTGCTAGGTATTGTATTGTACCTGTCTAGCTATGTTGGTTGATGCTTAAATATGAATAAATATTTTTTTAAACCCATTCACACATAATTTTTAAATACTCCACTGACCCCACTGCTTGCGGTTTTTAATGTGACCATTATTTAGAAAGAATTGCAGCCCAGGTAATTCATGCATATATCATTTTTTGTTTCTTTATTGCCTTTTCTGCAAATATTGACAAATGTCTTAATAATATAGTAGAAATATCTGACATTCACATTCTCTATTATGATTAAGAACATGTGGCGACATGGTGGCTCAGTGATTAGCACTGTCGCCTCACAGCAAGAAGGTCGCTGGTTCAAGCCTCGGCTGGGTCAGTTGGCATTTCTGTGTGGAGTTTGCATGTTCTCCTCATGTTCATGTGGGTTTCCTCCAGGTGCTCTGGTTGCCCCCACAGTCCAAAGACAGGTGAATTGAATAAACTAAATTGGCCCTAGTGTATGTATGTGAATGAGTGTGTATGGATGTTTCCCAGTGCTGTGTTGCAGCTGGAAGGGCATTCGCTGTGTAAAACATATGCTGGATAAGTTGGCGGTTCATTCCGCTGTGGCGACCCCTGATGAATTAAGGGACTGAGACGAAGGAAAATGAATGAATGAATGAGTAAGAACATGTATTTTGTTGTTTAAACTTAGGCTTAATAACAATCCTATTATTTGATCTATAATGGGTGCTGCTGGATTTACAACCAGCTAATTTACATTCTATTAATATTCTAGTAACCTAATGTACAGTATAGTAACGTAAACCATGTGTATCTGATGTGAAAAAGACACGTCATCCAATTACTTAAAAAAAATAAAGATTATTGTCATCTTCATCCACATCAATGTGTGTTTAACAAACCTTTAAAAACTTTAAAATGGCTGACTCCCTGATCAGAAGCAACATTTGAAATGGTTTGAAATTATACATCCAGAAACGTGCCCCAAAACATGTGGATGGACACATAGCTAGACTTAATTTTCTACTAAAAACAGCTCTTCTGGAGTGTTCATGGTTTGTTTACATCTGACCTTGACGGACTGACCAGAAGAAATGAAACAGAAGATTTTGATAAACAAAGGTGGAGCCTAAGAACCATACCTGCTTATTATTATGTAATCAACACAGACAAATGTGTCATGTTCACCAGCGATCAAGGACTTCAGAGATCGCTGGTGAACTACAATTCATCATGAACTACAAATCATCACGAACTACAATTCCCATCATTCCACCACACACACCCGGTTTTCACTTCCACTGATCACACACGCAGCTGCATCCCATCACTATTGATTGTTTGGACTATTTATACACCTTGCTCCTGTTTTGTCATTTCTCAGTCGTTTGTTATTCTCAGTTGTTATTTTTTGTATGGTATTGTTTGGTCTTGTTGGTTTTGCTTATGTTATATCACAGTTCCCGATCATAGTTTGTTGTTATGTTATTTTGTTACTTTGTTGTTCCTGGATGTCCTGTTTTTGCACGAGATCTCATCATTAAATGCACATGGATCCTATCTCTTGTCCCGTCTGCAATACCTCCCGGTAACGTGACAAAATGGTAATCCAAAAAAATGAAGCTGTCGCAAATACCAGACACAAACTCCAAATGAACTTGGTTTTGGACAGATTTAGTTCAAAATATATTACCAGTTTGTTTGTTCTTTTGTTCGTTGATTTGTTCATTCTTTTGTTCGTTCTTTCATTTAAAGAGTAAAACAAAAACCTTTAAGTGGCATCTGAATTTTTCATCTAAAATGAGCATTTTTCTCAAACTGTATATAGCAAAGAATATGTTCTTTCTCTAAAAAGTTTTATTAGTACCAGTTTTATTCAGTTCACTTACAGACTCACAGACAGACTGGGGTTTCAATAGCCTTGACTCATTTAAAGGTCAAAGAAATTGTTTTAGTGTCCGAGATACTAATGCCCTGTAGGACACCAGTAATAAAACATACATTTATATGGATTTTAGTAACCCGTACTCCACAACCAATTCTTTAAATGTAACATTTATTTTTACAGAATAGAACATGGAATAATTTAAGGACAAAAGAAAACCATATATTGGCCATTCCTTTTAAACAGCAACTATATTTAAAAGTCAAGCGTAAACAAATGTACTTGAAGCAAAACTAACCCTGTGGCACAAAGGGACGTCCTAATACGCACAATTTCACATGCTTCTCAAATATGTGCTTTTTAA
>CAIGQV010018106.1:8621475-8631475 GCA_903798115.1 Danio jaintianensis | reverse complement strand
GCAACTGTATTATTGTTTTACCAGTTCTTATTATGATACAAACAGTGCTAGATTTGTTTTCTGGCATGGTTCAACAGTCGCACCATCCGTGGCTTCATGACTACTGCATTTAAAACAAATGAATAAAACATTTATAGTCACTGAATAAGAACAGAAAATAATAAATGTAAAAATATAATGCAAAAGTAATTGCAGTGAACATCCAATAATAGTTCAAACAGATGAGGAGGAGAAGCTGTCAATTGCTTTCTAAAATTAGCAAATTTTGAAGGTGAGAGTGCAGTGCTTTCTTTAAAATGGACATAATTGAAAATACCGTAACACCAATATATCAAGGGGATAATGAAATTGACACAATAACACTGAAACCAACAACAAAACCAATACAGTGTGGTAAAAACAGAATTAATGAAGAGAAAGACAGAACTTCAGGATATTGTTACATGGCCATTTTGGGCTGGCTCATTGAAAAAAGTGTCTCTTTTAGCCATCTGGTTCTGCTTGCTCGGCTTTGAGCGGAATTTAAATTGGGAGGCGGGTGCTCTGTCAATGAAGCTAAAAACTGCAGCCACTAGTGTCAGTCATTAATGAATCTACTGTATTCAGACCAAGTGTGGTGAGTTTTTCCTGAACATACTAGTCACCATTACATACAGCAACCGAAACCTCAATACCCTCCATGTCATGGTTCCAGTGTGCCCCTTTGATTCTACTCGCCCCTCTCTAAATGGGATTCAAAATGGTGGCAGATGAGCTAACAAGGACACTAAAGACCACATACTCTTGCACCTATTACTCATGTGCCTGTTAAAGCCAGGACAGTGAAGTTTACCACACAGCTCTTTTAATTTGGAAGAGACCTGCATTACAGTCTCCTGAACACCAGTCCTGTCAGGGTCATGGCACCAATCCAGCCTCACAGTTTTATTAATCCCACTGCATTCAGACTGGTGTTTACAGCATTGTTATTTCACTTTTTTTAAACACAATCGATTAGGGTTAGGGTAAGGTTTAATATAGATGATAAGTTCTTTTTAAATGTGACAAAGCCAGCCACTGCGCACTTTTTAGCTCCACTCACTGGACATTTGATTTGGAATCTGCCGCAAAATGTGCAGCAAGACACATAATATAATTTTTGCAAAAAAGGTTGTCACAGCAGCCATGTATTTTTCATAAGCCTGGGTTGTGGGAAGATGACAACGGCATCAATAAAAGTCCTTCAATAATAATGACCCCATTTCTCTTTTAACTGAGCTGCTACCAACAGACCTTGAGGCACAAAGGGGGGAAAAGGCCCTGTGTTGTTGCCCTGGGGTATTCAAAAACTTCTGCCAAACACAAACAGCCTTCTCGCTGAACCCGCAGGCTGCTGACTGCATCCTCCCTCTGCGGAATTGGAAATGGAAAAGAACTCTTGCTCCTTCAGGTAGGGAGCATCTCCACAGCAACCGGAGGATCCAGGAGAATAGGAAAATCTATTCAGGTCCAGCGTTGACAAAAAAACGGCCCCCAACAAGCTCCTTGAGAATTGCTATTATTTTGCCCACTGAAAGCCTGTCACATCACAGTCTAAACACTCGTATCCTATATCCACACTGCTACACAAGACCGGTGCATTAGATCTAAACGTGTGTAGGTTTATAAGCTCGATTGTGTCAATCCTGTACTCATATATCAGTTTGGGCTGAAAATGAGAGTGCATACAGTACCGTATATAGTGGAAACAGGTCTTATCTCGCTCCCTAATGGTTGCTAGGTTACAAACTAGGACATGGCTTGACACATGCCGAGGGGGCTACGGCTGATTTCATCAAAGTCTAGCTCTCACATCTGTGAAATATGCACAGCGTTTTTAACTTTAACTCACATGCATATCAAAACAAGTCGAGCGGCAGGCTGATTCAATCTGGCGAGCGTGAAGAGAGAATACTAACCGGGAACATGCAAATTGGCTAAGCAGGAGAGTTTTAATTTGCGGTGGTGACAGTTTTCTCGATGCATTATTCTTAGAGCATTTCTGTTGCATTCAGAGGTGAGGTGGTGCTTACGGTGCAAGATCCAGTGCTGCATTTGCTTTTTGTCTTTTATAATGATACAGACGGGAGTAATCAACAGCGTTTTGCTGTGATGCCGTGCGATAACGCCTCCGTCAGTGTTTCATCACTTCCATCATTAAAGTCTATAAATACCAGACGACCTGCAGAAAAATATTCACAACTTTTTTTTATTATTAGTATTTTACTCACTGTATTAACAGAGAGATTTTTGTCACTCAATAAATATTGCATAAGCTACTGCACAAGTGCCAAAAAGAAACTCTACTTTATCCATCAAGCAGTCAAAAATACCAGTGCAGGGATCTTACAAACTACACAGGCAGCGTTTTACCTCAAAGGACTCTGAAATCCATCATTAAAAAGGTACAAGAATATGGAACAACTGCGAATCTGCCCAGAACTGGCCATCTTCCAAAGTGGAGTGTTGAAACGAGAATAAGTCCATGAGAAAAGAAGTTCCAGTCTGACATGACAGATGGAAGAAACTGAGTATGAGATAATAATAGCATTCGGAAACCTTGCTTGTGCGGAAGAGTGTCAAAATGAAAGCTGTTGGAAAACAGGAAGATGCTTTGGTCTGAATGGGTTCAGGACTCAACTTAAACTACTTTGTTGTTTATGTATTGGAATGATTATACTGAGAAATAAGATGAAAAATGATCTTATAATCTCACATGGTGGACACAAGTGCTCATGTGAATTAATGTTAGCTGTTAGCTGTGAATAAAATTAGCAGTAATAAATTGCTAGTAGTAATTATAATCCAGTCACTAAAATGCATGCTATGATTTTTAGATTCAGATTATTGCACCATTAAATAAAAATAAAAATGTTAAATTCTGTTAAAATGTTACAAATGTGAATATAAAAACCGACCATTTGAGGGGAGTTTGATTGACAGCCAATCATAGCACCGGTACTACATACCCCTGTTGACATACGCCACTTTTTCTGACATACAAAGCACTGTTATTAGAACAAGCCAGCATGTTAGTTGACCTCACTTAACGTGTCATCTATCTTTTAAAATAGAAAGCTGTAAATGTGTCAGTCTTTGTTGACATTTGGGGAATCACCTGTTGTTATCCTCAGTCTGACACCCTCTGATCTGTAGGCTTTAACTTCAATATTTGTTTTCTTCATATCTTCATCTTCAAGTCACTTTTACATCCTGAATATATAAGGGGGTGTTCATAAGACTGTCGTGACACATTTTTAATACTTATTAAAGAACACTTTTGGGTGCCAAAAACGGTCTTGTCTTCCGCTTCAGATTACCATTTTTTTAGAACATAATAGTGTTCTTGGAGCTTTGTATGATTACAGTTGAACTACTGAAGTCACATTGAGTGTTTTGACAATGATTTTGGTTCAGTTTCTGAACTTTAAACATCTCCGGACTTCTTCTAAAATATCTTAAATTATATTCCAAATATGTACAAAGGAATGATGAGGCTAATTAATAACAGAATTAGCATTTTAGGATGCCTTTAATGCTTTTAATTTTTAATGACAAATTCAGTGTTCCACTGAAAAAAAAAAGTAGTCAAAATACATTGTGACACAATTATAATGGCCTCAAAACCAGCCACATGGCTGGTTAATGTAATGTTAGTCAATAAAGCTAAGTAGTTGCTTAAGTTTGATAATTAATCTGCTATATCATGTTATGACAGATTTATGACAAATTATGTTGTCTTGCTAGTGTCAAGTTGTCATGACAGGTTTTGCTGTCTTGGCAATGACAACACTGACAGGTATTTGTTTATGTCAAGGTATTTGTTTATGTCAAGTTGTCATACCAAAGACATCTCAAACAATGTCATCGCTGCCATTACATTTAAAATGACATGAGCGAATGAGACTTAATGACAGTTGTCAAATACATGTATAAAGCCACCTTCATGTGTCATGTCATGATTATAAAGGTGTCTTAACAGTCTTCTAAACACCCCTTCAAGTAAAGTGTTACCTTGTAATCTTACTAATCTCTAAAAAACGTTGCTAAATGTAAACTCAGATTTCTGAGAAAGAAGAAAAATGAAGAGGACATGAAGGTGAGATGTACATAATTCTGAAAAAAAAGGTCACTTCTAATTTAAAGTTTTAAAAACTAATTCTAGGCGACGCGGTGGCGCAGTGGGTAGCACGTTCGCCTCACAGCAAGAAGGTCGCTGGTTCGAGCCTCGGCTGGGTCAGTTGGCATTTCTGTGTGGAGTTTGCATGTTCTCCCCGTGTTCGCGTGGGTTTCCTCCGGGTGCTCCGGTTTCCCCCACAAGTCCAAAGACATGCAGTATAGGTGAATTGGGTAAGCTAAAATTGTCCGTAGTGAATGAGTGTGTATGAATGTTTCCCAGTGATGGGTTGCAGCTGGACGGGCATCCGCTGCGTAAAACATATGCTGGATAAGTTGGCGGTTTATCCTGCTGTGGCGACCCCAGATTAATAAAGGGACTAAGCCGAAAAGAAAATGAATGAATGAATGAAACTAATTCTAGTTTTATTTGCACTTACTTTTTTTAAATTAAAATATATTAAACAGTAAGCACCATCATTCATTTACAAATATATATATATATATATATATATATATATATGTATATGAGCAATATCACACTCGTAGCAGGGAGATATGGCTGTATATCAGCACTGGTGGGAGGCGTGCGTTGCGGCCTTAGCGTCCTTAGCGTTGTGCCTTAGCGTCACACCAGTGCTGATATACAGCCATATCTCACTGCTACGAGTGTGATATTGCGTTTATACAACAGTTTGACGGCACAATCATGTATATAAAAAAAAATTCAAACACGGAGAGTCTAAAAACCCTTTTTGTATTAAGAACTACTTTCTTCCGCCACTCATTCACATCTGCAGCGGACGTCAGAACAGCAGAAGCCGTTACTGATTCACCAACGTCACTTTAGAGGTAGTGTTTGAATTATTTAAATGATTGAATGATTTAAATGATCTAAAGTGAAGACAAAACAGGTGATTTTGCTGACATTTTAAGATTATAAGGCTGAACGTGACATGAAATGCCATCCGTCTACAGAGATATCTCCTTACAGTATTAGTCTATTACAGTCTACAGTATTTCTCTGTTGCAATCGGGATTTCACAATAATTAACCCCGAAAAAAGCAGCACAATCACTACCAGATTGCTGTTGTGTTTGCGATAAGGAAAAACGCTAAACACATGCGGCCATTTCTTCTTTCTTTCTGCCAACACAACACACATTACTGATATTCGAGTCCCATCTCACACTCAATACACTACAATTATATGGTATAAATACAGCACTACAACATACAAAAGAGAGAGATTGACTTAGAATATCACTTACCAGTTTAATAATGATTTGATCAGCTGTAGTTAGAAATTACGCTGTTTTAATCTTCTAAGGGCTTATTGTGTGGCCCTGTCGCCATCTTGTGGATAGGCAACATCAACCGTCTTTGGTCTGCTCTGTATGGCAGGCTAATGGCCGCCGACGCACTGGCTCTAAGAAATTATAAATATTTTTAAATAGGCACTATCCTTATAAATAAACTGCATAGTTGCAATCTAAACAACTACATTCTCGACTAAAAAAGCCTCAAAAGTACTTAATGCTGCCCAACAGGAGCAATATTTGTCAAATTGTAGAGTGTCCTCAGCTTGTCGCCATATGTGGGCGGAGTAATACACAAGGGTAAAGGGTGAAGAGGCGGGGCGAGTGCTGTTACTGGCAAAATATCGCTCAGCTATCAGCCAATCTGATTCAAGAACCAGACAGAACTGTTGTATATATATATATATTTATACAACAGTTCTGAATATGAAGATTTAGTCTGTTCAAAGCTTTTTTGGTGTACCTAGTTGTAATCATGGAGCTGATTTTACACATTTTACAAAAAAAAAGTAAAAACTAATTTAAGAAACAAGAAGTGCAACTGCATTAAATAGTCTGTATTTTTATAGACAATAACATGCATTTTGTAAGTAAAGTATCAGTCACTTAAGATTTTCCATGCCTTGTAAGATATTGCCTTAGAAGCCAGATGTGTGTGTATGTGTGCGTGTGCGTGTGTGTGCGTGTGTGTGTGTCTGTGTCTGTGTGTGTGCAGTAGACAATGCAGTAGCTCACTAGATTTTGGAACAGCGTTTTAGTGCCTCAGTGCAAAGCACAATGCTGGCACAACAACAGCATATCACACTGAGAGTGGATGATGCTTTAGGGATGCATTTCTGCAGCAGGGACTGGAAAACTCATAAAGATGGATGGAGTTAAGTACAGAAAAATCCTCAGGGAAAGCAGAGATCTGTAAGAGAACTGGGACGAAGGACATGAAACAAACAGCAGAACTTCCAATATAAAGGTTTAAAAGAAAAAGGGTTAACCGTGTTGTACAAAAACCAGACTTCATTCCAGTCAAAAATCCACAGAAACTGCTGTTTGCAAACATTTTGTTGCTGACACTGATTGCAAAATAAGTTTCAGAAAATGAAACTAAGAACCAGTAAAAACAATCTCAGCAGGTGTCAAATACCATTTATTATCTGTACAGTAGGAGACGTGAACTCGTACATTTAGTATTTATTTTTTACTATGTGTTTTGATTAGGCAGTATCATTTATTGAGCATCAACAAGCCGCAAACATGATTTAAAACCACAGGAGGTCTCAAATAGGAAAAATAAAATATACAATGAAAAAAAAATTGTGTTGCTGTCTGAAATGCTATTTAAAGATAAGTTGATACGTTCATCATTAAAGGGATAGTTCTGATAAAAGTTCTGATGATAGGCATCATTTACTCACCCTTTACTTGTTCCATACCTGTTCTTCTGTTGAACACAAAAGGAGATATATTAAAAAATGTTTGAGATTTGTAACCACTGATTTCCATAGCATTTGTATGTTCTACTATGGAAGTCACTGGTTGCAGGTTTCAGATATTATTCAGAATATCGTCTTTTGTGTTCAACAGAACAACAAAAACTCAAACTATCCCTTTAACACGTCTTGTTGTTCTGTTGTTCTCCTTTGCATGACTGCAGGAACACACTAATGTTCTGGATTGTGTGTGTAATGGCTCAAAATGTTAATCACGCAGATGCTGACATTTGCTTGAAAAGTGAGCATGTTGTGATAATCATAGTGTCTGTTTATTTATGGAAGTTGATAGCTTGGTTATGTTCGGTTCCATGTTTATTTATGTCCTGTGATACAAAAAGGATATATATATATATATATATATATATATATATATATATATATATATAAATATAAAAACAGATGACTATAGCTTATGATTCATAAATTCATGATGCATTTATACTTTCAAATAAACAAATACATTTCACAGCAAACTTTTTCAGAGTAATGTAAATAATAGATTTAGTTTGCTGCTGTCATAACAGATGGCACACAGTACCATTTTTCATGTTTTTTTTTGTTCTTATTACAGTATACTGTACGTGTTAAAACTCATTTTTAAAAGATTCTTTGATAAATAGGACGCTCACATTTTTAAATGTATTTTTTCAGAAATGTATTATGCATTAGACATTTATTATGCACTATTTACACATTTTGTAGCATTTTAAATTTCTTTGACATTTTTTTATATTTCCTTGCTATATGAATGAACTGAAAAATTGGCATACTTTTGGCAATGCAAATTATGAAGATTGTTATATGTGTGTGTGTGCTATTTTTGTGGAAACTGCGAATCTTTTATAGGGATAGTTCACCCAAAAGTGAAAATTTGGCCATCATTTACACAACCTTGACTAGTTCCAAAAACATTATTTTGAAGAATGTTGGAAAACTGCTACCATTGACTTCCATAGTACTTATTTTTCTGCTATGGATGTCGATATTCAACAGAAAAAAAAAAGTCTAACTGATTTGGAACAAGTCAAGGGTGAGTAAAGATATGGCGGAATTACACTCAAAAAATATTTTTTGCTGCTTATTATTATATATAATAATTATCACAAATTATTTAAAATGAGCTGAATCAACACAATTCTTGAGCTTTTTTTGGGACAACCTAATTGTTTTATGTTCAATCCACTTAAATTTGTAAAAAAACTATTGAGCTAACTTAATCGATTTGTGTTGAGACAACATGAAGGAATTGTGTGGAACCCAGCATTTTTTACAGTGTATCATTTTTGGGTGAAATATCCCTTTAAACAGAAACTTCAAAAGAACTGCAATTCAAAATGAATGGATTTAATGTATCCTTGTTGAATCAAATAATTACTTTCTTAATAAAAGAATATTAATTATTAATATAATTAAAACATTACAACATTAAAGTTCCAAAACCTCTTAGCAAAATACCAAATCACACACACAGGCATACGAACACACACACACACACACACACACACGCACGCACGCACACACACACACACACACATAAATATTTTCTCTTAGGGTTGAATCTGAAAATGTCATACAAATGTCCTGCAGAGTGAAATTCAAGCTCAAATGCACAAGCTTGCTTAATAAGATGCTCACATTCCCTGTCCCATATGTCTTCTTCAGTGCTGCTGCCCAAATGTCTAATCTCGCCCATTCTGTCGCAGATTGTCCCTCTCTTTCTCTCCTCATACAGAATCAACCATGTGCCACACCAAGAAAACAGCTCAGATATTAAGCACAGCAATGCAGAAAATGCATAAAAACTACAGTAAAGGCACTTAGCTATTATTTACCACTAAAATACTAAGTTTACGCTGAAGCTGAAAAGGAAGCAACGGCCAATACGAGGGTCGTTAAGAGCATCTAATTAAGCCAATTGCCTTGTGCGACAGCGCAGTAGTAATTGCTGCTCGGCTTTGACAGTACTGTTGTATATTCGCTACTGAAATTAAACCATGTAATTAATTGGACCAACACAAAGTGGCTCACGCTGGCCTCTTTCAGCAGGATGTAGGTAATTAGGGGATTGTGATAAACACGGAGCACCCTCGAACGCCAGCGCGCCGGTCATGCCGCTTATGAACCATACGTCCAAATGGCTCGCTCTGATTGTCCGCATTCAATACAATCGCTGTCAAATTGCACCCTTCTCAAGGCGAAAATACTCTCTGCTCTTCAGGTATCAAGCGATTATCGTGATCTTTGTAAAGGTTGTGAGATGGCGCAAAAAAAAAAAAAAAAAAAAAAAAACGGTATCTCGGTTTCACCTGCACTAAAGGTGAGAGTCAAAAGTGGGCGAAAGGACTGAGAAAGTGAAGAAAGCCTGCATGCACCCGCAGCAAAGAAAAGCAAAGGCGTTCCAGGCGAAGCGCCGGGCTGATTGCTCCGGCTCGAGTGTCTCCTGCAATCATGGCTCGAGGCACGGCTGATCTGATTACGTCGCTGTCACTGATGATTTCTGAGAGGGCTCGAGTGTTCTCCTGCAAAGAGCGAATCCCATCTGAGGAGCTCGAAGGAGAGAGAGACATGCAAGAAAACCGCTTTGGAACTCTGGTGAATGCGAATGGCGGCCACTTGCAATCGAGGAGTCCATTTGCTGACCTCACTGAAACGTCCTCTGGCAGAGTTTTTGACTGGGCTGTTCTTTTATTCAATGGAACAAAGGATTTGATTCAATAACTGAAAAAAAAGGAGATGTGGGAAAGCATGGTTAAAGGCCATGCTCCAAGAACACAAACAATTTTTTTTTTCTCCAGGCAAGCCTATTTTATTTTCTCCATGCAATTCTGAGTTTATAACTCACAATATTTTTTTCTTAAAAATGTAAGATTATATTGTACAATTTGACCTTTTTTTTCTTCTATGCTTTGACTGCAAATTTAATGACATTTCTAGCATCTCAAATTTATCTCTCAGCTTCATTTAATTCTCAGAAATGGACAATTGTGAGTTTATTTATCATAATGTTATGCAATTTTTAGGAAAAATTCTAAAACGTTCTAAATCTTTAAAAAAAAATTA
>CAIGQV010018106.1:8607851-8621075 GCA_903798115.1 Danio jaintianensis | reverse complement strand
TTTCTCTTTTTTCTTCTCAGAATTGAAGGACAAAAACTTACAATTGTAAATGAATCAAAATTTGGGGATACAACATTTCTTGCAATTTTAAATTATATTTTGAAATTATTATTCAGGTATTTTTCTATCAGAATTTCTGCAGTTTATAAGTGAAAACTGACAAAGTCAAATGTCCAAATAAAATGCTAGAAGTGCAACATTTAACCTTGCAGTTCCAAGAAAGTATGCCAAAAATGTAAAGGTTGCCAAGTCCCTAAAAAAAATCATCCCAAATCCAACTCAAAACCTACCCAAAAAGAATGAAAATTAAGCAAATGTCCCCTTACCCAATCACAGATAAAAACTGCACGATTCTCATTCTCGAATGAGTAGAGTTTATACATCGCCATCACTGATGTTTTCTCAAGTTTGTTCCTGCAAAGAGCCAATCATATTCGAGCAGCTCAACAAAGAGAGAGAAATGTAAGAAAACCATTTTTGTTCTCCTGCTGAATGTAAATTGTGGCCACTTGTATTGCTGACCTCACTGAAACGTCCTTGTTTTTGGCTAAACTTTTCTCTTATACAATGGGACAAAGATTTAAACCAATAACTAAAAAAGGAGAGTTGAGGGCCATACTCCATGAACACACACACAAAAAAACTTTTTTTCTCATAAATATGAGTTTATATTGTACTATTTAGACCCCCCCCACCCCCCCTATATTTTCTACTTTTTAAAACTAAACATTTTACTACTTTCTAGACTTCACATTATATCTCAAATATATCTTAAATATTTCTCAAATTTCTCAAATATTTCATTATATCTCACCTTTTTTCCCCCTCAGAATTGGAAAACAGAAATTTGCAATTGTGAGATTATGATTCTAAATTTTATGATACAAAGTTTCAATTCTAAGGAAAAAGTTGACAAATTCTTGCAATTAAAAATGATATTTGAAGAATTGTAAAGGTTGCCAGGTCCCAGAAAAAATTACTTCCCAAAGTCAACTCAAAACCCACCCAAAGAAAAATGAAAACCAGGTAAATTTTCATATCATAGTTAACAACTGCAGGATTCCCATTAAAGGGAAAGAGTAGAGTTTATACATCGCTGTCACTGATGTTTTCTGGAATTTCCTCCTGCAAAGAGCAAATCCCATCCAAACACCTCGATGGAGATCGAGAAAACCGCTTTGTAATCCAGAAGAATGTGAATGGCGGTCACTTGCATTCGAGGAGTCCATTTGCTGACCTCACTGAATGAACTCAAAACGTACTCTGGCCGGGTCTTTTGACTGAGCTTTTCATTTTATTCAATGGAACAAAGCATCAGATTCAATATCTGAAAATTAAAAAAAACGTAGCATGGTTTCGGCGCACGCTTACGCTTTGAGACTTCAGAATGTAGGCCAATATCTCTAATGATGATTAAAAGAAGCAAACTTTGAAGGTGCTGCTGATGATAGAGCAAGGTCGGCCTCGGTGCATGGTGAAAAACGAACATTACGTGGTAAAGATCAAAGAGAAGGGAGAATGAAAAATAATGAGAGAGCAGTGAGACTCAGATTAGGTAGACGAGTAAAAAAAAAAGGTGCGATGGCTGAATAATGAGAGCAACACAAATCCAGGCCTGGACAATTTTTTTTGAGAGCCTGTTAACTGTAGTGCAGACAAACAACGAGTCTTAAATCATTGTGCTGAAGTGCACAGGAAGCACTTCAAAGCCTAAAAGCAGCCGTAAATCACAGCAGCAATCGAAGACAGGGGTCACCATGTCACTTCCTGAGTGTATCAATATATGTAACTACTGGAAACGTCTGATGTACATTCAAGGAGAAGCTGATTTCTGTCACTAGCTTCATCAAACAGCATTTTTAAATTTCATGAATTCACTAATGATTATTTCTACTATTCATGTACATACATCATATAAATGCTTGCATTTCTGTTTGTTTTTTACATTAAAAAAAGTGATTATGACTGCCACACAATTCTGAATTCAGCACATAATTTTCAAATAAATAAATAAATCTCACAATTCTGGTTTATATTAGTTTATATTCTAAAACTGATTCTTCTTCTTCTTATTATTATTATTATATTTTTCCCTAAAATGTGCTAAAACAGCTAATGGGGCGACACAGTGGCTCAGTGGTTAGCACTGTTGCCTCACTGCAAGAAGGTTCGAGTCCCGGCTGGGTCAGTTGGCGTTTCTGTGTGGAGTTTGCATGTTCTCCCCGTGTTTGCATGGGTTTCCTCCGGGTGCTCCGGTTTCCCCCAGAGTCCAAAGAAATGTGCTATAGGTGAGTTGAATAAGCTAAACTTGGCCGTAGTGTATTTGTGTGAATGCAAGAGTGCATGGGTGTTTCCCAGTGGTGGGTTGTGGCTTGAAGGGCATCCGCTGCGTAAAACATGCTGGTGCTGGATAAGTTGGCGGTTCATTTCCCTGTGGCGACCCCTGAATAATAAAGGGACTAAGTCGAAGGAAAATGAATGAATGAATGAATGAATAAAAACAGCTTATATCTCAAAATTCTCTCATAGACTTTCGCCCCTACCATTGCAAGATCTAATCTCAGTTTTGAGTTCATCAAGACTTTAGTCACAATTATTTATTTCACTCTTCAGTTACTTTTTAGAATCATGTCTTTGAATTTTCTGTACTTTGTATGATGTTTAAAATAAAAATTACACAAGTCACACATAACATGGCATAACCACCCACCAAAAAAATCATGTCATGTCAAATTGATCCAAATTAAAAAATAAATATATAATTATGTTTTATAGTAATACATTTATTAGATTAAATACTGCCAGTAAACAAATTAAACAAATTTGTATTTGTTGTCCACTTGTCCAATTAATATAACATATTATAAGAATGATCTATTATATAACTGAAACTACTTTCTCAGTCAAGACTGTCATTACTCATAGCCTACATTCATTTGACACACTCATTTTGTCTGCATATTAATATGCAGGTATTAATATGCAATTAATCTACAATGTCAAACACAATTAACCTGCCTTAAAATTCCTGAAGTGACATCAAACAAGCTCCACATATGGTCTTTCCTTCATGCCATCTTTCAGCAGAACTCAGGGTGCCAGGTATTCATCTAAAATTATGCATTTTCACTTTTCTTTGTCTACAGACATTTTTTGTGGGAGACTGTAGTACAGAAAATAAACAGCATGCATATAAAAAAAAATCTATAATTTTTTTTCAAAAAGCCCAATTGTGCATGCAAGCTGTGACACATACAATAACTGAATTACGGTTTTATTTTCATTTTAAAATGCATTTATTTATTTATTTATGGGCAGAAATAAGCTTACATAATTTAATGAAATTCATTAATTCATTCATTTTCTTTTCAGCTTAGTCCCTTTATTAATCTGGGGTCGCCACAGCGGAATGAACCGCCAACTTATCCAGCATATGTTTTACGCAGCGGATGCCCTTCCAGCTGCAACCCATCACTGGGAAACATCCATACACACTCATTCACACACATACACTACGGACAATTTAGCTTACCCAATTCACCTACACCACATGTCTTTGGACTTGTGGGGGAAACCGGAGCACCCGGAGGAAACCCACGCCAACATGGGGAGAACATGCAAACTCTACACAGAAATGCCAACTGACCCAGCCGAGGCTCGAACCAGTGACCTTCTTGCTGTGAGGCGATCGTGCTACCCACTGCGCCACCGTGCAGCCAATTTAATGACATTTTGGACAATTAATACTTTTTTGTGAATCATATTAAATTCACACAACACAAAAAAAAATGTTTAAATAACTAAAAAGGATAGTATAATTAATTTGAAATAAACGAATAATCTTTGAACAAACAGACAGCCCTACCCCCCAAACTCACACCAATGGCTAAGCCAATGCTAATATATCTAGCAGTTCCATTTGACGCCACTAGTTGAGCAGAAATAACATTCATTTTAAATCTCAATCCACAGTCAACTCATATCTTCCTACTGTATATTTGATTTTAATCAACCAAACTCTGACATGTGAAGTGCTCAAATTAGGACAGGCTTCCAAATTTGCTTTCAACATTTGATTTAACGGCCATGCATTATTTAGCTTCAGACAGCCGCCAGTAAAAAGCCACACAGCAGAACTTCTCACACGGCCTCAGAGGACTCGATTGGGACACTGCAGCGAGGAGATCTGGTCTCGTAAAGCGCAAGGAAACGTTGAAGTTTCAATAATCCCCTTTTTCACGGCAAAGCCACAGAGAGAGCAGAATGCTGCTGCAATTCCCCTTATGCGAGGGGCATGAATCACACGTCTGCCGCCAATATTATCATCACTGTGTGCTCGCTGTGCGCTCGTCTATCTGTGAAATTGTGTAATCCTTGGAGATATTGCCAGGAATAATTTTATTATCTCTCTAAATAGCAAAATGAGCCGCATCCAGTTCTCCGCAAAGTCCCAATCCCCAGCCTTGCCAAATGTTGTTTAAAAATAAACGTGCAAAACTTTTGTAAACATGACCGAGATATATGATTTTGTATTCTTATTCATCTGAAGTCTCCATTTTTGAGGAGCGATGCACCAAAGCCCCTCTTCAGATCTCTGACAGAAACAAATAAAACGATACCAGTGATTTCCGAGGCATCTTCATTTTCCGATGCCAGAGTGTGTTGTTTCTGAAAGAAAACTAGATGTTTTTGATTTTGTTATCTCTATAAATAACATGTCCATAGGCATGTCCAGTTCTTCATAAAATTCCAATCCCAAGCCTTGCCAAATACTGTTAAAAATATATTTGCAATTTACATTTTGGTCAAATATTGTTTACAAATAAATGTGCAAAATTTCATTTAATATGACTGAGATAGGGCAACACGGTGGCTCAGTGGTTAGCACTGTCGCGTTTCAGCAAGAAGGTCGCTGGTTCGAGTCTCGACTGGGTCAGTTGGCATATCTGTGGGAAGTTTGCATGTTCTCCCCGTGTTGGCATGGGTTTCCACCGAGTGCTCCGGTTTCCCCCACATTCCAAAGACATGTGGTACAAGTGAATTGAATAAACTAAATTGGCCGTAGTGCATGTGTGTGAATGAGTGTGTATGGATGTTTCCCAGTACTGGGTTGCAGCTGGAAGGGCATCCACTGTGTAAAACATATGCTGGATGGTTGGTGGTTTCCGCTGTGGCGAACCATGATAAATAAAGGGACTAAACAGAAGGAAAATGAATGAATGAATGACTGAGATATGTGATTTATTTTTCTGAAGTCTCCATTTTTTGAGAAGGGATGCACCAAATTCCCACTTCAAATCTCCAAACAAACAAATAAAAGGATACCAGCATTTTTAGGGGTGTTTTCATTTTTCGAGACCAGACTGATACCAAAAGCACCAGTATATTTTTTATTTATTTACTTTATTTTTATATAAAGTCTATAAATATCAGATGAGATCAGATGAGATCAAAAATGAGCCAAATTGAATTCTTTGCAGGGACCCAATCCCAGGTATTGGCCAAATATTGTTAAATAAAACATGCAAAAATTGTGTTAACATGACCAAGATATATGATTTTTTTTATTTTTTTGGATGCACCAAAGCCACCCTTCAGATCTCTGACAGAATAAAATAAAAGGATACCAGTGATTTTAGAGGCATCTTCATTTCCCAGAGGCCAGACTGTGTGGTTCCTGAAAGGTGTTTTTCGATTTTGTTATCTCTCTAAATAGCTAAATGAGGCATGTCCAGTTCTTTGCAAAGTCCCATTCCACAGCCTTGCCAAATATTGTTTAAAAATACCCACACATAATTATTTGTAAACATGACCAAGATATGCTTTTTTTATTCTTATTCTTTTGAAGTCTGTTCTTTGGAGGACGGGTGCACCTATGGTCATTTCAGATATCTGACAGAAACAAATAATAGGATATTTTCATTTTCTGAGGCCAGACTGGTTGTTTCTGAAAGATCAGTAGGTGCTTTTGATTTTTTTTTTATCTCTCTAAATAGCAAAATGAGCCGCATTCTGTTGTTTGCAGGATCCCAATCCCCATTCTTGGCCAAATATAAATTTAAAACAAACATGTTTTTTACACAAATAAACGTTCCATTAAATGACTGAGATATATCATCATTTTTTTTATTCTTCTATAATCTCCATTTTTTGATGAGGGATGTACCGATGCTCCTCTTCAGATCTTTGACAAAAATAAATGAAAGAATACCAGTGATTTCAGGGACATCTTCATTTTCTGATACCAGATTGTTTCTAAAAGATTACCAGGTGTTTTCAATTTTGTTATCTCTCTAAATAGGAAAATGAGCCATGTCCAGTCCTTGTCCCAATCCCCAGTCTGGCTCAAATATTGTTTAAATAAAAGTGCAAAATAATTTATAAACATGCTTCTTTTTTTAAAATTATTATCTATGATTCTAGATTAATTCTTATCTTCTTGAGATCTATGATAGAGACACATAAAAAAGTAACCCTTAAAAATTAGGATCCATTAGTTACTGTTAGTCAATGTGAATACTAACATGAACAAACAGTACATTTATTAAAGTATTTAATTTTTGTTAATGTTAGCTAATGGAAGTAAAGTTGCTCAATGTTAGTTCACGTTAACTCACTGTGCATCAACTATGTTAACAAGCATTTGGATTTTGGTAATGTATTAGTAATGTTAAACTATGATTGATACATTTTAGCTCATGTTAGTAAATACATTAACTAACATTACCTAATGGACCATTATTTTAACATGTCACCAATAAAAGGATAGTGATTTCAGAAGCATTGTTTTCAAAGACCAGACTGTGTTTTGTTTTTTCTGAAAGAGCACCAGTGTTTTTAATTTTGTAATCCCTCTGAACAATGAAATGAGCCGCATCCAGTTCTTTGCATGTCCCAAACCCCAGCTAAATACTGTTTTCAAAATAAACGTGCCAAATTTCTGTTAACATGACAGAGAAATATACAACTTTTTATTTTGTTTTATTTCTCTAAAGTCTCAATTTTTTTTGAGGAGAGATGCACTAAAGCCCCTCTTCAGATTTCTGACAGAAACAAATAAAAGGATAGCAGTGATTTCAGAAGCGTCTTCATTTTCCGAGGCCAGAGTGTGTTGTTTCTGAAGAGAGCGGCTGGGTGTTTTGGACTCTGTCAGGGGAGAAACGAGTGGGTGGATCTCGGGTTTGCGCATTTCAGACCTGGAGACTCAGGGCTCCACTTCTCACCACTGCTGTTTCTGCTGTTCAACACCCTCTACAAATAACACTCTATTCTTAGATGGACATCACAGAGGTGATTGGCTGTCAACAGCACTCCAACAGCATGAAGAGCTAACAACTGCACTGCTGCGAGCTTTGACGCGAACACTTTTTAATTAGGTATGTGGGTATATCTTTACAGGTTATTCAAAAACACAGCACAGATATTACATTTATACCCTTACGACGCTGCCTGTTATTATCATTAATTTGATCCGACGCTTCGTATGGCTTCCTTGCAGGGGGAAACGCTTGGGGAATTTATGAAGTTTCATTGTGTAATGAAAAGCAAGGCTGTCAAGTATTGGATATAATGATGGCACATCATCAAAGTTGAAACACATGGCTGCACTAAGAACTTCATTAAAAATTACGAGGCCCTTGATTTGTGCCATGCAGCGATGCTCAGACTTAAGTAGGAATGTGGGATTTAGTTGGTTAAAGTTGGATTAGCTGAATTTTCTGTTTGCGCATCTTTGTGGACCAATACCCTTCACAACACAAAGCTATCAGAACTCATCAAGGCCAATTAGCTTTGCAGAAACGATTATGTTTTTTAATTTTTTCCAGGATCTGCATTAAACAGTTTGTAAAGTTTACCAAAGAGATTTATAGATAATATTCTCTTTTACAAACATACACATACTGTATAGTGCTGTCTTGAGGCTCGTATAAGACAATAAAACGCCTTCTGCCTCAGTGTAGAGCTGAAGACAGAAATTCAAATTGAGATTTAGAGGTCTCTATCAAAAACAAAAAAATTAGTCCTAATTCACTTAGTGTTCACACAGTAATTGAAACTATATGCACTCGATTAAATGCTGGGTTGTATTAACCCAATGCTGGATCAAAAATTGGTTAAACTCATTTAAATATAATGTGAAAGTAACCCAATGTTTGGTTTGTCCATATTTGACCCATCAGTGAGTTAATACAACCCACCATTTTTTTTTTGAGAGTATATGCTGGTATAAACATGCTTTTGTTATATGCATACAGTACATGTGATGGCTTGTTTATGGGTTGAGAACCTGTGAAGAGCTTATACAATGTGTAAAGGTGTCAAAGCACCAGCAATTACTCTGTCACACACACAAATGAAGATCTGCCGCATCAAGACTTGTTTTCCATCCCTGTATTGAATGTCTTTTCCAGGCATTTATGCTTGGATGGTGTTTGGCTTTAATAAAATGCTTTCATTTTTGGCTTTTCATAATTTTTTTTCTTTTTAATATATTGAAATATTGAAATTTTAAGGTCAATATCCCTATAAAGAAATTAAGAAACAACTGTTGTCCAATGACTAGCCTAATTGACGTAAATTGCCTGGTTAACATAAGTAACCTAGTTAATAGCACTTTAAGCTGAATACTAGTATCTTGCAAAATAACTAGTAAAATACTATGTACTGCCATTATGGCAAAGACAAAATGAATTTGTTTTTTTAAATTATTAAGTTTAAAAATGTGTTCTCTCCGTTACACATGCGGCATTAGGGAAATATTTGAAAAAGTATAACAATTTCACAGCAGGCCTAATAATTTTATATGATATTGTACATAGATATCTACTATCTAACCATCTAATGAATGCACAAATATATTAACTACAACAACTCCCATGATTTTCCCAGCTCTCCTATTGACCGTATAGGACCTCTCCCATACATCAAAGCTGTTCTATACTGTATAACGATTAGATGGTTTGGCTGGACTGAATGCTGGTCATATAGCAAAGTCAACGGTTGTTTTTTTTCGCTACAGCCCTGGGATGGATTTTGGCACGCTTGAGCTAGTTTTAGTGCAGGTGTAAGAAAGAGGAATCCAGGCAACTAGAGACTGATTTCACCCCTCACAGCTCACAGCATGGCTGTCTCCCTACAGCAAGGGCTTGGGAGAGATCCAGAGCGAGCTATTTCTCCTCAATGTCACATTTAGTAAAACACACAGCACAGGTCTGGAGCACAGAGGAATGGGAGTAACCTTAACCCTGCTGCTGCAGTTACCGAGCATTACCGAGTACACTATTAATCTTACATGTAACACAATTGTCCATAAAGGTATGAAGACCAGAAGTGCCGCTTTTAAAGCAAGCCAATATTTTCATTCCACACTCCAGAAAATACTAGTGACAATTTCAGTTAATTTTACCATTTGAATAATCACATAAGGCGTATTTAATTGCAGTGACTTGAAAAACCAAAGGTAATTACTTTATAGCATTAAATGAGGGGTCATTAACGATGTAGAATGTTAAATTTGGCTCTTCTGGAAAAAAGGTCTGAAAACACTAATGTTTCATTACCAGCATGTTTTGTGTGAGATTTTATTAAGAGTAAGAATAAAAGTAATTTTATTAAAAATACAAGTAATGTTGAGTGTTTAAATTTCATTAAGTTTGAAGATTTAGAAGAGTTTCAATTAAAGGGAAAGTTCAGCCCCAAAAGTCATAATTTACTCATCCTCCATTTGTTCCAAACCTGTTTGAGTTACTTTATTCTGTTGATCACAATTTATATATACTGAAGAATGTTAAATGTACTTCCATTATTATTATTTCACTAGTTCCTACTATTTTTTTTTCAACATTCTTCAAAATATCTTGCTTTGTGTTCAACAGAAGAAAAAATATATATAAAGTGTAGAACCACTTGAGTGCCAATGAATAATGAAGATTTTTTCTTTTTTGTGAACTATCCCTTTAGGGTTTTGAATTTTGAGGTTACTACTCTGTGAACCAACGGCTCAGTCCACCTCTCACTTTCCATTACTGTAGAGAAACTAAGGTGGCCAACACAGGAAAAAGATGACAGCAGAATGTAGCCAGTCAAATGATGAGGTTTTCTTACACAGGTAAATTACAGAATCAATTAATTCTGCTAATTTTTGCTTCTTTGAGAGATTTCCACATTGTCAGTTCTTGTGCAAAATATTGGCATGGTCCCCTATTTGTTCAAATTTCATACTTCTATTAAACCAGACGACAGTGACTACTAATACTAATTTGTGCATTCAAAGCAAGCTGCCTCTAGAAACACCAACAAAGAAGAAGAATGACAAAAATAGCGACAAAACACTCTCTGTAGAGCAATTTGTCCATTTATGGCTAGAAACTTTCATGTAAGGGGACCCAGGGTGTATGCAGATACTGTAGAAAATGCTCATTCTAAGATAATAAAAAAAAAAACAGGTCTTTGGTTTTGCTTTTTTTTTTTGCATTACTGTCATTACTGTCAATAGTTCCTCCTAAATATATTAAACACAACACCTTTAAGTTACAGCATGATTTATTTATTGACCACAGCCTTCTAGTTTATTGTCTAACTGCTTTGCCCATCACATTGATTGGACTGCAGTAGTGGCTCTATTCTCAGAAGCGGGGCGCTGAAATGACACATGCACTTAAAGTGATGGCTCTACATCTACTCACTTCTTTTGAAGAGCGGAAAATTGTGAAGAACTCTTGTTTTTAATAACACTGGCTGTACAGAGAACGAAGAGGTCACGGTTAAATGCTCTCTCATTACTGGCCCACATTTAGGCTATTCAGGGCGAACAATGGATCGCTCCCAAATCACAGTGTTTTGAGTCACTGATCAATTATTCCTTATTGTCCCACCACACTTTTTTTTGTTGTGGCCATTTAGAGCTCAGCTCAGAGACGGTAATGGATTGCAGCTCTCGCAAGCGCAAACTGTTTTTGATGGGGTCCAATCTATAGTGTACACACCAGTGATCCACAAAGGATAGCCCCTTTTCACCGGTAAGGGGCCGCATCCATCATGGCTTTCTCGAGTGGCCGTGCATTAGGAGATGCCCTTGTTCGGATCAAGGTGCGCCCTTGAGCTTAGGATGTTTGATGTGGGATACATCTGCAGAGGCCACACTGTATATGGCAGGGAACCCCCACATCAGCATGCAGAGGCAGGCGTGAGTGAACAAACACAACCTGCTGCTTGTCAAACATCAAGCCTCCATCAGCTCATGCAGCTCTGGGTATTAGAGGGGCAGGGGAGGGGTATGCGCTATTTCAATGAGACCATGGTGAAAAAAAGATGGAGAGAATGAGAAGAGCTGATTTTACATTTATTAAAAAATTATATACATGTATATATAACGTATAATAATGTATAAATGTATATAAGTAGTAAACATTCACAATTTTCCTGTCACAAGATTTCAGCAAAAACCCAAACATACAAACATTTTTCTGAAATTATGTTACGATGGAACACAAGGAGAAAATACTGAACTACTGAAATGTATTTAACAATTTGTATAAAATGATTTTTGGTAATGACAGCTTCATGTATGGATTAATGTATTAATGTATTCGCACCATGTATGCGAGTCGTATGCATTGCTGATGTGATTTTTTTCACAGACTTCAACAGAGTCTAAAAATCTTGACAGTTCTGTGGGTTTTTTCTATGAACTCTGATCTTTAGTTCTTATTTTCTATTGGATTGGCTGGGCCATTCTAGCAGCTTTATTTTCTTTTCTGAACACAGCTGACTGTTTCCTTGGCTGTGCTTAGGATCATTGTGTTCCTGAAATATCCACCCTGGTTTCATCTTCATCATCCTGTTAATGTAGGTGTAGAGACTGAAGCAGCTAATACTAATAATGAATACCTATTTCTAACTACTGAGAGATTTCACTGGGTGTCTGGGCTTTCCATGCATTTTTACACCTGCCTCTCCTCATGTGTTCAATACGTTTTCCCTGTGTCATTTAATTTTACTACACATAACTTAATTTCTAAGCTATTTAGTTTTGTTACCTTTGCATGCATGGTTTACTTTGGTTTTTACTGGCATCTGGTGAAACTTTCAAGTCAACAGCACCTTTAGAATGTTATGTTTTCTGAGAAATATAGCAACATGTTCAATATTTTGTTTTGTGCATCTGTTTGTGTGTTAATATAATCTTGAATCTGTTGTTTCCAATAATCTGTTTTATTATTATTATTATTATTATTATTATTATTATTATTATAGAGGTACATGACATGATGGAGACAAGACAAACATGATGTTTAAAAAGATAGTTATTATTATTATTATTATTATTATTATTATTATTATTATTAGCAATGGTAGTAGCAATAATAATAATAATAATAATAATAAAAATAATAAAAAAATTTAAACATCATGTTTATCGAACATCTTGTCTCCATCAGGTCATGTATCTCTGGGTATAAGAGGGGCAGGAGAGGGGCTTGTAGCATTTCTATAAGACTATGGTGAAAACAAGATGGAGAGAACAAGTAGAGGCGATATTAGATTTGTGCTGTGTGCTATTACACAAATAAAACTGTAGAAATGCATCAGGGCTGTGGGATCGATGGATCGGCTGGTCAGTTCCACAGCAGGAATCCTAAAGCTGTGTTGTCAAGGGCGACAAGCAAATGATTAAAGGTCGAGGGTCAAGAGCTGAAATATCGTGACAAGTGTGGAGAAAAGTCACTGTGGATTGATGTGACCAAAAAGAAGTCAGAAGAACAAAAAAAGTATAATAGTAACATTATAATAGAAAAATATATAATATAATATAATATAATATAATATAATATAATATAACATAATATAATATAATATAATAAAATATAATAATTAAAAGAAAACAATAATGATACATTTGTGGAAATAACAGTAATGATTTTATCATTTAATGACATTTTAAAGTTAAATCAGAAAAAGATAAATTAATTTGACCTTTAAAACATCATAAAACAATATAATTCTTACTGTTATTTCCAAATATTATTTAAATATGATTATTTATTAATTCATTTTCTTTTCAGCTTAGTCCCTTTATTAATCTGGGTCGCCACAGCGGAATGAACCGCCAATTTATCCAGCATATGTTTTACACAGCGGATGCCGTTCCAGCTGCAACCCATCACTGGGAAACATCCATACACACACACACACACACACACACACACACACACACACACACAC
>CAIGQV010018106.1:8584762-8599820 GCA_903798115.1 Danio jaintianensis | reverse complement strand
GAGAGAGGAGAGCGGTGCAGTGTGTCTGAGGAAAAGAGAGAAAGAGAAGGGAGGGGTGCACAGGGAGCGGGCGATCGTAGTGCATAAGCACACATGCAGACATAGAAAGAAGCCAAAAGATGGAGAAGAAAAAAGAATCAGTTGCACGCACGCAACCAGGAATACCAAATCAGGGCGCTGCGCATGCCTCTGAAATCACACCAGCCCCACACTGCAGAACTTGACCAGCGAGACTAGCAAGACGATGTTTATTCCAGCAACGCTAAATGGAAGTGCCAAGAACAGAGAGAGCTTTGAAATGGTGTTTTTGCATTGTACAGGTGGTCTATTTTCAGCCAATGTGGGAATCACACTCAGAAAAACTGAAAAGTCTTGCTGGTGCCAGATGCAACCAACCCCCCCCCTGCAACCAAGATAGCAGTAGTTGGTTCCCGATATTGATGAATAATTTAGTATGAGACAAAAATTTGACGGCAAATGCCTGCCACTGTCTTTCTCTCACATTTTCTAAATGGTTCAATTTCATGCTTATTTGTTTAGGTTTTTCTATTAAAGATGTGCTTGTTCAGAGAGAATCATTTTCTAACTACAAAGAGTTAGAAGAATATTCATGTATGTACGTCTGAAAGCCCATTAAGCCTAATTTATTTTTAGTTTGCATGTTGTTTTCGAGAGAAATGATGAACTAAAGCATCTACTAATGTACTTCTGAATGTTGGCAAAACATCTTTTCTCTTTTATCCTATAAAAATGTATAACTGTACATAGACAGACAGATCATAGACAGAAAGACAGAGAAGATAGATAGATAGATAGACAGACAGACAGACAGACAGACCTGCAAGTTGAGCTCATTTAGTCTGCTCATTCAAATGCCAGAGGATATAAAGAGATTAAATGAAAAAGAAATTGTTAATTGGTAATCATTTCAAACAAAGCACAGAGATACCCACATGACTTATTGCATTTGGTAAGATTTGGTAAGACTTATTACATAATGGTAAGAATTAATAAAGTGTTTTGTGCGCTTGACCAATAGGAACCAAAGGTGATCACATTTCTGGAATAGAAACAGGGAACATTTCTTACAGTAGTCAAAATACTATTGGAATTTTGCATGACGTTAATTTTTCTGGGTAAAAAGTCCCACCTGCAAAAAAATGAAATAAAGTAAATTGTCAATAGTTATACTAAGAGCTATACGAGCAAAATATCTGACAAAAACATAAGTAAATTAATAATATATGTCTCCTTAAATGTTTTTCTTCTCCAGACTTTCTGAAACCTTTTGTTCTATTGCAAACTGAATCTTTTCAATCCTTAGAGCATGTAGACTTTCAATTTATGAGAATAAGTTGCCTAGCCAGTAGAGATACAAAGGCTACACTAACAGCCTGTAATGACTTTAGTGTATTCATTTTCCTTCAGCTTAATCCCAGGGGTCACCACAGCGGAATGAACCGCCAACTATTTCAGCATATGTTTTATGCAGCAGATGCCCTTCCAGCTGCAACCCAGTACTGGGAAACACCCATACACTCTCACATTCACAAACGCACTCATACACTAAGGCCTATTTTTGTTTACCCAATTCACCTCTAACCGAAGCACCTGAAGGAAACCCACACGAACACAGGGAGAACATGCAAACTCCACACAGAAATGCCAACTGGCACAGTCGGGACTCGAAACCAGCAACCTTCTTGCTGTGAGATGACACTGCTAACCACTGAGCCACTGTGCCACCCTTTAGTTTAACATATTATAGTAAATTATCAAACAATACTGTTACAGTAAGGAGGTCTACTGGTAATGGACAAAAGCACCTGAAAATAACATGGCTGGTTCAGTTGTACAGTGAAGGCAAGAAGGGTCAAGACCAGGGAATATTTTACTCAATGTAGTTCTAGACCAATGTATTATGTCCACTACTTTAAATTGAATGAGAATGTGCCTAGCATTTATTGATGATGAATGTATGTTTGTTGTGCAGGATGTCAATTTGTACATTAACATGTAAATTGGACAGTATAGTATATGTACAGTATGTTTTGCATAGTATTTTAAAAATATCAAAAGTAAACATTTCCATTTGCAGGAATTATTCCTTTTGGACAGATTTTAAGTTGTTGTTGGTGAAGAAAATGTTCTTGGATCTGGCAACCCTGCCAGCAGGTAATGTTAGCCACATATTTTTGCTGTGTATATATAGTCTGTTTGAATGTTCCAGCAAAGCATTGCACACCAACAAACTGTATGTCCAGTAAACCTATGGTAACCATGTAAATAATGCTACATGCCGAGCTAGCCTACATCAATTACAAACGTGTCAAGGCTGCAATCCAGCTAAAAGTAGTCTTAAAATTTATCCCACTGCAAACAGGAAAACGTCAATGCTCTTACAGAAACTGGAAGTGTCAAGCAATATGATCCTTAATGGTGTTATTTGCAAGAGCAGAGGTTTTTGATCAGTAAAAATGTATGGACACTACAAATGATGATAGTTCCATCAAAGTGTGTGAGAAAGAGAGAGAGAGAGAGAGAAAGAAAGAGAGAGAGAGAGAGAGAGAGAGAGAGAGAGAGAGAGAGAGAGAGAGAGAGAGAGAGAGAGAGAGAGAGAGAGAGAGAGAGAGAGAGAGAGAGAGAGAGACTGACTGAACCTGTGCTCCATACATCAGATAAATCACCCCGGATAGAGATCTCAGTTGGGATTGCCTTGCCGGTTGAAAGGACATGCGTGGAAAAAAAGAGGCCGAACAGCAAAGAGCCAGAGCCACCTTTCATGGTGACAGGAGGGGAGAAGCAGGCCATTACTCAGACACAGGGAGGGCGCGAGGGGGGCTGGTTGTGCCAATGAGCTGGGCTGATTGAACAGAATGGAGAAGAGGAGGGGGCAACTCCGTGTCACGGCAAACAGTGGCAGAGTCTGTAAATCTACAGCATCGAGTACGGCTAACGGCCACAGTTAGCCACACTGTCGACTCCGCTAAAACGACTACCGAAGGCTGCTTGTCCAGATTTAGCCCCAGGGCAGACCGAGAGAGATGCACGTCTCGCTGTAATCGATTCTCATTTCTCTACAGGCCCAGATACACAGGAGATAACCTTGAGATCAGGTGACGCGCAAAAACATCCATACCAAAGGAATCTGGGATGCAGCGTCGGAAGATAATCAATGATGGTAGTCGCCATTTTCTATCTCGAGCTAGAAAGGCACATGCAGCTCCAGGTTGCGTAACGAGGACTAGATAACCTCAAAGACTGATGATGATGATGAAGGTTAAAGTGGAATTAGGGCGCCGGTAATTCATAAGAGGTGTCATCTATCGTCAGTCTGGTGGATTGGGGACACTCTCCTTAGCGGCGATGATATCTTCATGAGATGAAAGGCTGGTATTAATCAATTTGCCAACCCTGGGGTTGCTCGACGGGATAAGAGACGATGGTATCTGGGACGGGTGTGCGCTTGTGGGTGCGAGGCATCCCTGTGTTTCCCATCTGCCACCAGGCAGTTTTAGCTGTTGGCCATCTTCTGTCCACACAGCACGATGGGTTAGGGCGGCACGCAGAGCATGGGATAAAGGTGTTCAAGGGAAGGCCAAGCACCAATCATGTCCATTGTGTTGGCTTTAGATTACCAAACACTTATAGTATTAGAGTACACCGCTGTTAGCAGGCTATTCAAATGGAGGTATAAGCAAAATGGCCCTAAAGCTCTTGTTGGCCTTTGAATAATTGAATAGTGCATTTTACCAACAAATACAAAAATGCAAGTAACACACTGAATTTAAGACATTTTCTAGAAATCTCTAGAAATGTTCTGAAAAACTGATCATTCATTTATTTACCAATTCTAAAAAAACACACAATAAGGTGTACTTAAAAATCTTAATTAACATTTAAATTATTAACTATACTTGTACATAATGATTAACATAAAACAAGTACTTGCAGATCTTATATTAATGTTATAAAATGACACTTAAATATTAAATATTAAAAATATATATACATTTTGAATGTAATTTTGTCACATTATCACATTAAAACGTGCACTTATTTTAGCATACTTACATTTAAACAATACTTTAACAATCTAAATATACTTTCGAAATTTGGACTTGGAAGTTAAGTCTTTATCATATATTTTGTTATCCATTGTTGATCCATTTGTTTAAAATGCCACTTCTCAAACCACTATTACAAAAAAGTGCACTTATTTTTAGATGTTCTTTTAACGTATTGTTTTTCTTAATATCTGCTCTTTCTAAAAAAATATGCTAGCTAACGTGTACTTCTGGTCTGCTCATTTCATTCAATGATTCATTTAAAATAAGTCTAAACTTAATATTCAGAGACAACCACACCAAGCCATTTGTTCTGACTTTAATTCTGCATGGCAACATTAGCTGAACCATTCGTTTTTGGGACAGAACAACAGTATCCATTCACCCAAACAAAAGAAGAAGGAGTGAAATGTTAGGAAAAACCTGCCTGAAAACATTACTTTTCCAATTCCATTTCCTGACAACAGCGTTACAAAAATGACTCACTTCACCTTTAAATGCTGTCGCCCACATTTGTGTGTGTGTGTGTTTATGCTGACAGGCTAATGACTAGCCTATTGTAGAAATCCCTGTTGGTCCAGAGGATCGATTTCAGACGCCATTGAAGATTCTCGTTTATTCCTTAATACTGTGTAATTCGTGATAAAAACCAACAGTGTAATGAGTGTGTGGGGATAAACAACAGGAAGAGAGACATCATCTGCACTTTCCTGCATCCTGAGCATTTCCACCCAAGACATTTGTGCAGTAGCCCCTCAGGGGAAGACGAGGCCGGATTAATAATGGCAGTTTTGGTATAATTACTCATAATGCCTGCCTCCTCTGGAACTAATGGCCCGCGGTTGAGATATCTGCTGGATTTAATTCAACTTAAAGAGACAGAACCTTGCATTGCTCTTTGGAGCCCAGTGTGAATCTACGCCTGAATGCACCCAAAGTGCACTCATCCAAAACCATGGCCATCGTTTGACAGGTTAAGACGATTGCATTGCCTTTTAATCTGGCCGAGGTAAGTCTGTGTTTGAGATTTCTGCCATTACAAAGGACTTCCACTCAAAAATCAGATATTATGTCCTGATTTATGAAAGTGCAGACTATATTTTTCTTTTGTCTGCGGCGTGCCAGATAAGGGGAAGGTATTAAGAACTCAGGAAATGGTGCGAGTGCCATCTACTCGTGGATGCTCGCTTATCTGAACAAATTCTGCCTGAGCCAGTTCTGCTCTTGTCCCGCTGAGAGTATATTAAAGCAAACAACATTAAACCTACTGGATCTGGATCCTGGCGCCTTAAACCACAAATATATGGTGTAAAGGATGTGATAGGAAATTCTGCCTTAAAGGTGATATAGAATATACAATAATGTGTAACAGAACAAAACACAATATTGAGCAAGGATGCATGAAATTTATCATTTTTTGTTTATCTTAAGTATAATTCTAGCAAAAAAAAAAAAAAAAAAAAAAAAACACATTTTAAAGAATCTTTAGTAATACTCTAGTAAAAAAGTTAAGGATTTTACTTTATCTTTAATAAGACTAACTAAAAGCATAGTTATTTTGTCTTAAGTATGACTCTAGCCAAAACATGTAATTTTAATTAATCTAAAGACTCAAGATAAAAAGGTTTGAGATTTTACAGTATCTTTATGGATTGGCTAATTTTGGTGGTGATTTTAAGTTTGAGACATTTAAATACACATAACAGCAAAATATAACATTTATGGTTTGTAAAAAAAAAAATAGTTATGTCTATGTGTATATAAACATTACACATAATCAGACCATGTGATTTATTCACATGAGGTGGACATTGTTAATGTTACTAGAACATTTACTCTATTGTTCTCCCAGTTAAACAGCCACTTATGTATTTCGAGAGAAGTCAATTAATTAACATGTTGTAAATCCAGCAGCTCTAATCTCTCCACTGCAAAAATTCCTTCATTACTGACTAATATCAATTACATAAATTGTGAACTTAAAGGATTAAAATTGTGCATATATTTATTAGAGTTTCTCACAGTTAGCTTAGCAAGATGCTAACACCATACTATTGAAATCAACCAATATTGTTGTCTCCTGCAGTAGAGTGCTATATATTTGCCTCACTGCCAGTGTAGACATTCTAAATCATAGGTTTCCATAATAGAAATTCAGAAAGCTGCTCTTTACTGTTTTATTTAGAACCTCCAGAAAACATTAGTCTCAGTGTCTAATGGTGTGACCAAAAACAAACTGCTTATAGATAACTAACAACTCCCTATATGAGCCCAGCGCTGCAAAAAAACGGGGCAGTAGCACAAGAAAGCATGATCCGACGAGGCGAAGACAATTCCTTATCTGCTTGAGGAGTGTGTGAGAATAGCATGCTGTTGTCCATGTGTTCTGCAGGCCTGCCCACATGGTGTCAGAGCACCAGGAGCCTCATCAGTCATGGTGGGTGGCACAAGAAGGGCGAAGACACTGTATGAGCACGTGCACAAATGCAGGTAGGTGGTAGTATGAGTGTGTGCGTGTGTCTGGGGGCCAGGTGCCACTAGAAATGAACCCAACCATCTGTGACAGAAATACTTCTTCCCATTATGTGAACTGTAAAGGCCCACCTGTGCAAAAGCCAGGCCTCTGGCAGGGTGGGATCCACTCCAGGAGCAGTAGGCTTTAATTTCAATTAGGACAGCCCACACTTGTTCTCAGTGCCAATGTTGGACAGATACATCTGAGGGCACTGTGTTAAAGGGCCGTCTCCACTCAAGCATTTAAAGAGCGAGACACCAATCACGGTGCTTTCTTTGAATTTTGGTGAGGAAGATCCTCAGTCAAAAGACTCTGTGTTTAAGTTGACTTGAGTGGAAATGAGGATCTCAATCTGGTCTTACGTTGTAGGTCATGTCTAATTTCATATTCCAGGCCTTTTTTTTTTTCCACTGAAGAGTTTTTCTATGTTTCGTCACCTGAACAATTCTAGACAGACATTTGTCAATGTCAGACAACTCAGGCAGGAAAAAATACTAACCACTAATGACTAACTAAATGCCAATCACTCAAAAAAGTTGTGACGATTACAGTATATGTATTGACTAAATAAACATCACTTTCATATGTTAGTGACTATATTAATTTTAATTAATATTAACTATATTTATTCATTCTCATTAGTTTTATTCATCTTGAATGTTTTTATAATAATAAATTTTTTTGAAACCTGTCAATTTTCAAAAATGATAAACCTTACACTACAGATCAAAGGTTTTAGCTAAAAAGCAAAGAACATAGCTTAACAATTTGCCAAATCTTTAGTCAGACTCTAGCAAAACAAATTGGGACCATAAAGAATTTTATTAAGATTTTACTAAATATCTATGATAAGACTATATAGATAATATGTTTTAAGTTTAAGGTTTTTAAAGACTCTTTATTAAAAGAGTTGTCTCTGAAATATAACAATGTTGCTTTCAACACTGATTATAAGAAGATGTCTTTTCAGGGATAACAGGAATACATTTGATTTGAAAACATGTTAGACATCTTCAATCTGGAGACCAAATACGAAAAATTGTATTTTGTATTTTTTGTAGCACTTTGAACTAGTTACAGGAAAAATACTACATTTTTACAAATGCTTATCGACCTTAAAAATCTATGAGGTTTAGGTAATTCCTGCTTAAATCTATATTTTTTATGATAATATTGATTTTTTTTGTTAAATTTTTTAGATTTCCCTTTTTATAAATAAATATTATTTTTACTATTACTAATATTATTTCAAGTTTTTGATCAAACAATTGCAGCCTTGCTAACAACTTTATTTTAAGGAAGGAAGAAATAAATAAAATAATTGCTGTGTCAAACAAAAATTCAGTCCAAATATCAGTTATTCATATGAACATATCGAAATCCTCACAAATGCTACACTTACCACAGCAATATTAAGCCAAAGAAGAGGAAAATCAAAATGAGAGTCATTTCTTAAAATGAAACACAAAAACTATGAATCCCCAGAGCCCTAACATTCTCTGCTTTTAACCAGTCACATCCTGAGCTCATAACCCAGGGTAGTACTGTCATCATCGGCCTTATCAGATGCTGTATAATCCTCTTAGGTTGAGGGGGGAGGAGGTTTATATACTATATGCAAGCTGTGTCTCATCGTTTACCCCTTGATGTGATTAAGCTTGAAATAACTGAGCCAATTTTATGGATATAGGGAGGATCAGTCCATTTGCCGATGTGAAAGTTGCATTTGAGATGGAAACATGGACCCATCCGTAGGTGTAGAAACAAAACCATGTAGTATTGATCAAATACATTATGTTGCATCATCCGACTTATTTCGGGTTTCAAAAAAGGGAGTGGATACAAATGTGATTTCTGAATAGACTGAATAAAATGTAACATCTTTTCTCACATGAAACATGCATGTGACTAATTTTCAATTGGATTCTTTTTTCACGAGGTGGCATGTTTACAGAGTGGCTGGAGGTTCCAGTCAATTGGCAGTGAATTGAATTTTTCTCTTCCTTGATCATTTGTGAATTTGCTGCTGTGGATCACAAACGCAGCTGAAAAGCCCTCGGAATTATCTAATAAGCAAATTACTTAAATGAATCCGCTTAGAGGTGAGAGATTAAATCTTTTCATGTGGAACATTCAGTAATTCAAGAAGGCATCTGAAACCAGCCAAAGGCAGGTGCAATGCCAAGATAGAGGCAAACTCACTCTTAAACTCCCCGCACTGTTTACAAGAGCACATCGTACTGCTGCACACAAAGATGATCGGGCTGTCAGATAAAGTCCATTGATTCGCGCTCCTTCTGTACATCCAAACTTCTTCAAAGAGTTGGATGATATATAAATAAAAAAGAGCAACTGCTTTACGGTTTAGTTAAGTATAGACTATGCGATTAAATGCATAAAACACTGCTTAATTTCATACCCAGGGAAAATTAAATAGTCACCGAGGGAAAGATGAATCTTTCGCAATAGAGAAGGACAGAGATTGTTGGCACGCCTTAAAGAAAATTAGTCTAATATTATAGTGCTTTTTAATTTATATCAGGCACAGTGGGACTGGTGCTGACAACCCATGGAGAGGGTTTTATTTTCAGTAAAATACAAATCAAATAATGGGAATGGAAGTATTCGTGGGTGAAATAGGCAGGGGTAAAGTGCTGTATGATAATGATTGAGTTTTACGCTAACATGGCGGCAGATATGAGTAAAAGTCCCGTACTATATGTTTATTGTGATATACCTAATTAATAAACCACATAATTCAATAAAAAGTGATGTCAATGTAGGTTTGCATGTTTGTTTTCACATTACCATTTTGATTATTTCAATAACATCAAAGAGAGGCAAATAGTAAATTATAAACTACATAGAAATGCATTAACCCTCTGGGGCCTGAGGGTGTTTTGGGGGACTGGAGAAGTTCTTATATGGCCAGACATTTGTGCTTTTTTTCAGATGCTTATAGACATATAAGTGTCTAATGTCTAATACCACTGTAAACAGCACAAACTGAGCTACAATGATACGTTAGCAACAATTATGTACAAGATTGTGTTTTTGAGAAAGAAATGTTTATGCGTGATTAGTGAAAAACAAATATTTTGATGTCACTGAAATAACTATATAATACTTTTAAAACCAGGGTGATTGAAAATATGTCACATGTTTTGTCAATGTGAAATGTCCAGTGTCTGGAGCTAAAGAGCTTGTTCAAATATCTCAGGAACAAATGATTGAGAATCGTTTGGGTTTAAAAAATTAATGACCAATAAGAAACCCTGATTGGCCTTCAAAATTGGGGGTTGAATTCAACTGCTTGTGCTCTGTCTGAGTGTAGTTCAGTAGTTTTAATATTGGACATTCATTAGACGTTTCCCCCTTTCATTCAACATTGAATGATGTGTCGAGGCAAAATAGTGGCAGTATATGCTATATCTCATTGATGTATCAACTCACACACATAAAGCAGAATTTTTCAAAGTAATTACAAGTTCTAAGCTACTAGATGTAAAGACGTAAAACTTGAAACAATGATTCAAACATGAGCAAAGTAAGGGAGTGGCTCAAAAGTTTTATTTCATGACAGCAATGACTTTATTTTATGTAGTTATAATGGATATACGTCATATTATAGAAAAGAAAATTAATGAATGAATGATAATTGGTTTGTGTTGGGACAACATGAAGGAATTGTGTGGAACCCAGATTTTTTGACAGTGTAAGGCTGGAGACGGTTTAAAAAATGTTCAATCAATCAATAAATCGATCGATTGTTGCATTTCATTTTTAAGTATCACACTTCATATTTTCAGAAAGTTTCAAAATATTATGTCATCAGTTTTATTCTGAAAATGCTCACCGTCTGCATAATTCATAAGCATACATTTATATGCATAATAGGGTCAGGTATTCAAACCTATAAGATATCTCTACTGACAATTTCTAACAGTTTGGCTGCACGAGATTCTTCAGTTTTGTTGATCCTGACTATGAAGCATGATTTTCTGAAAGGGGGCGGGAAGCAGCAGCTCATTTGCATTTAAAGGTACACAAACAAAAATGTTTTTTTTTTTTTTTGCTTACATCCAAAAGGAGGCAAATTGTAATAAATGATCTGTGGGGTATTTTGAGCTGAAACTTCACAGGCTCATTATGGGGACACCACAGGCTAATATTTCTTGTTGTTATAAGTGGTATCATGTGACCCCTTTAAATTTAAGTGCACAGCTTCTGATGATAAACTGTTCATTAACAAGTTCAGTAGTTCATTATTCACAAGTTTATAGGTTTATTTATTGTTTTTAATTGCATTATGGGACCTTGATCTTTGCTCTGTTGACTTTTGATGTTGAAAATTCAACTGTGCAGTTTAACAAAGTGACTTTTGACATTTTAGTAGTTCGAAACAATATATTGTATAAGAAATAATATAAAGATAATAAAATAACAGATAAAGTACTGGCAGTTTATTACCAGGTTTTTGTACCATAATTTATAAGAACAAGCCAGACAATATATCACTTAAAAAAATAAAACTTGTCATCAAAATTCGTTTTTTTTTTTTTACTTTTCAAAATCAAAAGTTGTTTTAAAAGGAAAGATTTAGGTCTTATTATGAATTCAAATGCATAAATAAAAGAAAAAATAAGAAAAGAAAAGAAATAAACAATCCCATGAATCACAAAATACGGAAAATAGTTAATTTACAGATATTGTTTTACAGCCCACTATAGGCATTAGATGATCCTCTACATCAGCATCTGGAAAATCTGGATGATTCAAATCTAATGTTATGGTCTGAATCTATCTATCTATGTAATCCCAGTAAATCAATTGAGTCGATATGATGCACTTGTGTATTTACTGCTGGCAAAGCAGCTTTTACCTGATTCACACTCATGTGTGTGTGTTTATGTAAGTAAAAGGAGGGGGTGGATGTCCGAGGGCTGCGCGTGACATTCCTGTCAGCCGGGTTCAGCCTGCAGCCGAGTCCAGTGAAGTATAAATCAGGTGGAGGTGTAGTTGAGCTCCAGCTTCGGACCAGCAGAAGTCCGTTCATTGCAGATGAGGAGCAGCAGATCGGACAACCTTTCTCCATCCACCGCCCTCCGGACATCATCCAGCCCACTGACATTGCGGTGAGGTGACAAACACAAAACCCTGCCCGCCAAACAACCGCAATCATCTCTATAATGGCCTTGTCCACGGCGGCCCACGCGCTCGCTAGCTAAACTAACCAAGACATAACTGCCCTGCACTGCATTGCAGCTTGGAGAAAAACGATGCCTGTCTTTTCCCTAACATGGCCGGGTTTCTCCGCCAACATCTCTCTGTTGACCTGTGGAAGACATTCTATCCATCTCGCGTTGGGAACGGCAATTGCTAAGTGCCAGGGCAGACCCATTCACAATCAGTCTGAGCAGATCACCGCTAATGCTAAGAGTGCCGGAAGAGGGATGAGGAGAGCCAGCGTCACAGAGGGTTCATTCATCAGGCACCTGCAGTGGGTCTGATACTGATACTAAAATACCATCCCTCCCCGGCCCGGACTGTGGGGGTGTGCATGATGGATGCACTAGATATACTGTTCCCACTCCACAGCAACCACACACACACAGCCCACGGCATGCAAAAGCCAAGCTGTGCCAGGAAAATGGCTTCAACGTGGCCGAGTCATCGTATGTGCACACACTCATTACATTCGCTGGCCAAACATTTTTCTTGAGGGAACTCCCGAAGCACAGTTAGCTCCTGTTTATCAGATGATATTAGTTGTACTACAGATATTACCATAATATTAAGATTCGCTTTAAAACCTAAATGATCGGTGTGAGTGTGGGAGGGAAAAAAGAAAGAAGACCCATCAGGTCTTCTCTCACCTCTTGCCTTAATGAGACACATTACTTGTTTGTCTTGCACACGTTTTAACAGTTTCTGGGGGCAATTAGAGAGAGACTTTACAGCTTTTACAGATGAGTTAAGGGCACTATTTTTGCATTTACTGAAGAAAAAAGAAAAGAAAGAAAATTATATTTAAAGGGATAGTTTACCTAACACTGAAAATTTACCTGCTATTTACTTACTCTTACCTGGTTCCAAATCTTTATTAATGTCTTTAATCAAGTGATGCTTTTTTTGAAGAAAGCTGAAATCCGCAGTAGGAAAAACAAGTACTATGGAAGTCAATGATTACAGAAGAAAAAAGAAAGAAATATCTTCTGATGACAGAATTTTCAGTTTTGAGTTAAATATCCCTTATTATAAGAAAAATAGTTATATAAAAATAGAAAAATATAGAATTACCACCATTTTAAGCAGATTTATAATTTATAATCTATGATCTAAGATGATCCAAGATGTTGGTTTTTAAGACCAACTGGTTTTGACCAGAAAAAAAAGACTTCATAAGCTTAATATACTGTATGTGGATGAGAAAACGGTCAGAACAAAGAAACAAAAGCAAGCCTCATAACAATTAAATACAACAGAACAAAGATACCACTGAAACAACGCTTTAGGTTTTTTCAAGTCTTTCTAACAGGAGTAAAACTAGAAATACTGCATCAATTGAATAACAGTCATATCGCACATAAAAGAACCACTGAACACAGTTTCAAGCTCTTCTGATCACATTTTTCAGTGAAAAATGAATAGACGTGGTATTCGGTGTAATGAAATATGAAGTAAACATGTGAGAATAAATCTGTTCTCAGTGATAGACCAATGATGACAAGAACGTCTATTCTGTTTTTTCTTCTGGAATACTATTGCAACGGCAGTGGCTTCGGGCAGGTGATCTAAAGCTGAAATGGCCCGTTTCATTACTGGGAGGAGGAAAAAATCAGCACATTGATTGAAGAAAAAAAAAAAAGCCTTGCTCTGTCATGGCCAATCGATTGATCATTGCCAGTATGAATAGCTCCATAGGAATCTATTGTTTCGATTTAAGTGTAATTTCATTATATATTTGCTTCACTTAATCACTCTCAATGTGAAAAGATTTTAAAGGGATAATGACAACATGCCATGAAAAAAATCTTTCTTTCACAACTTAATTTTTTTGTCCTCAGTGGTATAAAAGAACATTCATCAAAACTTAAGAAAACAGCTTGTTCTGCATTGCTTTCAAATGAACACATGCCCACACCTATACTGTAATTTTTTTTTTTGTTGAATTAAATGAACTTTTCTAGTCATCTCAACTTACTTCAGTCAAACTGGAATAAGTTAAAGCAACATAAAACATTTGTTATCATGACATTTTTCATGTAATTTTTCAGTGTATGCATTAGATGTGTGTGTATATATATATATATATATATATAGTGACAGTTCTGTCTGGTTCTCAAATCTGATTGGCTGATAGCCGTGCGATGTTCTACAATATCAGAACTCGTACAGCCTCCTCACCCTTCTGTATTACTCCGCCCACATAGTGTGACAGCAGATAAATAAACTCACTACAGTTTGACAAATATTGCAGCTGTTGGACAACATAATGTACTTTTGAGGCTTTTTTAGGCGGGAATGAAGTTGTTTGGATTGCATATGCAGTTTATTTATTTATTTATAGTGCCTATTTATAATTTTTGAGATACAGCATGTCAGCATCCATCAGCCTGTCATTGAGCAGAGCAAAGACGGTTGACGTTGTCCATCCACAAGATGGCGACAGAGACTGCATAATAAGCCCTTAGATGAGAAAAGATCAGCGTATTTTCAAACTACAGCTGATCAAAACTTTAAAAAATTGGTGAGTGACCTTCTAAGTCGATCTCTCTCTTTTTTTATGTTGCAGTGCTGTATTTATACCATAGTAATTGTAGCGTATTGAGTGTGAGATGGGATTCACATGTATGTATTTTGTGTTGGCCACTTTTTGTATAACCCGTTGTGTTGGCTATCTGTTTGTTTCTAATGAGTCTCCTGTTTTCGTTACTGCAGACTAGTTCAGTAAAAAGAAAGAAAGAAGAAATGGCTGCATGTGTTTAGCGTTTTTCCTGATAACAAACACAACAGTAATCTGGTAGTGATCGCGTTGCTTTGGCTTTTCGGGGTTAATTATTGTGATAACCCCTATTGCAACAGAGAAAAACTGGGAAATGTCTCTATAATCTTAAAATGTTAGCAAAATCACCTGTTTTGTCATCACTTTAGACATTACTAGCTCTGAAATTACATTGATGAATTAGTAACAGCTTCTGCTGTTCTGACGTCAGCTGCAGATGTGAAGGAATGGCAGATGAAAGTAGTTCCTCAAACAAAAGGATTTTTAGACTCTCCGTGCTTGATTTTCTTTTTTATATACACAATTATGCCGTCGAACTGTTGTATAAACGCAACATCACACTCGTAGCAATGCGGTATGGCTGTATATCGTCACTGGTGGGACACTAAGGCGCACGCCTCCCACCAGTGCCGATATAGAGCCATATCACGCTGCTACTCGTGTGATATATAGACATATATACATATATAC
>CAIGQV010018106.1:8571403-8584362 GCA_903798115.1 Danio jaintianensis | reverse complement strand
ATATAAAAATCTTTCCCAATATAAAGGTGTGAAAACACTGAATATTTTGAGCAATACATTTTGAAGACAAATTGAATAAAACATAATTTTACTTAAAACTTAAAGTGGTCTCTTAAATTTTTCTAAAACTGTATTTGTAAAATATGTATGTATACTATATTTGTCTCAATTTTTAAGGTCAGACCACATGGAATATTTATTTTTGACTAATGCTTATTACTGAAAATTATAAAGAAAAACTGAAATATTTTACATCAGAACTTCTGTTGCAGAAACCCCATACTTCTGGTAGGGAATCGTTGCACTGAATCATTTCAAAAATAATAATGTCTTTACTCCCACGAAACCATGTAACATTTATTACAAAAAAACCCAACAAAAAACACATAAAGTCACCAGTACACACAGCCTTATCATGTAGGTGGCAGAACACAGAGCAGCTCCCACAATTCCCAGGTGCTTCCCGCCCCCAGCTCACACTCAGTTATTCTGTGCTTCTTGCTGTGTCAGCTTTCCTTGCTCCCTTTATTACCTCCATTGTCCTCTCTGCCTTAAAGCTCTTCCCTGATTGGCCGATCCTTCCACAACCTCCATCTATCACACGCCTCGTTCGCTGATGGAGACCACTCAACATGTCACTTTGTTACAAACCATTGACCAGTAACAATCAAGTTGCTTTTATTTATTTCTGTAGTGCTTTATACAATGCAAACAGTGTTAGAGTTAGAGCTTTTATAGGTAAAAATAACATATAATAATCAAAAATTTGTTCAACTCAGTTCATTAGGCACCTTCAGTTTCACAGAATGCCGGTTTGTTCTAGTTAGTTAAGTGTTGATTCAATTCAGTTCAATATGAATGTGAGTCAGTAGGTTTACTTGGACATTATCAACACAATTAAAACAATACTCTGATTAAAGATCACCGTGTCAGCAGATATTTTTGATTACCTCTGTCTGGCTAAAGTCATAATCAAAGTAAATACAAATCTAATTAAAATCAAATGTGGAATGTGGAATTATTGAATTATTGTGACATAAGTGCAATTTCACAGAAAACAAAAAAGGATTATGGCTTTGAGCACAAATTTGAATTCGCTGCTGCCTGTTTGCACATATAGCATGACAAATAATTAACGGCATTTGACGCGTTTCTGAAATTCAAAATTAAACATTGAAAATTGCATATGGTACCATAACAAAGAAGAACTGTTGTTATGTAAAATTCAGGAGGGAAAGTCAGATGGCATTGAGTGGGAAGGTAGTACGTATCATTGTGTGGGAAGATAGTAAGAAGATTAATCAATCTATGTACTATAACATCTAAAACAGGAACATGAAAGAAATATTCTAAAAGCAACACATGTAAACACCGTAATCATAATACATAAACACAGTAATCATAATACTGTCACATTCAGAATAAGGCAAATAATTATATTACTGGTGTCCATGTAAATGTAATGAGTGTTGTTCATTGTAATGCAGCTCTACTGACCCTATATCTACTGTAAGTAAGCCAAAGAAACAAAAAGTTCCATCCATTGACACAAACAGAGAACAAATCTTTGAAGAAACCAGTCTTAGTCTAAGGACCAGTTGCAGTTCCGCATCCACTTTGCATCCATGAATTCCGCCTACTGATCCATATATAATAAGATATATAGGTAAGGGATAAAGTACATCCAGGCAGTTGTTTTCATCTTATAAACAGCCCTTTGCTTTGCATCGGCCTGCCGATATGCCTATCAACTTTATTCTGCAATGCTTGAAAAACGCCTGGATGTACTTTATCCTTTACTTATATATCTTATTAACTTATCTTATAATTCTTTGCTCTTAATCTTCTACAAGCATAATAAACAAACCTTTCGTATAGTACTTATTGTAGCCTTTGTTAATATTGCTTTTTTTCAGAACTTATGATTTTATTTTAATTGTAGGAAACGTTGAATAATTTCCTTTTTTTTGTCATATTTTGTTGATAATTTATCAAAAGTAGGTACAATGCCATCTTATGCTAACAAAGGTGACTTTAACCAAAGTCCCTTTAAGGCAAGTCATTTCATTGGGCGGCCATCTTTGAAACGCCTCTTGGGCAGTATGCTCGGGCATTTTGTTTGAATGATAAAATTCTCCATAATTGTTTGCCAAACTTACAATTACATTACATATTTTGAAACACCAATAAAATGAAACAACAACAGTCTCATAACTTCCGTTTCTAAACGTTTAAATCAAACAAAATCAACATTTTTCCAGGATGCCCAAGCTAATACACATGCGCACTCGAAGGGAACGAGATCACAAAACCAAGCTTATACATGCCCGTTTTACATATTATCATTCTCTGAGTAATGCATCGTCCGATTGCACTGGTCTTTTGAAGAACTTGGTCTTGATGGAAAATCTCCTCCTAAAATGATAGTAATTCTTTGTTAACAAGTTTGTGGGTGTTTGAGTAGTTGCTGTCATGTGATATGCATTTGACAGGACAGAGTATACCTCGCCTTTGTTTCATATAGATTACACATTTGTTTTCAATTGTAGATGATTTGTTTAAAAGTAGAGATTTCAAGCTTTACAGGGACATATTTTTCATGTCTGTGAAGCAAGTATTCGCTGAGATTCCAGTGTGTTCGCTGTGCCCAGAGGATTAATAATAACAACAACAGAAAAAAGCTGTCGTAAAGAACACATGTCTGGTCTGAGCCTCTACCAGAGAAACGTCAGTCTATGGCGATCAATGATTGGCTCCTGTACTACAAGGCGGGGCTTTATTTGGTATATTGATCGCTACACTTTTCCCCATTCAAAACTATGCGAGTGACATGTCTTGTGTATTCTATATATATATAGTCTTTGCTTTAACGCACCTGAAAACATTAGTATGACTTGTCAACTAAGTAAGAATGTCCCGAAAGGAATTGAACACAGCATTAGTTTAATAGAGCAGCCATATTGAGCCACTTTTCCCCATTCATAGTAATGCAAGTGGACTGTCTTTGTATATCTAAAATCTTTGGTCCCAGTGATTCAGGACAGGGTGTGTTCAAGCTTGCCACAGAGATCCTTATTGAAGTCTTGTCTTGTCAACAAGGTGTCTGAACAATGAGGGTCACCGATCTGTGCAACGGTGAGAGGGAATGGCGAATTGAAGCTGGCCAGGCTATTGTGAGAGGTTACAGTCATACATATGATTATTTGCCCACAAAGCATCTCCATAGTGCTGATGGTGGGTTTGAAATGCGTGAGTGGGAGGAGGTGAGGGCTTCGGGGCTGCTGCTGTCTTTGGCTCTGCTGTAAACAGCACTGGCTAGACTTCATGCTAGCAGGCACAGTGAGTCATGTCACCTAGCGATGCACACAAACACATTAGCTTTCCAATTAGAGGTTCTCCAAAAGCCCCCTTCCTCACGCCAGATCTCCAGTTGGGCCAACCTTATCCCAAGGTTTTCTGACGTGAGAGGAAACGAATGGGACAGCAGGAAGGGAAGGAGTGAGTCAGAGGCCGAAGAGAGGACGAATGGAGTGAAGATATTGTTATAAATGGGAGGGGGGGGGGGGGGGGGGGGGGGGGGGGGGTAGTATGAGACCCACCGGGCTGGTGTCCTCGTTGCTGCTCATTTGGGTTGATGGTTGGGGCAGGGTTGATGGTTGGTTCTCTGAAACACTCCATCAAAAAGCCATCGGAGACGTAGATATATCTCATGCTGGGGTATTTTTAGGTTGCCGTCAAGATAGAGCATCTACTGGATTTATGAAGGGTGTGACTAAAATATTCTGGTGACACTTTACAGTAAGGTTTCAGGTGGTGGCATTAACCCTTGTGCATCAGTTATTGTTTTATTTTTTTTGTTTTAAGTATCTTACTCATTTATTTAATTTTTACATTTTCCACTGACATAAATGTCTTTACCAGAATCAAACAATTTTAATGATCATCAATTTTTATTATTATTTTTATTTAATTGATTTTCATTTAATTTAAACCCTTAATTATCATTTGTTTATTTCATGCTGCTGTTGTTGTTTATGATTTTTCTTTTCCAAATGCTAAATGGCAAGCAGATTTTGCTTCATGATTATTATAGAATCTTAGATAAGTCAATCATAGAAACATTGTGATGCATTTTTTGTAACGTATAGCACTAAATCATGCATTGAGACACTCATATATATTTCCCTGTACATACATACAAAACAAACTCTGATAGCCATACCAACACACTTACGTAATAATTCTAATTCATTTGGCCTGCAATGCTCAACAGCAGAAAACAGGTAAAATGTGTTTGCTTGCTCCACAGGCGAAGCCTGAAACATTAGCCAAATATTACACGTTTTACTTTTCTTTTATTAATTAAACTTGAAGCCTATTAACAAGGAATGTGTGACTTTTTGCTTTAATGCACTGGAATGAAATACAGCTATTTTAATGGGTTTCAGTTGGGTCTTTTTTTGACCTGAAAGTCCTGAGTGTTCATTAATAAAAACAATAAAAAAAAAACTTCTTTAGCTAATAGCAAGTTGGCCGCAACTGTGTTTGAATGAGACTATAATGAATGAGCTCACTATGTGACATGAGAGACGTGAAAGAACGTCCTGGTTACGTACGTAACCCACGTTCCCCGAATAGGGAACGGAGACGTGCGTCTGTTAACAGACTATGGGAGTACTTCAGACGACCAATCACTCTAAAGAGAAAGAAAATGGGCCAATGAATGCCAAAATGAATTGGCAGAGCTCAGCTCCACAGCTGACAGTGATTAGCCATTAGTGCTATATAAGCTGCCAGCTGAGAAGCGAGCACTAGAATTGCCTGCTGAAGAGCCGATCACTCAGCTAACAGCTGGAGACTCAGCTGCTGTGGCAGTGGAGACGCACGTCTCCGTTCCCTATTTGGGGAACGTGGGTTACATATGTAACCAGGACGTTCCCCTTCATATGGGAACTCCAACGTGCGTCTGTTAACAGACTATGGGAGACTGTATGGAAATGCCACAGCAGCTAAGCCCGTCACGCTCCTGATGTGAAGTTTGCCAAGCATAGCGTGAGCACACAAGCATCACCAAGAGCGCAACCTTCCAACGTCCCCTAGGCCCTTTAATTACCATTACATGGGAATAATTAGAAAATTTAGATCGGGGATCGTAATGTGCTTTTACCTAGCTAATATAGACTAGGGATTTTAGAATACGACAGTACGTTGGGAAAGCGTGCTAGTCCCCGAAGGGGGAGGACGCTTCGGAGGCCACCTGCTACCCAAGAGGGGAGACTTGATGGCAATAAGAACATATGGTCTAGCCATATGGAGGGGGAGTGCTACATATGATAAGCTGGTTAGCGGGTAGGGAAGACACGGGTCTGCTGGTAAGGGGGAACACTCTGATTCACTGACCGAAAATGCCACCGGAATCCTAACCCTAAGTTCCTTTGAGGAACCAGCTGATGAGGTTATGCTTTCCCAGCGCGCTACCATCTGCCGCCCCACAGAGAGCGGGGATGGCAGCACGTCAAACCTTCAGTGTGGAGGGTGACAGCCTGCGCTCCAGTTATCCTGAAGGAAGAAAACACAACACTAATCTGGCATGTCCGGGGTTCTTCTCAGAGAGAAGAGCTCCACACAACGAATAGACTCCACTACAGGACATAGGCTTGCCTAAACAGGGTGCTCTAGCCTGACTGACGGTGTTAACCATCTACTGATAGGTCACCTAAGTCCACCGCGCTCTGTCTAGAAACCCTCCATGGGGTTTCCAGAACGCTGCGTGGGTGCCAGAGGGTGCCTGTCCCAGAAAAAGAAGTGTTTCTTCTGGGGAATTCGTCAGGGAGGGCCATCACGAGGAGTGTGAGTCTGGAAACTCGGGTCCGGTTGGGCCAAGGAGGGGCAACGAGCAAGACCCGCTCCTCGTCTCCCCGACCTTGCACTTGAGTCTCACTGGGGAAAAACACATACTGCGTAAACCCGGGGTCAGAGCAAGGAAAGCACCTGGCGAAGGGCCGCTCGGAAGAAGCGGCAGGATGACCTGGGGTTCTCTGAAGCGTGCCCATAACAGCTGGAATGTGCTGGTGGAGTCTCCATTCTCCCAAAAATGTAACTGTCGTGAGAGCATTTAAGCTGGCACGGAAGAGCTCGTATGGGATATGAACGGCGCGCAACTCTTAAGCCGCATGACTCCGGAGGAGCAGATGGCAAGCGAGCTGAGACATGCAGCGGTAGCGCACATCAGCCAAACGGTTGACTTGCGCTATCGCAGCCATGCTGGCCTTCCTAACCAACACGTGTGTCCCCTCCCGTACCGGTAGGAACCGGCGGAGAGCGAGAAACACTGCCAACAACTCCAGGCAATTGAATGCCAACGCAACCGAAGTCCGATTTACAAACCTGCAGCTGCATGCTCGATACACACAGCCCACCAGCCCGTACTGGAAGCATCCGTCAGAATGACAGCATGACTGGACACTTGTTCTAAGGGCACCCAGGCCCGTAAAAGGCAAGGTCCATCCAGGGGCTGAAGGTGCGGAGACACAGCGTGGTAATGGACACCTGGTGCATCTCCACGCGCCATGCCCATCTGGGGACCCGATCGCGAAGCTAGCGCTGAAGTGGTCTCATATGAACAATTGAGCGGCGTGATAGCGGCTACAAATGTCATATGCCCCAGGAGCCGCTGAAAAACTTCAGTGAGACCACTATAACTGCCGAATTAAACGGACAGGGCAGCACTAGCCCAGCGCGCTAAAAGCGCACCGTGATGGAGACCGGGTCAGGCTCCAACCCGAGATGAGAGAAGCTCTGCCCGGGGGAGAGCTTGCTCATTCTCGGTTGACCTGAAACACCAACAGGCAGAGGTGCCGGAGCACCAGGTCCCTATGCATAATCGACTAATTCAAAGGTCTGAAAAAAAATTAACCCAGTCAATGAATAATCAAAAATGCCGATGCGCGTGTGCCGAAGAGGCACAGGGCATCCTCCACGCATGGAACAGGGAGAGCCAAAGGGGAGGACCATTTACTGCCATGCTCCGCCCCTGTCGCACACCGGTAAAAACACGGTTATAAGGAGGGAGAGAGCGAGACATGGAGTGAGCGTCCTACAGGTCTATAGCTGCAACCAATCCCGCTGACGGACGCACTGGGGGATGCGTTTCTGCATGAGCATCTTGATCGGCATCTTGAACAGATGGCAGATCAAAACGTGCAGATAGAATTGGTATAACCCACCACTCTCTGGGTACGATGAAGTGGGGGCGTAAACCCACTCTTCATCTCGGCTGGAGGGACCGGCTCGATTGTATCCTTCGCCAGGAGGGTAACAATCTTCTCATGCGAGACAGGGGTGGCATAGCGATGACCACTTAAATACACACCTGTGAACTCGGGAGGCCAACAGCGCATTGAAACGCTTAGCCGAGTCTGACCGTCCGTGTGAGCTACTACGACGGGCTGAGCAGCGCTAACCAGTCCGAACGAGCAGCATCACCGGAACAATCGCTGACGTACCCGCGGAGGGGCAGCTTCAGGATGGGGAGTCCTCACCCCGGGAAGCAGAGCGTCCCGAGGAAGGACTGAAAAAAAAAGAGATTGACTCTTACCTTCCTCCCAGAATCCCACGGAGAGGCTGGAGGTGCGAGAAAGGAGCTCATCCTTTGGCACCCTCAAAGCCTGTGGCGAAGTGCACCAAAGCTGAGAGCTGGATACCAGCGCGTCCCATGCTGGCAGCAATTGGGCTTCCACACCCAGAGGAAGGAAAAGCCGCTCTTTTCGGATCGCTACATTAATTCGCGGTGGAGCCCCGGCGGAGCATTTTGGAGCCGCGGGAAGAGCGCTCTCGGCGTGGAATAGCCAGTGCGGATGGGTCAAGTGGAGGAGCAGTTTTCCTAGCCCACCAGGAGATGACCTGCTCCATCGCGCACGGCTGATCTCTTACCACCGAGGACTCCTGGGTAAAGTCCCCGACGGTGTCACCGAGTAGGCCCGCCTGGGATATGGGCACACCAAGAAAGCGTACTTTGTCAGTGTGGCTTATATCTGCCAGGGTAAGCCAAGGGTGGCATTTCCGGACCACTGTGTGGCCATCGTCCTCCCCAGGGCACGGGCGGCCGACTTGAAGGTCATGAGAGCATAGTCGACCACCATGCAGTGCTTACGCATAAGCCTGGGGAAGAACTGCCCCTGTGCAGCACAGCAGGTGCCGTGGTGCAGGGCAGAAGCGGCATGGCCCGCAGCGGTGTGGGCTCTGGCCATGAGAGACACAGATAACCCACCCACCTTGGACGGGGGTCTCAGCTTACTCTTCCAGGTGGCGGCGCCCACCACCTGAGGAATAGCTTCGTACCCACTGGCCGCCTCGCCATCAGGGGAGGTGAAGGCGGAAGCGCACGAGGACCGGGAGGAGAAAAAAACGTCCTCTATGCCAGCGTGCGCTTGCTGTGCGCCCCTGGGAAAAAGTGGACGGGAGTTGGAAGATTCATTTTACATCAGCCAGCACGCCACACCTCTAGTCGGTCCGGCTGTGAGACTGGGTGACAAGCCATCTCCAGCCACACCGCCGAAGCAGCCCAGGAAGCGCAGTCATCATGTCTGATTCGAGAACCGTGACCATCTGAGCATGACAGCTTGCCCTCCGATGTCACGATGGACATTTGATCTCCAGTGTCATCAAGGGGATATGCAGGCTCCAATGAAGGAGTAGGGGGTCCGCGGGCCCGGAGGCAACAGATAAACCCCCACTGTAATCCTCAGATCTGCCCGCGTGCTAACCGCTTTCACAGGGAGTACGGGGGTGGCTTGGAAGCCGCGATCTCAGCTGTGCAACAGCCAGGCCCTCACAGTGAGAGCATGAGCTGTCCGCAAGCACCGCATCGACATGCTGGACCCCCAGACCTGTGATGCGATACCCGTGCCCATCATCCGGAGATAGGAACCACCTCATCCAGAAACGCACAGTCAGAACAGCGTCTTGAAAAAGACGTGTTGATTGACTGTGTTGCTCTATTAGAGAATCTGCTCTTTTAATGGAAACTGCTCTTTTGTGCACACCAGCGAAACGCCCAGGGGACAGGAAGCCCAGATCGACCGCCACTGTCGCGTCATCTCCCGCACTGGTGAGTAAACTGGTTTCAGTCTTGAAATCAGGTTGGCAGATAGAGTGTCTTCAGTCTCATTAGAGGCTCTGAAAGCTAAATTCTAGTGCTCGCTTCTCAGCTGGCATCTTATATAGCACTAATGGCTAATTACTGTCAGCTGTGGAGCTGAGCTCTGCCAATTCATTTTGGCATTCATTGGCTCATTTTCTTACTCTTCAGAGTGATTGGTCATCTGAAGTACTCCCGTAGTCTGTTAAAGAGCCCCTATTATGGGTTTTTGAAAATGACCTTCCATGTAGTGCGTAACACAGCTCTAAGTGAAGTGAAATATCCAGCTAAGGCTTAAATCTGAAAGTGGGCAGTGTTTAAAACTATTGATTCATCTATAAAAGAGTCGACTCATAGTGTTTCAAATGAATCGTCTTAATAACGAGTCTTTAGCCGTACGGGCGTGACATCGCTACGGAACTTAAGCCCCGCCCATTTGTTGTGCGCGCAATCCCGGGAAAATTTAATCCTCCGGCACTGCCCACAAACAGAGTGGCAGGAAGAAAAACACTGTAGCAGACCCCGGTTGAATCATGTCGCGAAGACGCTGTGCTCAGCTGGATATTATTGGAAGTGTGAGGGAAAATTAATGTTATTTTCCCTACCCAAAGATGAGGCTGTGAAGAGTCAGTGGTTGAAATTTATTTTTGCAAAAATACCTCAGCATTATAGCCCAGGCCTTGTGCTGTGTTTCTGACGAGTGCTTCAGCAATCTACACGCTTACAACGGGGGATTCGTTTCTTAAAGGAAGGATCAGAAAAGACTATTGATGTATGGGACTTTGCAGAGCTTGACACGAACTTTACAGTATACATTTCATGGACCAGTTTTTTCCTCCATTTCACAAGTGTAAGTAAGTTAAAATGGTTGCCTCCTTGTATTCTCTAGCTTGTAAATTATGTATTTAATTGTGTTTTGTTACTTGTAACCGCTTGTACTGTATCTGGCTAACTCTTTATATTCTCTTATCGCGTCTAAAGCCATGTTGAAAACGCGACACGTGTAGCTTTGTTTACAGATTTAAATGCATTTGTGAGCTCGCATTCCACTGCCGTTTGTCATTGCTATGGCCACCATCAGCTTTTCCTACACACGTGCGGCGGTCAAGTTTCAAAATTGTTCAGCTTTGCCACTGTGTGGAGTAATACTGAATGCGTGTCACTGTTTTTACTTATGGTTAAGAATACAGCAATAAGCTGGTGTTTAACTGCATTGCTTTAATGCATTTCTGCATTGGGCTCACACACATACCTGCCAACATTTGTCCCTGAAAATCGGGCACTGAAATTACAGGAGTTTTCCGGGAGAAATAACAAAATAGGAGGGTGGCGGGAGATGGGTCTGAAATACAGGAGACTCCTGAGAAAAACGAGGATATATATATATAAATTATTTTTTTTATTGGCAAATAACTAACCTCAGAATTTTGTGATTGAACAATCAGAATTAAGTATTTTAGAAAGCTACTAATGTTACATTCTAATGATACTAATGTAATTACTAATGTTACATTCAACATTTAGTAACACAAAGATCAAAGTTCTCATTCCTGGAAACTCTAAAAGGCGTTGTCATTTGCTTTGGGCAAAAAAAATATTTAAATGAAAAAAAAGAAAGATTGTCACAATGTCACATGTGTGTGTTACAGAGGTCCAAGGAGTAAAATGCATACAATATACTCCAATTGCAAGAAATGTAATTAACTTGATTAAATGGGCTAATAGATGCAATAAAACATTTTACTCATTGTTAGTTTATGTTACATTTAAAAATGTATTAGGTACGGACAAACCCAACCACACATTTATTATTATTTTTTAAACTCAGTGGTTGGATTTTATCTATATTTAGCTTGACAACCTACAACGCACAGTGTAGAAAATCCTCTAAATAATGTTAACAAAGCCTTTTGTAAAGTGTAAAGTGGCCTTTTGTAAACACTGTAAAGTGTTACCAACAAGAGGATTTAGTAATTTTATAAAGTAAAGATTTTACAAGTTTTTTAAAAAATACAATGGCCCTTATTCGTGGAAAAATAAATTCTTCCTGAATAAATATTTAAATTGTATGGCTTTTTAATCTTCAGACGCTCGGATTTTACCATTAGGATTCTTCAAAGGAAGGGCAGTGCACTAAACACAGCACATGACCAGGAAAAGCACAACGTTTGACAGCCATTTCACACATTACTGGTTCTGCTGGTGTTAGGAATAACAGCATCTGTCATCTTCCCTTCCTATTACCTCACCATGACCGGGTGAAACAAGCTTCTGAAAACCAAACATGTCACTGACATACAAATGCGGGCAGTCATGTGTTCAACACTCAGTCCTATCTGACTGCAATGTGAACGTATGATTACTCATAAGCCCTCTAAGTAAGATTTTTTTTTTTAAACATCTTGCTAAAATGCTATTCATATTTATTTTAGAGTTCAGCCTACACTTTGCATTAACCAAGCACGTGTCAGATTTGTGACTCACGCACTTCACGTATTAAATTTGTAAATGTTCAACTTCCTTTAATGTTACTTTTATGAATATGAATAATAACTGCTACAGTAATTTATGAAGCACAAAGTGCACTGCAAAGCCACTTACTATCTATAGCAATAAGCACCGTTTCTAAACTCCCTGAAAGGCCTTGTTGCAGTACAGAGTTTTATTCCAGGAATTTACATTTCATAATATCTCAAATGTAAATAATTTCTGTCCAAGGATGTGAGGCCTGGTTGTCTTGCAGTAGTAGTGTGTTGTTTTCATGGCCAAGAGATGCTGTTTCACGTGTGCATGTGAAATAGAACCTACAGTAATTTAACACAGAATTCATTTAATTGACAGTAAGCTTTGTGCACAGTAAGTGTGCTCCGCCTATACAGTACACTAAGGCAACTGTATAACAGAAGCTTAAACTGATACTGCATGAATATGCGTACATATGTTCTGTTCTTTGCTGATGGAGTAACTGAATCACAAGTTTCAAAGATTCCTCCCCTTCTGGAAAGGAGGCAGGATCAGCAGCTTGTTTGCATTTGAAGATGCAAACAAGAAACCACTGTGTTTTTGCCTTCCCTTTAAAAAAGGCATTTACAGCGTGGTATAATGAATGAACAGTGCTGTAATTTGAGCTGAAGCTTCACATATACATTCTGGGAACACTTGAGGTTTATATTGTGTCTTGTGAAAAGGTTTATAATAGAACATCTTGAACTTATCAATAAATATAATACAGTTCATAACATCTTAAAAGCATGTAATTTAGATTGTGGTTCAAAATATCTGACATGTAATATTTTTATAATTATGAAATTCTCATTGTAGGCAAAATTTATTATGAGACCTTGATCTCTGCTCAACATCAAATGTTGAAAATGTAACAGATATCAATATTGATATTTTACATATTGTCTGGGCTGGTTATTTACACTTTGGCACAAAAACAGGTAAAAAGCAGCCATTTTTTCTCTCTTATTTTGTGGATTTACTTCAACATAGGTTATTTCTTATAAATGAAAAGAAATATAATATTTTTATAAAACCTAATTGTACTGGATTCATTATGTTTGAGTTAAATGTTAGCTATAAATGTATATGCATATACAATAAAATAAAAATATATCAATATATGTTAGTATACTATAAAGATCTGAAATTCTTTTTCAAATTAAAATATTGTCATTTAGTGCTTTTACTTTCCCAAATGAAAATTGGTCAGAATAACAAAGGTGTTAAAAAATGGTTGTGATTGAAAATCTGTATTTTTACATCTGTAATGATTATAAACTTGTCTGAAAACATGGTACATTTTTTTGTTAATCTA
>CAIGQV010018106.1:8555761-8571303 GCA_903798115.1 Danio jaintianensis | reverse complement strand
ATATATAAATAAATTAAAATAAATAAATGAATAAAATTAATTAATTAATTTTAAAAAACTATAAATAACATCCTTTTTTATTTGACATTTGGAGCAAATAATTGCAAACCGTAAATCCGTAGAAACTAAAAATATATTGTAGAAAAGCAAATGTGATCCCATGTGTGCTTTAATATAGCTCATAAGATCATAAAAAACACCCTCAAAACATGGTGCAGCTTCCCTTCCCCTGCTCTCCAGAGCATTACATTAGTTGTGGAAATCCTGTAGCTAAAGGGCTAGCAGCCTTCACTTGGGTTTTGAATCAACACCTCGTCACAGTCTATTAAGAATCTGATTGCCAGGTAATTATTATGCTCCCAAATTAGATCGGACCACATTGAAAGTAAATTAAATAATCATGCTTTAACAGTTGCTCATCCAATGGGATGGCTGTACACACACATTAAGCTGATGCCAAAGACGCGTCCATAAAGGTAGAACGGGAAATCCCTAGGGCTCAGGTTGATCACGAGGCACACGCTGTGCTCTGACAAAGTAAATGACATCAAATATGCTAATAAGGATCCAGAAATTGCGATTTCAGAGGAGAAAGCTGAGCATGTCTTAAAAGAATGTGACATTGTATCTCACACCTTATAATTTTACACTTAAAATAATTATGACTCATTTGGAACTCACGGCTGCGGGAATGACCTGAGGTAACGACAAATGGATTATAAATGGAATCGCAGCACTTTCCCTTTCTCCTGCTCTAACTTAAGGTCAGATGACAGGCTCGATGCAACGCCTTTATGCATAATTCATCTGTTGCAGTCATTTGTATGAGACAACGAATGCTATGAATATACCATTACCTTGATTATAACTTCATCTGCAATGAAATATACCGCAGTGAGCATCGGCGTTATTCACCACTGCCTCCGCGCCGGAATCATTTTTATTATTCATTGAATTGAGTAAGCGAGCAACCGAGGTGATCCATAAAAGCTATCGTGTGAGGAAGTTTTTCCTATTTTTGCTGAGTAAGTGGCCAGGAGGCCTGTTTACGTATAATGGCCTGTATGTGTGTCTACAGGAGAGACGGACGGGTTTGTGGGGTATTTAGAGAAAGGACGGCCTGTGGCAGCTGGGCAAGGAAAGAAATACAGCCAGCCTCATTGGCACTAAAACAACCACAGATTTTTAGATACGCTGCTCTGGCATGTGTGTGTGCTATTAAGATGCGCAAACAGATGATATTGTTTTTTTTTATTATTATTAAAGTGATCACTCTTCCACCACTATGTGGGTTAACAATATGGTACTGTCTGTATTGGGATACATGTAGATAAACTGTAAATCCATCCCAAACATTACAAATATGCAAGTGCAAATGAAAAAAATGCAAACGCAAATTCACAAGCTTTACAGTATATACTACAATATGTGTTTTTTGAAAGATGATATCTTTATTCAGGCACAAGTTCTTTCAGTTGCTCAAACAAGACAGTAAAGACAAATATATTTATAGTAATGTTGTAATAGGTACAATATATAGTTGCGAAAGATTTTGAATTCCTACAAGTATTTTTTTGAACGTACATTAAAATAGTGTAGCAGTTTCTACAAAAATATTAATCAGCACAATTGTTATGAACATTGACAATAATAAGAAACGTTTATAGGCATTAAACTTAACTTACTATTGTCCTGCATGATATACTTTATGTGTCACTTTAGATGAAACATCTACTATTTGGCTGTTGAATGCTTGATTCCCATTGGCTGATGAATATTCTAAAGTCTATCTTTATAATAGACTATCTAGGTCTTTCCCTCTGTCTGTCCGTCTATCTAGATTAACTTTTTAAGTTTCCTTAGGAATGTAAAGTTACTACTTATTGGTTGCAAAAAAAGTTAAAAGAATATATGAAAGAAAATATGTAGGCCAAGTTTGGTGGAAAAATATGATTTTACAAAATATGTATAAGAGGAAGAAAAAAAACAATAATCAATCTTGATCAATAAACAATCTTAGATGCTAATGGACAAAAAAAGAGAGAAAAAACACAACAAGAACAAGATATATGAGATAAGATTTCAGTACAGAACAGAAATATGCTGATTAATATCATCATCATTTTTTTTTTACAGTTTTTATAGAGGTACACCTACTATTTTTTACCATTAGCAGGCATGTACATTAAATATCCATTGGATGGAATTACATTAATCTGCTTATGTTGCAGTCTCCAGAATGCATGTGTATGAATCAATGTCACTTTGAGCAGACACTATTTGCACCCATTTCCCCAATGATTTACACTAGTGAGAGCACATTTGTCAGAAATGACCACCTTGTGATGTTTTATAATGACATATAAAAAAAAACATGCAGAAATATTCAGAAAAAATACACTATCAGAAATAAAGATATTAAAGATAAGCTGTAACTGATGTGGTGCCCTATCAAAAATTAGATTTTTATAAGTACAAATATGTACTTTTAAGCTACAATATGGACCCTATAGGTACTAATATATAACCTTAAGGTACCAATATGGATCGTTACACTAAGTGACTTAGTGACAGTTTTTAATATTTATTTTTGAGAATGTAAAATGTGATTTGCTTAAGTAATACAATACAAAAGTGTATACAGTAAGAGTGCTGCTTTCCAGATTATCAGTGCACATAGCAAAACTCAAAAGCAAAAAGTTGATATTGAATGAATTACATTTTACACACAATATTGTCATTTTGAAGGTTTAGTCTTGGGTCTTGGTATTGCAACACAATTGCAAGTTTAGTTTGATTGTTATTTATGTGATTTTGAAATTGCACACTATAACCGAAAACACTAATTGTGCAAATTCATTCAAAACGTTTTTAAAATTAGGTGCATCGTAGGTGTGTTGTTGCAGAATCTTACACCATGTCTACATCAGACGCTATCTATATCTTCAGAAAAGCTGTCTACATTGAATGGGGCAAAGCATTCAATGCCTGTCAGAAATCAGTTGCCGCGTGCTGAGTCTAGATTATAGTGCGCTCCGTTTTAAGTCACACTGTGCCACTCGTGTCTGTTGTAGACATGTATGTATAGGATAGTGTTAGCCCTTGAGGGGCACAATTTGGACGTGAAATAATTTGACTTTAATTTTGAAGCGGCCAGCATCAGTTGGCTACCAACAGATTTTTATTTGTTTTGTTTTGTTTTGTTTTGTTTTTTGTGTTTTAGTTTAGTTTAAATTTATTGTGTTTTTGTTTTGTTTTATTTTATGTGGAGCAACACGAAAGATTGTGACATCTTCAGGACGAGAGTCAATGAACAGATAATATTCACATTCTCTAAAGTAGTGGTCCTCAAGCTTTTTATCACCGTGGACCGGTCAACGATTGACAATTTTACCACGGACCGGGGGGTTGGACAGTGGTTCATAGGTTGCTAGGCTACCATCAACCGTTTTCTCAAAACATTGCAGTCACGTCTGATAAGTTTTATTTATGGAGAAAATTACAAAGCACTGCAGTGTTTGGCTGTTCTGTGTTTGTCTGAGATAATAAGTCAACCAAAATGTGTATATTCCATACAAGCTGAAGCTGATCGGTCAGTTCTTGTCACTTGACTTGCGATGCACTCAACAGATTCATTCGACTGGGTGCGTCTGGAAGGCGCGAGTGTGTCATGCTGCTTGTGCGCAAGCCGCGCACCTCCATTGGAAATAATGAACTTGCGCGAACTCTAGAAAAGATGCGATATGTGAATGGCCTCTAAAAGGCCGCAGTCATTTGCAATCTCCAGCAGTTCATCTTCTTGCACAGACATGGTGAAATCACCTGATTTGTTGACAAATGGGTTGTTCGCCGGTCCTTGGCAGTTCGCGGGTCCTTCACTGGGCCTTTTCCCCTTAGCAAAAAACTTTCCAAAGCCGTCTGTTTCTTACTCATTTTTGCTGCTTGTGGGTTAAATTTGGATAAAAAATTTTTGATAGACTAAAGACCCTTTGAAATTGAAGAATCAATGTTTTTACCCAGCTCTTTTAGTTACTGTCCATTGCACATTCCAAATACCACACAACCACATACTCAACTAACAGACGATCAGCCTCACGGGTGGTCGGCCTCCACAAACGCTGTATATATTTACTTCTGCTGCTCTCCATCTCACATTCTCCAGCAGTGCCGGTAATAAATTAACATCTCAGAACTGGACCATTTCCTGTTCTCCTGAATCCCGACGCTGGGCTGAAAGGATTTCTCCCCCTCGGCTGCCACAGCCTGTGGCTTATTATGCTGTTATGAGTCCATTCAGAGAAAAACTCTGCTGTTAAAGTGATTTAGCGGGATGGCTTGGCAGAGGTGAAAGGAAACAATACCGAACTGTGCACCAGTAGTACCACTGTGCATGACTCCACTTGGCCTGCTCCCTTCCTAATGTGGCTCCACCAGCTTGAGCCCTCCAAGCTATTAGATAGAGAGCACATTTCCCCACTCAACTCCTCACAGAATCTATAATGAGAGTGCTGCTGTATGAGATGGCGGCCTTATAAATAGACTCACGCACAAACAAACACACTCATATGAATGAGCGTACTGTATATTGTTTTTGAAGAGCCCAGCTTTCCTACTGCTAGGCAAAATGAACCAGTGGTTTCAGCGAGTGCACCTGGCGTTCATTTCACCCTGTCACCACTGACATAAACCCACCATTACGGACATCCACATGGCTCCGAAAGCACATGCACAAGGTTTGTGCACTAAGGACCTGATTTACTAAAGGTTCGTGTCAATAAAACCCAGGGTCTGGAATTAACTTTTGTACCGAGGGGCCATTTTTGACCTCTTGAATTCATTTTTATATTCATAAAAGCAAGTTGATTTAAATAATCTGTGTTGTCTCATGTCAATTATCTGGTTACTTCAAGTGCAATCATATGTTTTGCCATCACCCAACTTTGTTCAAGTTATGCGTTATCATAATCACTAGATCTAAAGGCAATGTTGCATTTACACGTATCATTAATTTGCACAGTCCATTTTACTTGTGACAACTGCAAAATATTTAAGTCAATTCTGCAGGGGCTTCTCTCCACCCAAATCTTGAAAATGTGAAGCCTTTTTGTTCCTTTTGGTGGCCTCAAACCTCATACTAATTTCCAAAATGAAACAAATCATTTTAAAAACCTTGCAAACTTGCAAATTGGTAAATTACAGTAGCACATGGCAAAGTACTTCATCAACTCCGAAAGTCATTAAATTAGTCAGTTAATACAACTAAAAGGCAGGTGGCAAAGGAGAGACTAATAAACAAAAAAAACAAAAAAACAATAATGCTTGACTGTGAACACAGATTATGAAATAATTTCTTGTGAGCAGAATATATTCAGAATGATATTTTAAACATGCAGAGCTTAAAGAGGTCATTTACTACCTCATTTTTTAAAATGTGTACTGTTCTTTGAGGTCTACTTATAAAGTAATCAAGATTGTAACATCAAAACATCCTAATTTAGAAATAATTATTTAATTTCTGTTCTGTTTTTGACATCCTCAATCAGAACGCTCTGTTCGCATGAGATTGGTCAATTGTAGACTCAGAAGTAAATGGCGACTTTTCTGATTGGCTAACATTTTTTATTATAAACAAAGCCAAACTGGCTGTGTAGTAGAAGTATGTTTTGATCTTGTGTGGAGGCGGAGCTTTTCCACACTGTTACATCATAAAATAGAACATTCCAGAACCTGTGGTTTTGGTAGATGGCCTTCAACAGAAGCTGATTTTAGAGAAACCACAAAGAGTTTAGTTCTGAAACTTACAGGATGCTTGTATATTACTGTTACCACTTATATGTAAAATGATTCATGGAATTTAGTTTTTTCAGTTTATGAATCCTTTACTAATGACAATAATAAGGTATTTGATCAATGTGAGAGAGTCTGTGACCAGTGGTTTTAGCTGATTTGGAATAGTATACATAGTATATTTTTTTCTAGTATGGAAGTCAGTGTTACTATCAACTGTGTTTACCAATACTATTTAACATTTTTTAAAATCCTGGAACATGCATGCACACATATTTCAGCATGGTAAGAAGGAAAACTGCTGTCACATTCCAAAAATAAATAAATACATTTGTGGTGTGGTGACGGCAATGGAAACAATGCATGTCAACAAAACAAAACAGCATTTTTTTGTCTTTGTGAATTATGAATCAGGCTATATTGTCCTCTGTTTGACAATATCCCAATCAACAGCTCATCACACAAAGTGAGCTTTTAATTAAAAGAGTTTCAAATAACAGACATAAATAAATAGTATAAACTCCAAAATTGTTATTTTAGTGAGATACATTAGTGTGCTTATTGGCTAAACTATTTTTTATAATTACCTATGGATAAAGTTTTCCATTGTTGATGAATTTAATAATCTTTTAAATCTTTAGATCTTATAAAGGGTCTAATCGTGCACCATGCCTCATTTATCTCACCAATTGAAGGATTCATCCAATTTTTTATGGACAATCCTTTAAAAATACATTTTATGAAATGTATTAAATGAATGTTTCTGTTTAAAAGCGTCACAACAGATGGACACTTCAGTCATCTTCATTGTTTAGTCAGTACATTCATCAACTATGACATACAGTTGTCATTGTAAACCTGAAGGCTGTAGCCTTGGGTTTTAGAAATAAGAAATTTCATGTATTTGAATAGCATACTGAGTAAGAGAGAAATAAAAAAATAAAAATAAACAAAAAACATAGCAGATTCCAGTGGTATAATGTAAAAACAATTTACAGGTGCCATAGAATGAAAATCCGGATATACCAAGGTATAGCTAAATAATAAGAGTTCAGTACATGGAGACATGTTTGAGTGTGGTGTGCAATGGGCTTTAAAAAGCAGTTCTCAGACAACCATCTGTTCACAAAATGCAAAATATAAGGGTTATGAAGAGGGTGTAACTGTATGTGTTGTTAGTTTAACATGTATGTTGTGGATTATGTTGTGTATGTTTGTGATGAGGCAGCAAACACATGTAAACTACTGATTATATGTGTTTAATGCACATTTTGCATTGTGTCATTAATATCACTCAGCTCTTACTATACTTTCTCTTCAGTGAAAAGATGCCAATCCCTTTATAAAAAAACTCATCTGTTTATGCAGAGACTGATATTAAGTCCTGCTTGTGTTTTCCTATATGTTAAAGCTTAAAATTGCAGTTTAGTTTCATTCATTCATTTTCTTTTCGGCTTAGTCCCTTTATTAATCTGGGGTCGCCACAGCGGAATGAACCGCCAACTTATCCAGCATATGTTTTACGCAGCAGATGATCTTCCAGCTGCAACCCATCACTGGGAAACATCCATACACACTCATTCACACACATACACTACGGACAATTTAGCCTACCCAATTCACCTATACCACATGTCTTTGGACTTGTGGGGGAAACCGGAGCACCCGGAGGAAACCCACGCCAACACAGGGAGAACATGCAAACTCCACACAGAAACACCAACTGACCCAGCCGAGGCTCGAACCAGCGACCTTCTTGCTGTGAGGTGAACGTGCTACCCACTGCACCACCGTGCAGCCCACATTTTAGTTTGTTGAGTATAATTATAATTTAACCTATATGTCATCCACTGCACAACTGAGGAGAAAAATAAATTACTCTGGTGGCCTAAAGAGACCACTCACTCCTTCTAGCTAAAATAAACCTCTCTACCATTTCAGTTGAAAATAACTGAATTGTCTATAAGAAGACCCCTTAAAGTTAGCTGTTAGTGTGTGTGTCTCTGCGTGCGTGCGTGCGTGTGTGCAATGAGTGGGATATTAATAGGACATTATTATTAATGGCCATTCCAAATATGGTCAAAATCAAACCTTTCATTCAATGGGTAATTTCTGTGGTTACAAATTAGCATAAAAACGCAAAGTTTCCGGAGAATTTGAATTTACCTAAGCCACATAACGTACCTTCTTTGTAGAGAACAAAATGCACTCTATGGCACCTTTAAGGACATATTTGGTAAACAGATACTAGATCTGAGTGGCTGTAATGTCAGTCAGATTACATTAGCATTGGCCGATGTATCAGAGGAACACATTAGTGGAGTTATGACTAGTATTTTATTCATCTCTGGCAGCCATCAACTCACTCTCTAACAAAGTTTAGAGTACCAGAATTCCAATACATTTCTAAATACAGAATGCTGATTCCTCATGCTTTTTTTCCTTCATTTTCTGAGCAAGAGGACAGATTTAATCTGCATGCATACTAGCAAAAACCTTAGTTGGCCTCCACTATTTATTTCTTTAGAACATGTAAAATGTTAATCTTTAGCTGTGTGCTTGATAGCCTTGACAATATAAAAATAATAATAATAAAAACTTGTGACACATCTATAGAAAATCTGAAGTGCAGAATGTGCAGTGTATTCAGTTTTCTGTGAATCTGCATATAGTTTATCAATAGTAATAAAAGGGAAGGTCAAGGGATTTTTGAAACACAATCAGCTGAACCAATACAAGATGAGCTATGAGGAAAAAAAAATATTCACAGTATGCTTGACCATCATTTATCTAAAAGACTCTCAAGAAAACAAGATACTGATTACATTTATTTTCAAAGATAACTGATATTATTCCACACATTTTGAGTTTATCTAAACCCAGAAATTACATATCTAATTTAAACCAATAACCATGTGAATACTACATTAATTTCTGAGACACAGAGCACATAATAACACTTGGTTTACACACATTTAAACTACATGTATTATCACTCTTTTCTACATCATCATCAACTCTCCTTTACTCACATAATAGAGTACCGATGAGTGTGTTTACGCTTAGGGAAGTTTTATAAACTAATTTCGAGAGGAGCACATGATATGATTGATCGCGGCTGGTCTCTCATCTGCAATCATCGATGAACCAATCAGATTAATCCAAGCCTACAATAAAAAGCCAATTTTCACCTTACTTCCCTTATCTTCGTTTTTTTGAAGATTCCCCTGCCCGTCCCCATTTCCCCCTTTTTCTCCTTTACCAGGGGGAGCTTTTGAGACCTACCTGATCTCAGACCTCCCTTTTCATGCTAAATGACAAGGCGGGAACCCTGGGCTCAATTATCTCCAAGCTCAGGGTTCTCTCACGAGACAGCATGCCAAACCTGCAATTAGTATCAAGCAATATCTAAGTGTGAACTCTTGAAATAAGCCAATGGTGCAACGATGTCATCAAAGAAAGTAATCAGCTTAAAGGGTTAGTTCACCCAAAAATGACAATTCTGTCATGATTTACTCACCCTTCACTTGTTCAAAATCTTTTTCAATTTCTTTCTTCACTGTAAAAAATGCAGGGTTGCACACAATTCATTCATGTTGTCCCAACACAAATCGATTAAGTTAACTATTAATGATTAAGTGGATCGAACATAAAATGATTAATTTGTCCCAAAAAAGTCTCAAGAAATGTGTTGTTTCAGCTCATTCAACTCAATAAGTAATCTGAACAACCAGAATTTTTTTGTTGAAAAACAAATAAGATATTTTGAAGAATGCTGGTATAGCTGGCACTAAATGACTTCCATAGTATTTTTTTCCAGAAACCATCATTCTTCAGAATATCTTATTTTTTGTTCAACAGAAGATTTGAAATCTTGGATTAAAACCAATTGAGGGAAAATGATGAGATAATTTCCATTTTTGGGTGGACTATCCCTTTAAGAAAAAAAAAATTGTCACAGCTACCTTTGGCCTTTACAACAATTTCGCCCAGAATGTAAACTCAAAAACCTGTTTTCTGTCAGTTTACTGAAGTGTGAATGTGTGATACGTGACAGTTCTTTCTAACACATTCTTACTGCAGATTTCAGCACACTGAGAAGCAGCAAACATTTTGCTGTAAGGGAGGCGGAAATATACCACAAACTCAGCTGCTTTCCTGATCCAAAAAAATGATAAATGCGTTTCCATCTTGTACAACAGAAATAGAATTGCTACAGACAAAATGCTGCATCTGTAACTGCATGAGAGGATAATATTTTTTCCTACTGACATGTTTCGATACACTTTTAAGGAAACAGTTTTTAAGGATTTATTCAACATGACAGCTGAAACGCAACAAATGAAATACTTCAAGATACAAACACAAATGATCTAATTTTGACGTCACAATAAAAGATAAACTGATTCATTAAAGAGATAGTTCACCCCCCAAAAATTAACATTTACTTACTATTTACTCTCCCTCAAGTGGTTCTAAATCTTTATGAGTTTCTTTCTTCTGTTGAACACAAAAGAAGATATTTTGATGAAATCTGAATACCTGTAACCATTGACATCCATAGTAAGAAAAACAAATATAATGGAGGTCAATGGTTACAGGTTTTCAGCTTTCTTCAAAATATCTTCATTTTTGTTTAACAGAATAAAAAAAACTCAAACAGGTTTGGAACAAGAGGATAATGAGTAAATGATGACAAAAGTTTCAGTTTTGGGTGAACTATCCCTTTAATAAAGTTCTGTAAGGTTTACCTGCATAGCAAGGTAATTGCTTTGCATGTAAACCGGGACAGCAGGTTATTTCAATAAACTGATTTTTCTCAGGTCTCAGTGTGTTGGTGAGAATTTAAACATCTTCAGTGTTCCTCAGTACTGGGGTTGCTGTAATTTTCTCCACACGGTTTGTTAAGCACTTTCTATTGTGGTCGCAGGAGACCAAGAGAACTAAATAGTGCACGTGTGTATTGCTTATTTTGGCCATGCTGAGGAACATATGCCCTGTGCCGCCCTGCCGTCTTCAGCTCATCTCCACCATGCTCGACCAGTCATTCTGTATGCGTCTCCCCACCGAGGATTTCATGGCCAATTGAACTCGCCCAGCACACATTACACTGGCCCAGCATGCACTGCACGCACACAATGCAAAACACACACACGCATGTGGAGCGTTAAGACTGCTGGCAAAATCTGCTTTATTTGAGGGGGTGGAGATTGTGCGCCTCTGTGGGGTGTGCAAAATATGCCATCAACACACCACACCCACGTGATGAAGGGGAAAGAGCTGTTACAAATGTGCCTTTCCGAATCACTGCTATGGTTGTATTTTCAGCATCGCAATATGTTTTCTGATTATAATGGGTTATTCTGTTCGGAGCATTTGCTGCGTTCCAAATTATATTGTGTTGGTTATTGAGGCTGTGCTGTGTGTGTGTGATTTGTTACTGCACGTACAGGTGTATATGGGGTCTGTCCAGTTTTGGCCATTTCTGGAGGTAGTTGAAAATGCTTCGCTTTATAATGTAGATGTTTGTGTGGTTGAATGTGTTTAAACATCCACATGAGGCCGGTTACTTTTGGTCTACTATAAAATTAAACATAAACATTACAGGATGTGCTGTTGAAGTGCCATGAGAACACATGATTTAAACTTTGCCATCTGAATTCATAAGTTTGGTTTAAAGGTGAACATTTTAGTTAAAAAGTGCCATGATCTTTTACACGTTGTTATTCTAACACATAATCACGATGTCTCTGGTGTAATTTTGTAGTGTTTAGAGCTGTCTTGTCTGTTCTTTACAAATTAAGTGCCTGAGATTTCAGAATATTGGAAATCACAATGCAGTACATCAAAATACATATTGATACCAGGTGGAAACCATTTGATTTTCATTTTAGTAAAAGAATAGATAGGGATTAGACCTTTATTTAATTTTAAATATTTTACATTTTTTTATTTAAAAGCTGCTTTTATTCAAACTAAAATAAATTTAAGTAATTTTTAAGACCTCCAGAGGAAATGTAATATAATAGGAAATACAGTGAACATCCTTGCTCAGTTAAACAGCAGTTGATAGATAGATAGTTATAATAATAAAACTGGTTTGTTTTTGCTTATTAGAGTTATTATTTTACCAACATGCTAATGCCCGACTCTGCTAAAATCATTTTCAAACGAAGTCTTATGATGTTTTTATAAAACAGTTGGAGTGTGCCAACTATGTAGGCAGTAGGCACTGAAGGCAGTTCACCAGGTTTAGGACTAGAGTTTATGTGTTGTGCTGCGGCATTTCTCATTCTCAAGTCGCTTTGAACAACAGTCTAAATGAATAAATGTAAATGCTCCATTTTGTTGATTTATGCAGCACATTTCCGCCGTGCCGAACGTGAGCTGTTCAAAACATTTTGTGATAATCATCAACCCAGTGAAAAACAATGAAATGAACTCTGAAAACAATCTGGTCCAACAGCACTGTAGCGTTTCTATATGTAAATTTGTTTATAGAGGTGTGAAGCTTTCAGTGTAACAGTGTCAAGTCTTCTCAGCGTTTATTGGGGGTCCAAGCACTAGAGGAATTAATTATAAAGAATGATTTTTCTGCCACAAAAAAAAAAAATGCCTGGCAAGCCTAAACCATAAACACTAAATTTGGCAGGATGATCCCACATCTTCCAAAAGACTATAGGTGGTGCTATGATACGTACTTTTACGCTTTTGGTAATATCTCCACAACCATACAAGTTACTTACCAATATACATATTGTTTTTCTCATATGATTTCCAGAGTGAAGCTGAACAAAACTGATTTTTATATTGGATTAGATATTAAAAAGGTTATCTAAAGATACTGGATTAAAAAAATTAGAAGATATGGTTTATTAAGTGTATGAAGCCATGACTATCAAATCAATTTGCTTATATCTTCTTAATAGTTAAACTTATTCAAATTATGTTACAACTTTTGTCATTAATCTATATAGATGGAACAAATATGATGTAAATCTCAAAATGCCCCTGGTAAAAAAACTCAAAATGGCCCTCAGACTACAACATGTTGTATTAATGTTGTCCACTAAAGGAAGAAACAAGACAACTAATTCTTTTAGATTGCAAAGTTCAAAATCGGTGTAAATGGTTTATAGAATAATTATGCATAACATTCATTAGAGTTTCAGGAGATTTAATAAAGGTTAAATAAATCTAAGCAGTTTACAAAGATATCCAAAATGCTTTCATATTTATTAAAAATCATAAATTCATAAAATGTTTGTCAAGTTATCAGACATGACTGCTTTATTTTGGGGGTTCAGTTGAAATGAAAAAGCATACTGTATGTGTTTTGTTATAATAACATAAAATACTTATACAGACACTTTAATACTCATACATTTAAAAAGAGACTTGACCATACCTTAATACTCTCTACACAAGCATTTCCAAGCAGGCACCATGACATACTGTAAGTTTGACATCAAATATCAGTCAAAACTTGAGCACAATTAAATTCAGTTTGGACGGCAATTTCAGTTATTATTAATTAAAATTAAAATTAGCAAGTTAATACCACACTTAAATTGGTGTAATGTGCGTGAAGGTCAATATGTCTTAGGTTTGTTAAGATTTATGACCATTATACCTTTTTTATTTAAGAATTTATATATATATATATAATAACACGAACACGGGGAGCACATGCAAACTCCACACAGAAATCCCAACTGACCCAGCCGAGGCTCGAACCAGCAACCTTCTTGCTGTGAGGCGACAGCGCTACCCACTGCGCCACCGCGTTGCCCTTATAATTTAGTCTAGATGGCAATTTCAGTGGTAATTGGGAGAAAACAGGAAGCTAATCCCACAAAAAAAATTGCATAATATTTATGTAGGCCAATTGATGTTCAATTTACAGCAAATCAACACCATATTCATATTTTTGATGTCAGTTTGATTGCCATATGTGCCCAGATTTTTTTCACCAAGTTGTTGTCTTTTCACTTTCAATTGCCTGATACAGTAGGTTGAGCTTGGACCCCGATGATTACCTTGCCGCTTACGATTATTATTTTTAATAATAAAATTTCTTTCAGTTTGGTTTCATTGTCTTGGACTGACTCTACTCTGCCATGAAGCTGGAATGTTTCCCTGCTCCAAGGCCTCTTAACTAAAAGTATTTTTTCGGCCAGCACTGCAGTTTACAACAGGCTCTGCGCTTGCACCATTAACTGGCTACTGTGCTCATTAGCTTGACAAAATAAGGGGCCTTGACATTTTCCAGCCCACACAGTAATGTCTACGCCTCGTAAACACACACGCAAACAAACACACACACACACACACACACCCACACACCACCACCACCACCACTTAATCTGGCCATCTTATTTCCGAGGGCAGTGGTCTGAGATTATAGCACTGGTATGAGGAACATTAAGGCTGTGAGTCAGAGAGACAGCAGATAAGAGAGTCAAGGGAGAGCAGTCATCCCTCATTCCCAAGATAGGACTCTCATTGCTGGGTGACTTCAGTCTGGCCGCCCTGGCACAGTCATTTAAGCCCCTTCCAATTAGCAGCATGCAAAGGGCACAAGAGCAAGCACTTTTTGATACATTGTGTCCGGGCGCCGAGATGCGTTTTGATAAATGTTTGAGGTAGATGAGGATTATTGCATTTTAATGATCCTTTTAAGAGAGTCATTTTCAGAAAAAAATAAAAACATAATTAAATAAATAAAACAAAAGCTCCATCCAAACCCACTTAAAATCCACAACTAAAGGAATTCATTATAAATAAAATATGCCAGCATTATTTTCAAGTGCTGTTTTAACATTCAATTCAAGAATGGCTGAGAAAACATACTGTTATCAGACCTTTATATATATTTATACTTATATATACTCAAAATAATTTTTGCTACTTATTTCAAATTAGCTAAAACAACACAATTCTAGTAATTGATTGGGACAATTTATTTGTTTTATTATCAATCCACTTTAATTGATAAAAGCTTACATTTTTAAGTTACGTTAATTAATTTGTGTTGCGAACACATGAAGGAATTTTGTCGTTATAACCTGGGTGGTGGATATGTAGCAGCATGCTTAGGATTGCATTAAGAGGGAAAAATGTCAATATAAAAGCAACCTTAGGTGTTTTAAGTTAAAATTAAAACATGTTAGAGTTTAATCTTCACTTAGTTTGAAGATTTAGAAGATTTTTGGTTTTGAGTTTTGAGGTTACCACCATCCAAAAGAGTAATACTCGTGCTTTTAGTGATCTGTAAAGAAATTAAATTACAAGTCATGACAACACATTTTTTAATGTTACTTATTCTAATAAGTCAATCAGGTTTGAACTAAAATTAAGTTATGCAAAGTTTAACTTAATATTATTAGCCAGTTTGATTTATATAAGCTGAAATTACTAACAAAACAAACTAACATCACTATACAAACATCAAGGCAGCATGATTTTTTTTCAGTGTCTTGGCAGCTTTATTAACAACATTGGTGTTTATTGATTCACTCAGTGAGCCATAATAATGCTAATGTTAGTTATGAGATCAGTTTCAGTCAACAACAAACAATAGTAAAGCAGTTTTGTTTTTTTTCTGAACAGCAATAAATAACAGAAAATACTGGTTCTCCAAATTAAAAGACTGAGATTAGTCGACTCCACAAGAGTAAATTGTGATCCAGACAAGGCAACTTCAAATGAATGTGATTTAATATCAATATAAATAATGCAATTCAAATGAATAT
>CAIGQV010018106.1:8536477-8550761 GCA_903798115.1 Danio jaintianensis | reverse complement strand
TAGGGGTGTAACGATATTACAAACCGAGCCGAAATATCGCGATACACCAACAACGATACGTATTGCGAAACTCTCGTGGCGTACCGCGGTACTCTCACGCCCCCTGCTGCCCATTGCTGAGGTTGACGTCACTTGTCTCCAATTGAACCAATTTAAACACATCTTTATTTTATCACATTCGATTAAATTGTATTAGTAATGATGAGCTTTTGTTCTAAATATTATAGGCTATTCTAAAGTTAGTATTTTCCAAGTGCATGTCATGTGACTTGAGTGAGCGATCACACTCGGTTACTACTGTATACGCAGGATGGCAGCTTCGCATAGTATTGAGATTGCAGATCCCCCAGACACATTTAAGTCTCCTGTGTGGGAACATTTTGGTTTTCCAGTGGAGTACAGGAATGGAATTCGTGTCGTAGACAAGGCGCACACTATCTGTCGTAACTGTTTCACGAAACTTACGTATACGACAGGAAACACTTCTAATATGCAAGCGCACCTCCGGAGACATCACCCCAACATTGATATCAGTGGCACACGTAAGAAACCTCAAAAACAGGAAACCTTTCCCACTGCCTTTAGAATGAAACTACAAGCTAATGCCGACCGTGCTCAAACAATCACGAAGGCAATAGGTGTTTTCATGGCGTTAGATATGCGGCCGTTTTCCGTTGTTGAGAACGACGGATTCACGCATTTGCTAAGTGTGTTGGAGCCCAGATACCAATTACCGAGCCGACCGCATTTCAGTCAGAATGTGCTGCCTCAACTTTACAGCGAAGTAAGAGCCAAAATAGTGGAGGACATGAGCAATGCAAAATTCATTGCTTTAACTACCGACGGATGGACTTCCCGTGCAACGCAGTCTTTCATGACGATCACAGCACACTACATTACAGACAACTGGGTCATTAAAAATCCCGTTCTGCAGACTCGCGCTGTCTATGAAAGCCACACAAGTGATCATCTGTCGGAAATACTACAGGCAGCTGTAGCAGAGTGGAAAATCGAAAGAGAAAATGCCACTATTCCTGTGACAACAGATAACGCTAAAAATATTGTTAATGCAGTTGAAGTAGCCGGATTTTCACCAAATATTCGCTGTTTCGCGCATACAGTTAATCTGGCTTCACAGAAAGGAATGGACGTTAACCAGATGTCGCGGCTTTTAGGCAGAGTACGAAAGGTGGTCACTTTTTTCCATCGTAGCACTACTGCTGCAGCAGTTCTTAAGGACAAACAAGAGATGCTCCAATTGCCTCCACACAAGCTGATTCAGGATGTTTCCACCAGGTGGAACTCCAGCTATGACATGCTTGAGCGTTACCTTGAACAGCAGGCTGCTGTTTTCTCTGCACTTACAGACAGGAGCATTAAGAGAAACATTAAGGACATTGTTACTCTGTCTGATGAAGATGTAAAATTAGCTGAGGACATCATTCAGGTTCTTAAACCTATAAAAATGGTTACAACTCTGTTGAGCACAGAACAGCTGCCAACCGTTTCAATGATAATGCCACTGAAACACACCATCCTGGAATCTATGAAAGTGAGTGACACAGATACAACTGTAGTTAAAGATGTCAAACATGGCATTGTGTCCGACTTCATCAACAGATACCCAGAATCTGACTCAATACTTGTGCAGTTTCTTCATATAAGCACTGCACTTGATCCACGCTTTAAATCTCTGCCCTTTCTGGATGAGACCATGCGCAGCAACATCTTTAACAGCCTGATGGAGAAGATTCTGGAGTACCATCCCCAGCAGGTATTATTATTATTTTTTTTTTTTATTTAACTTAATTAAATTTTTGAATTATTATTATATTTTAACTTATTTTTTAAATTTCATTTTACTTGTACTATTTAGTTTCACACAAAACTGCAATGTATTTTACTGGTGAATATGTCATGTAAAAAACACTTTACAAACACAGTATATGTATATTTTTTCATTAATTTAAACGGAAACCTATCTATCTAAATGAAAACTTAGATAATCAAAAATGAGCATCACTATGTCTGTTTTTCGTAGTTCTATTTGTTTGACATAAACTGCAATTAGCAGTATTACCTTGAAACTATTTTGTGGCTTTGTCCTTGCTAGGCCCAGGTCTCAGAGGAGCAGTTAGATATGGCATCCATCAGTGGTGATCCTCCAGCCAAAAAGGCACCAATCTCTGAACTGTTTGGAAAGTTATTTCCAGTGGAGCCGAGCACTCTTACACCCAAGTCTCCATCTCAAATGGTGAAAGAAGAGGTTGCGTGTTATAGGCAAGTGCCAACTCTTCCAGTGGAGTCAAATCCACTTGCATGGTGGAAGGACAACGAGAGCCAGTTTCCTCATGTAGCCAAGTTGGCTAAATGCTACCTTGGAGTCCCAGCAACATCTGTCCCCAGTGAGAGGGTGTTCTCTACAGCGGGGGACATTGTTACAGCAAAGAGATCAAGCCTCTCACCTGAGAATGTGGACATTATGGTGTTTTTGAAGAAGAACTTAAAACTTAATTGAATATTCCAAATGTCCCTAGAGAGGACAAGCCTGTTTATCTTTCACTATTCTACACTGCAGTTATTTATTTAATTTTAGTTTACTTAGTTAAGATGGCTGCACTAAAGAGAATTGTTTTTTTCTGACTTGTCTATATTGGAGGTATTTATTTAATTTTTGTTGTATACTCAGGTATCCTGACTGTACTAAAAATGTGATGGCAAAGTTAATAAAGAAACAGTTTAGTTGTTCTTGTTATTAAGTGAATCTGTTGTTCCTTAGCATTGCTGTTAAGATGACATCAACCCTAACCCCACAGCAAACAGAAACCGAACCGAACCGAACCGTGGCTCCAAAACCGTGAACCGAACCGAATCGTGCCTTTGGTGTATCGTTACACCCCTAATATATATATATATATAAATACAGTGTTATTACATTTTTAAAAATACATTTATGCTTTGTTTTACATTGAAAACCATGTCATCTGGTGTAAGACTATATTCATTCATTCATTCTTTTTGGCTTAGTCCCTTTATTAATCTGGGGTCACAGCGGAATGAACCGCCAACTTATCCAGCATATGTTTTACACAGCGGATGCCCTTCCAGCTGCAACCCATCACTGGGAAACATCCATACACACCCATTCACACACACACGCAAACACTATGGACAATTTAGCTTACCCAATTTACCTATACCGCATGTCTTTGGACTGTGGGGGAAACTGGAGCACCCGGAGGAAACCCACGTGAACACGGGGAGAACATGCAAACTCCCAACTGCCAACTGACCCAGCTGAGGCTCGAACCAGCGACCTTCTTGCTGTGAGGCGATCGTGCTACCCACTGCGCCACCATGAATTAATTCGTTGGCGGATCCCATTCAAGATCATGTGATGGAAACTCCTTGTGAAGGCCATGATGTGTACCTGTAAAGTTTTTGTCTCAGAATATTTTTACATATTTAACCTTTTTGGAACCACTATAAAATTGTTAAGCTTTGTTGTCCTTTGGTTTGACAACAGGTCATGGAGAAAAAAAAAAGATTCATAATTTCATATAAAATATAATATTTGTACATTTTTAATAATTGCTTTTCTTAATTTTTGCTATGGAACACCACGGGACACTTTATGGTACAGTACAATAAAAAAAATAACACCACACAAATAAAAAAACTGTAAAATAATTGATAAAGTTAGTGACCCCTTTATAGTTTCCCAAACATCAGACTTCAAACCACATAAGTATAAAAAAATAAAATATATATTTAAACTGTGTACAAAACAATGTATTGCCTGACTGTCAACTACCCATTGGTATTTGGCAGTAAATTTACATATATGTAAGAATACTTCTAAGAAACTGTAAAAAAAAGGCTTGGTATGGTAAATGGTGCAGCAAATATTGCATTATGCTTCCTTCAATGCGTCCTAAACAAGCACGCTGCATGTCATGATATAACTTGAAAATAAACACAGTTAACGGGAAGCGTCAAAAGCTTCAAGTGGCAATTTACTTGTCAGCAAAAACAAACTGCCCACAAACTGATGTCTGGAGATATTTGTTCATCTTAGACAGTGGAACATTGCTGAATTGTAAATAAAACATTAATGAGAAACCATGGCAATATTTATTATAAAGTGGAATATACAGAGACTTTTGGATGCACTGTTTATTTAACAGCTTGTTAATACAAATCAGTCAGTCACAGGGCGGTACTTCCATGCATTAACTAAGACAAGAAACCATGGTAAGAGGGGAGGGTCTGAGTATTACTAGCATCTACTAGACTATCTCTAGGGTTAACACCACAGTTGGTCCTTAAAAGGGAAACTATTCAGTGAGTAGATGTTCTGTAGGCAAAAAATGGCTTTTTGATTACAAAAGTCAGAAGAGAATGGACTAGTTTAAGCTTAGAGAAAGGCGACATTAGCTTAAATAACCACATCTGCACAAGTGCATGTTTGAACCTCATCAAACCTTGAAGCAGATGAGCTACAGCATCAAAAGAAGAAAAGCTCCTGAAACTGCAAACTGAAGCAACAATTCAACAAAACTGCTCAATAGAAAAATGATAAAAGTTTGACGCTCTGATGAGTCTTGATTTCTGCTGTAACACTCAGGTGGTAGGGTCACAATTTCAAATAAGCAGCATAGAAGCACTGATCCATATTGCATTGAATCAAAAGTTCAGGTGGCTGGTGATGTAATGATGTGGGGGAGATTTTTTGCCACACTTTTTCGTGCCCCCTCAGTATGTGCATTATTTAAGCTCCACTTGAGTATTATTGCAGAAAATGTCCAACCTGTTATGCCCACAGTGTGCTCATCTTGAGATGGCTACTTCCAGCTGGATAGCACTCCATGTCACAAAGCTCAAATCACCTCAAACTGCTTTCTTAAACATGACATTGTGTTCACTACTGTATACTCCGATGGCCTACACAGTCACCAAACGTCCACATTGGTGAATAATGGGAAGTGTAGTCCTTTTATATTAAAAAATATGATTTAAGGTGCAGTCATGCGGATTTATCCTCTACAGAAGCATGTATCCCTCACTTAACATAGAAAGCTCTGAAGGCAGGCCAACTATGAGCTCTGAGGTTAATCGCTAAAAACCCATTTCTCTATAGACATGATTTTTACCACCTGCAAAAAAAAGAATGTGATTTTTATAAAAATAAATGATTTCTTATAAAAACAAACACAATTTTAGCTGAAATAACACTGACTTACAGCCTCTACTGAAGCATATATCATCGCTTAACAACCTCAGAGCTCATGGTCGGCCAGCTTTATAAGATATCACTAAAATCCACTTCTCTATAGAGAAAACAAATGGGATCTTAACCCACCTGCTAAAAAGAAAATGCAGCCCAAAAGAGCCTTGCAGTCACTAACTTTGTCTCTTAAAACTCATCTTTCAAAATCAAAATTGCTTTACAGTAAAAGTTTATTCGTGCCTTTAAAATGCTCCAGTATAGCTCATCAACCTCTTTTACTATATGCGGATTGTGAATATGCAAATTAGCCCCACCTCCACTCAATTTCAACAGCTTATTCTACCCGCTTTACGTTCACTGGCTCAATTCAAGTAGTAAACACAATCAAAAGTGGCAATATTGAATTAATTCAGCCATAATCAGTATGTCTGAAGCAGAAGCAGATTCTGGATAAGTTGAGTAAATAATACAGGCTTCTCTACAAATGTATCTAGTGAATTTTATGTACCGCTCTCTACAAAATTGTACATATAATGGCAGAGGATATCACTGCTAACAAACAGTTAATAAAATTATGCTAATGTTACACAATGCATTAGCAATTGCAATATCAACGCCCCCTCGCTATTGTAAAAAAAAAAAAAAAAGCCTGCTTGCCTCATCTCAGTCCTCAAACATATGTCTTTAAAAAAATCTACCTTAGGTGGAAAGCTTTGGACATCATAGAATGTAAATGGTGATACTGGTATGAAAAGTCTCACCCACAAGTTGTCAGAATTAGCATCATGGTTCTTGAGGTAAGTGGTGTTAAACAACTATGAAGTAACAAATTAAATGAATGTAGTTGAGAATTTTTTCTCAGAAATTGTACTTTACTGAATGTGTCATTTTTACGTAAGTAAGTTTTTAATGCTGTAGACTTTTATTGCACCATAAACCTTTTTCTATCAACCTGAAGTCACTATTTTATATGTAATTTTCTTTTCTTTCTATGATTCCTGTCCAATCAAATAGTGCATAGAAAAATCATATATTAGACAGACCGATCTCAAGACAAAAACACTTTAAAAAATGCAAACATGTACATTGCATAAGAATTAAATGAGTCCAAGAAGATGCAAAACCATTACACGCAATGAGTTTGGACTGCATGTCACTGATGAGAAGAGGAATGATGTCTACTGTATGATACTGAGATCGCCTAAGAAATTTACTTAAAGGGACACTCCTCCATTTTTTGAAAAACATAAAAAATAAACAAGTCTCCTAGAGTTAAACAGTTGACTTTATTTATCTATTCAGCTAATTTCTGGTTTTGGCGGGTTTATTTTTAGCTTAGCTTAGCATAATGAATTGAATCAGATTAAATCTTTAGCATTTTGTTCAAAAAAGAGTTTTCATCATTCTCCTATTTAAAGCTTGAGTCTTTTGTAGTTACATCGTGTAATAAGACCAACGTAAAATAAAACAAATTACTCTTTTCTAGGCCAATATTGCTAGGAACTGTACTCTCATTTTGGCGTAATAGTCAAGAAACTCTGCTGATGTACCATGGCTGCACCATGCAGAATGATATTACACATGAATGGGCCACATTCATAGAGCGCCTTATTACATGATGTAACTACTGTATAGAACTTTAAATAAGAATATTATCAAAACTCTTTTTACATTTTTTTAAAAGAAATGCTAATGGTCCAATCTGATTCAATTCATTATGCTAATAACTAAAAAAGTGACCCCGCCAGAACAAAAAAAAGTTGAATGAATTAAAAAATGGTTCAAGTCAACTGTTTAGTTAAACTTTAGGAGACTTTTAAACAATAACTGAATACACTACAGAACATTACGTTTTCAAATACATGCACAATTTGCATATATTCTATCAGTTCTTGGTTTGCAACGCCAACTGCCGGACACTCGTAGCTTGTTAGTCAGGGTTCAAAGTGCGTAATAAGCATTACCATATCATCACAGCTAGATTTTTGCCCCTTATGTCACACTCCGCAGATTTCACTCCGCATTTGTAAATGCATCCACCTGCTTTCTGTCAGCTTATCATAGATGCATATATATAAAATGTTCTCACATTAAATTAATCTCACATTTTATATTTATAGTCCATGAATAGCAAATAATTAAACAAACTTAGAAACACTCTAAAAAGAAAATGGCACTGACGTAAGCTACATTTTTAATTCACACTGTAAAAAGTGGAATCATTTTCAGAGCATAATACTTAGTATTGAGTACTTTTAGAAGGGCTACTTTTTACTTATACTTTAAGTTGTATTTAGAACAAAACTTTACTCTACTTGTACTGCATTTTATGGCAAGTAATGGTACTTTTACTTGAGTATGATTATTTTTTTCAGTACCCTTTCCCCCACTGCTTGAGATTAACTTGCTGTATAATAGTAACCTGTAACCAAACATTTTGATTGGCACAAGCAGGAAACAATATCAGTGTCCACTTTTTTGCAAAACAAAAAGCAATAGCTCAGATTATACAAGAGGAAGCTTGCACTTCAGGCTTTCATGAACACTTAGAACCTGAGGTTTGCCGAGGTTGTGAATTTAGTGTTGTAAATAGTGTTCACTTTCATTTACATTAAATTGCATTGACATTTAATCATTTAGCAGCTGATCCAAAGCGACTTGAGGACTACTGAAGTAATCAAAGCAATAAAAGAACAACAACATGTAAGAAATACAGTCTTGGGTATACCTCTGCTACAGTATGCGGATGATAGCCGGATTTACATCACCACTCACTCATATTTTTACAGCACCCTATTCACTGAGTGAGTGTCTAGAAGAGATTAGAATCCGGATGCAGTGTAATTTTCTTAAAATGAACGGTTTTAAGACTGAAATTATGAAAATAAGTGGCAGAGTGTCAGCCACTCAAAGCGGATGGCATTAGTCTGGCTGTTGATTCCAGTACAGTACATCCTTCTGCACAGGTGCGGAACCCCAATCTTGGGGTTATTTTTGATCCTCAGCTAACTTTTGACGCACACATAAAACACATTTCCAAAACGTCCATCAACCATCTTAAGAACATTGCACGGCTTTCTTGCTTTTGCTGATGCAGAAAGGCTTACAGACGCCTTTATTACATCTAGATTGGATTACTGTAATGCCTTGTTTTCTGCCCATCCGGCTACTCTAAATCTCTTAACAGGTTACAGTACATTCCGAATTCTGCTGCTTGAGTGCGTACTCAAACTTCTCCATGGGAACCAATTACATCCGCGCTTTCACAGCTTCCTATCAATTTTAAAAGTTTTATTTTAACATATAAAGCACTACATGGGACAACACAGTACCTTTGCTCTTTTTTTTAAAGCCCCGCTCACAATGTGCAATTTTTAATAATCCTATACGACATAGCTTGTCAGACTGCATAAATATGATTCCCATGTCAGTCTATAAGATCTCAGTTGTCATAATGTCAGACTGAACGACAATCAAGATAGGGCAAACATGGACATGCAAAAAGTACCGGTAGTTGGTGACTTACATTTTAAGAATCGCCAAGGAAGGATTAAAAGGATTGTTTACTTTTCTACTGAAGAAGAAAAAAATAGATGGCCTAAGGGTCAGGAACTGCAAGTAAATTTTAATTTTGCGGTGATCTACAAAACTGAGTTGACTGATGAATTTGCACATGGTATGACTTTAGGCATATTAAAACATGAGGCTGACATGTAAACAATGTTAAAAATTTATTTTCATAACAGGCATTGTTAATATTTTTTTTTATTATTATGTTTTTGTGCCCTACACAATACTGGTATGCTTCAACTCAAATTTGAGTACAATATGGACAAACACAACTGCTGGGCTAAAACAATCATTTAATTTAAATTTAACCCACAGGTTGGGGTTGTCTATAGTTTACCCACATTTGGATTGGAAAAAAAAAACATTTAATATTTTCTATTACCAGGATTAAAACACATACTTTTAGGGATTTGTTGTTTTATCATTGCTGCAACACACTCTCTAATATAATACACTCATAAACAGTATTAAAAAAACTGCAGCAATTTCATAAAATAAGAACATTTCGAGAATCTAAAAAATCTTTTGTTGCTATAAAGAACATTTTGTGGAATTAAAGGTTCCATGGATGTTAACGGTTCTTCACTGAACTATAAATGCCAATAAAAACCTTTATTTATAGGAGTGCTTAAAGATTCACACAGTTTGGGTATTATTAACCAGCCAAAACCAGTCCTAACAACAAAGAGCCAATAAGTGTTTAGTTAAACTTACAATGGTTAACAGTTTAATGTGGGTCAGAGGTCGTTTGCACATTGTAATCGAGGACTTTAACCTGCAGGTCAGGGCTGACAGCTGACCGATCTTTAATCTATGTAGATGTCAACCCTCCTCCCAGAGGGTTCCTGTCAGTCTCGACCTTCGATAGTATTGAACACCCAAGATTTAATCAGACCTGGGAGGGGGGGAAAAGACACATGAAAGTTGTGAAAATGGATTTAGAAATGAAACAGCCGCGCTAATTGTTATTCCTTCGACATGCGGCTCATTTATTACTTTTAATTGAATTGCTTTATCTGGAGCCTGTTGATGTTCCTGGAATACAAATCTAATTTGATAAACATAATTGAGGCACTGATACATTTTCAAAGAAAGAGCTGTAATCATCTGAGTGAGTCAAATATGTAAAATAGTCCGGCGTAACCGACACACCCTCCCCGTAATTAAACCCCGGATACTTTCCATCATTCCAGGTGTGTTTGTTGCAGTAGTGATTATTTCATGCACGCCATCGACTGTCAATAGTTGCAACAGTAGATTGCAGGGGGTTTTATTGGTTTGGTGTGCCTACTAATATCACAACAGATCAAAGCTTTTTCATTTATTTTCCAACATTTTAGCAAATTTTCAATAGTGTGAGTACAATATACAATCACAAAATAAGTGTTTAATCTATATAAATGTTTCTACAGTTACTGCCTTTCATTAAGCTACTACATTAAGCTATTGATTTGCATCTCACCATTCAATTTAAAACATTTGTCTATTATTTAATTAACTGATGTTAATGTTCAATTAATTAATCATTTATTATGTCCATAGATTTTCAACTTGTCTTATTGTTGTCTGGTAAATTGTAAGTTACACATTTCTGCTAGAGGTTTCAGTCAACAAATACTAATTACTAATTATTTTCAGCATTTACAGTAAATATGTTTTGCTTGCCTACGTTATTTGATCAAATTTCCATGTTGTATAAACATTACATGTTGTATAAATGTTTCATGTTGTAAAAACTTTGTAGTTTAAACCAGTGTTTCTCAACCACATTCCTGAAGGCCCACCAACACTGCATGTTTTGGTCTGTTACACCCATTACAGGTCTTTCAGTCTCTGCTAATGAGCTGATGATCTGAATCAGGTGTGTTTGGTTAAAGAGACGTGGAAAATGTGTAGAGCCGGTGGTCCTCCAGGAACGTGGTAGAGAAACACTGGTTTAACCGTACATAGCTTTGTCAGTGTTTGTCTGAGCATAAGTGTTACAATTGCTATGATGGCTTAGTTTTACAGTAACATTCATTCTGCGGCACAAAGGGCATTTTGAAACTTGTACCATGTATTGTTGCTACTGAATTAACTGATTGTTAAAAATTGGAAAAAGTTGAAAAAAAGATCTAACTGTTGTGTTTCGGTGATTAAACCAAATGAAGTGATCTTGTGTTCTGAAACAATGATTATGTGGAATTTACATAAGTGCACTACATGTATACTGTATGTGTACAGTAACTACAATGAAATCATGACATCAGGTTCTGAAAGAATTACTAGTGGTTTTACAACAGACACCTTGATTTTAAAATGTTATCAAAAAACATATCAAAAATGCAAATCGATTTTAAGTCAAAACCTCGATGTCCATTTGACATCCACACATTGATGCCCTTTTGACGACCAAAATAATGACACAAAAAGTCATAAAATATAAGAAAAGTTATTAATCTGAAATCAATTCCAAATTTACACTGGATTTTGTATCCCTACAATGCACTGTAAATAGGACTGTTCTAACCCCTGGAAAGTCATGGAGGAACTACTGTACCAACTAGCATTTCTCTGCTTGACCATTGAAACCACAGGCATAAAATAGCCCCTGATGGCCTGTTTCTTGACATGTTTTTGACAAAAAAATCTGATGTTGTTTTGACATCAAGGTGCCCACTGGGAAGTGAGATAAGTTAAAAATGTTGTACATTACTTATGGAAATAGTACAAAACCAATTAAAAAATTAAACTGTATATGTAAAAGAAATATATAAATATAATATACTGTATATACAACTATTTGTAAAAGGGACAGAATCAAATATGTAAAACAGTCCAACATACCCACCACAACCTCCTTGCAATTAAACCCTGGATACTTTCCATAATTTTAAGAGTATTTGTTGCAGTAGTAGTTATTACCTGTGTGCCGCTGGCCTGTCAATAGCAGCTACATTATTCGGGACGGAGCTGCAAACTCAAACCCCTGGAGGGACTATCAACTAGCATTTCTCTGCCTGACCAATGGACCCACAGGCAGTAAATAGCCACTGATGGCCTGTCTTGGTTTTAGACGAGGATCGAGAGCCCCGAGCACTGGATCAGGTGTGAGCGAGCGGCGCCCAGGGATCCAGCGTGATTTGGTAGAGGCAGTATGAATATTTCAAGCTCTGCTCTTGCGGAACAAATGATCTCTTAACACAAACACATAGCTCGGTGTGAGCGGCACAGGCACAACAGTCCTCGGCAGATGTGTGGGTGTCAGTGTATTCACCTCTGTTGGTGTGTGCTTTCATTGTTCATGCAAGCGTGGCATACGGTGGAAGAATGCCTTTTGTGCGATAATGACGTGCGAACACGTGTGCACTCGCCTAACAATCACTGTGACATATTACAAATGTGTAAGTAATTGCCATGTTAAGACTTGCAGTTTTGGCAGCCGAGTCCTGGTGCCACTTCGGAGGAAAGAGAGAGAGTGTGTGTGTGAGAAAGGAAGGTTGTGCAAAATTCTTCAGTTTATGAGTCTGAGTCTGAATCAAACTGGCCTCGTGCCGCAAAATGCCGATCTGGAATGACATGACAAGGAATTTACTGAAAGGTAATTAACAGAAATTGAGCAGAGTTACACGGTAAATTAATTCTATTACTGTCAAAACCAAATAAATGCATTATTAATTTTCACTAATTACTTTAAAGACCTTGGTGGAAAAAAGGACATTCTGAGAAAAGAAAGGTTCTACAGCAGGTATTTTATATTTATAATAAGACAAATTTGTAGGAAAAGAAAAATGCTATTTACAGTTTATTACTTATGTATAAACACACAGAGAGACATTTTATAGGTATTAAATATATATTTCTGACATATATGATTATTTTAAAATAGTAATAACACATTTTAAGAATGTTATATTAAAAAATAGACTTTTGGTAACACTTTAGTTTAGGTCACAATTCACCGTACTAACAAACCATTAACTAACACTAGTAGCTTAATAAACTACTAATTAGCAGTTTATTAATAGTTAGTAAGGTAGAAGTTGGGTTTAGGTTTTGGGCAGGATTAGGAATGCTGAATAAGATAATACTTCATTACTACTAATGAAGAGTTAACATCCTAATAATACGAAGGTAATAAGCTAGTAGTTAATAGCATGAATTGTGAGCTAAACTAAAGTGTTACCTACATTTTGTACTTATTATATGCACATGCACATGTACAAATACAAATATTTATTTTTTTATAAATGTTACCACATACATTCTTTTTAATTTATTTCTATATACAATTTCAATTTATTAATTTATGTTTGTATGTTTGTTTGTTTTACAATACATTATTTTTTTATAGACATACTAAATCCCTCAAGCAACTGCACGACCCTTCAGAAATCCTTCTAATCCTTCCCATTCTGAATGCTAAACAATTCTTAAAATTAAGTTAAAAAGAGCTGATTAATATTGGTATGGACACCTCAATCTATTTTACCCAGACTCTTTGAGGAACACAAAAAGTTCAAAAGAACAGCGTTTATTTGAAAGAGAACACTTTTGTACCTTTTTTTTAATCTATTTACCGCATCCTTGCTGCATACAAAAAAATCTCTATAAGTCCTAATCCTGATTTCATAACTCATTTTACACATGTATTTATTCATTTATTTTCCTTTTTTCAAGCATTTCTTCCAACAACATTAATATCACCGACGGTGTATGATAAAATGTTTATGGTTTCGTGAATTTAAAAAGCCATACTGAATGGTGCACAAGTCAAAAGGAGACAGCAGAAAAGAAAAAGAGAGAGAGAGAGACAAATGCGTTGCTTCCAGCCCTTACTCGGCTGTTGGAACTGGGTGTAAAATGAGTCATTACACAGTGCAGGAGCGCAGGGCGGAACACAAAGGGCTGTGGAAAAGCTGCTTAGCATGCAACCCGTGTGCCACCCGAGTCCCAGCGCTCTCGCAAACCTGGACAGCCTGTCACTGCCTGAAGGAGACCTGGAGGAATGATTGCTGTCCCCGCTATTCACACAAGACAAGCGGAGGAGCTGGGATTGCCCAGGCTCCCCTTCTCTTGGAGCCCATGGCGCACATTGCCGAGCGAAGCCATGAAAGACTGCAGCTGTGTGTTGTTTTCCCCGCTAGCCATGAAATATAGGCAATCAGAGAGCGTGTTTACCGCGCACCTCTGTTCTTGAGCTAGCAAAGACAAACGGCTATCAAACGGCCTGCTGTTTGTGTGCAAAAGAGCCATTGTTTCGGACCTGACAACAAGGCCTCTTATCCGCACTGCCAGGCACACAGGAACGCAAATAGCCCTCCATCATAACCGCTGGTACCTCTCCAGAATAGACTAAGGGCGATCAGTCACTCGGCGGCCAGAAAAGTGTCAGAGTTTTTGAACCGGAGCCGGACAGCGGCGAGAGAGAGATAGCAGGCACTCAACAAGTAAAGCTGGAGAGAGAGAGAGAGAGAGAGAGAGAGAGAGAGAGAGAGAGAGAGA
>CAIGQV010018106.1:8509325-8535945 GCA_903798115.1 Danio jaintianensis | reverse complement strand
TGTGTGTGTGTGTGTGTGTGTGTGTGTGTGTGTGTGTGTGTGTGTGTTGTTTACAAGGACACACAAATGTATAGTAACATTATAACAATGTTAAGGTGGTTTACAAGGACATGTCATGTGTCCTCGTAAATCAAAATGCTTACAAATCATATTTAATAGGGTGTTTTGACATTCAATATTTGCCACAGGTTTCTAATGAGGGTTGGGTTTAGGAGTAGGGGTGGGGTAAGGCCATTTTATTTTTTACAATATAAAATACATTAGGCCTATGGTTGTCATAAACCACCTATACAAGTTTGTGTGTGTTTGTGCATGTGTGTGTGTTTGTGTTAGGCTTACAGTGAAGAGCTTTCTGTATGCCATTGATATGTGATGTTGAATATGTACCATCTATGCTATTTCTGTTCTTGGAAAATATTTCCTTTTATATGCACTTAAATAAATTGGCAAAATGTGTGTGCTCATTATTAGAGGTGGTCTGAGATGATAATTTGTTTCATGGATGATGCATTTGAGTGTAATTGTCTCGGATGGTCAGTGGACCATGTGTGATTTCTATTGCTCGCCATGTAAGGGCAGATGCAATGTCAAACTTGCCAGCAAAAACACTGATGAAAATGTACGCTGACTAAGGTTTTTTTTTTTTTCAAAGACAAGACAAAAAGGGCCCAGGGCAAAACTACTTAAATTTTAGTGTACTTTGAGTAAAATATGACCACTAACAATGTTTTAGAAGAAAATTTTATTTGTTGTAGTAGTTTGTAGTTTTGGCCTGAGATCAAATTATTATTATTTTTAAACAGTTTTCTACATTGGGTTAAAAATTGTTTGGTTTGATAAAAAAAAAAACATAACAATAAATAAATAAATAAATAATAATAATAAAATAAATAGGGTGTCACGGTGGTGCAGTGGGTAGCACGATCACCTCACAGCAAGAAGGTGGCTGGTTCGAGCCCTGGCTGGGTCAATTGGCATTTCTGTGTGGAGTTTGCACGTTCTCCCTGTGTTCGCGTGGGTTTCCTCCGGGTGCTCCGGTTTCCCCCCCAGTCCAAAGACTCAGGTTCAGGTGAATTGAATAAGCTAAATTGGCCATAGTGTTTGTGTGTGACTGCAAAAGTGTATGGGTGTCTTCCGTTGTTGATTTGCAGCTGGCAGGGCATCCGCTGCGCAAAACATATGCTGGATAAGTTGGCGGTTCATTCTGCTGTGGCGACCCCTGATTAATGAAGGGACTAGTTTTCATCTACCATCTGGGCTGTATCTTGATTGATAAATTGATATATGTACTACAATTTAAAATTGTACATAATTATAAAATACTGAAATATTAAATTTATAAAATAATTTTAGAATCCAATAAATTGAAAAATAAAAAATAATAAACTTACATTCCAAAACATTGTATGATTTAGTTCAATATTTTTTATCATTTCAGTGAGACTGATTAAATGCAAATGACATTATGAACATAACATTTAAATTTCTCTCTGCAAAAACTATAAGGAAGTAAAAGTGAAGACAAGAGTCAGGAGCTAAAACGAGTGGGATGGGAACTCTCCTCTATGAAACAGATGGATTGAAATTAATTTAATGTGAGCAACTGGCTCATATGAGCGTGTGATCTATAATGTGGAAAACGGGTGACGCCCATATTAGCCTTAGACAGCCCTTTGTTCATAAACAATCCATATCCATAGTCGTAAAACCACTGAGATAAATGAACACAAAGCAGACGTAAAATGAAGGGAAATAAAGCACACCTACAACACAGAGAGTCACGTCTTATTTGGAGAATGCAAACATCAATTAAATCCTTCCCGTGGCTCCCTGAGCAAATGGCACATAACCATAACCGAGATTGTGCCTGGACCAAATTGCCAATGGCATATCAGAGCTGATGCAACATTTTACTGCCTGCTCATGCTGTGTTTGGGCATTGTTTACAACCTCGGCGAGTACGTGGATGACATATGCCTTCTTCTGAACCCTGCGATACAGGGATGAATACAACCAATTACGCTACATCAAACAAATGATGGCAATAATATACTACACAAAAAACACAATACGCCCATTGTTAGTGCTGCAGTCAAAATAATGATTTTGCCCTTTCGTTCTTTTCCACCGGCAAGAAGACACTCAAATTAATTCATTGCTAAATGATTTTTTGGACTCATCACGACATGGCCAATTTTGACGATTTGACACTGTTCCTTCACAATGCAAACGTGGAATAACAGCAGCTCCGGGAGGCAACTCAGAGATCAGCCGTGTTACAACATCCTGACAGCCAAAAGGATGCGGCGTTATTAAGGTAAAACACCATTATGAAGAGGCTGACTAAGTTCCGAAGGCAAATTTTTAATCGTTTGCTATAAATTGTAATTATGTTGTTTACAAGGGCATGCAAATCCGCAAACGCCTTTCAGGACGTTTAAGACATTGCTAGAGAAATCAAATAATATATTGACGTTATTACAGGAATAGCTCACCCCAAAATGAACATTTACTCATCATTTACTCACCCTCGAGTGGTTCCAAACCACTTAATGTTTGTTTTTTTTTTCTTCTGATGAACATAGAAAAAGATATTTTGAAGAATGTTGGTAACCACTAGAAAATCTATGCTTTACAATGTTTTTCAATATCTTCTTTTGTGTTCAACAGAAGAAAAAATAATAATTTAGGTGGTTTGGAACCACTCAAGGGTGATTAAATGATGAGTAAATGTAAATTTTTGGGTGAGCTATTCCTTTAATAACGTCAATCTATTATTTGATTTCTCGAGGAATGTCAAATAGATGTTGGTGTTTGTTGTAAGATAAGAATCAAATAGATTTTAATAAGCATAATAAGACATACATTGACGTAAGCACTGATGTAATTAATATTTTTTGCTTGTACTATGCCTTTAACTTTCTTAGAAACAGCCACCATAAATATTTAGGACTTTTATCAATCAATCGATAATTTACGACTTGATCACTTTTAATTTTTATTGTATAGAAATGAGCAGCATGAACATTTTGCTAAACATCTACTTTAAAAAATGTCAGCCAAACAGGATTGAAATTGCATGAGGGTAAATAACGATAGTTATGATGTAAAAAAAATGTGTGTGTACCCTATACATATTTTTATTCAGGCTTTTTCTTTTAATGAAATGGAAATCTTAATATAAATACATTTACTGTCACTTTTCATCAACTAAACACACTTCTACTGAATAAAACCATTAAAGTTTTGAAATATATTAATATAGACTTTAAACATTTAAATGTCCATGTATAAATGAAACAAAACAAAACAAAATCATATTAGAATATTTATTTATTTATTTATTTATTCATTGCTAAATTTCAGTCTGCTACAAAATTAACATACTTGAGGGGGAGTAAATACATTTTATCTTTGCATAAGCTGTCCCTTTAAGAGCTAATCTTTTATTTGGTTAGTGAAACAAAAAAAACTAATCTTTCTGATGACATGGTGGAATTTATTGGCAGGCAAAGTTTATTGGCTTCATTTTTAATAGTACAACAGCATCCTAAGGCCACACGGGAAGTACATTTATCTCAATATTTAGTGAACACTTTACCCTTTACACGAGGGGTGCGGTGAGACCAGCAGAGGAGGAGGGAAGGGGGCATGAAGCTCTCAATAGCTATTAATGATAGTGACATTTAATAGAAAGGGAACGAATGACGTGTTTATGCTCGCCTCTACTTCAGAGGAGGGAGATAAGAATGAACCAAAGCCAGAGTCAGAGTTTTATATCTCTTTGGAGTGTCTGCACACAATCTGCAGTTGTTTCACACCAATAAAGCACCTGCTTTACAGCAAATGAACTTCTGCATGTGAGAATTGCGTACAAGCTGTCTCTTTTCTCTCCGCCTGCAGGGAAATTCATGGATACTCTCAGAAATAAAGGCACACAAGCTGTCACTAGGGCGAACCTTAAAAAACAACAACACATTTGTAGCAAAAGGATCCATATTGGTGACTGAAAAAGTACATATTAGTATTTCAAGAAGTAATGTACAAATGTACAAACCTTTTACAAAAAATGTCCCTAATGTTTAACAATATATTAATTCATTAATTCATTCACTCATTTTCCTTTGGCTTAGTCCCTTATTTATCAGGTGTCGCCACAGCGGAATAAACCACCAACTATTCCAGCAAATCCAGCCGCAACCCAGTACTGGGAAACACCCATACACTTTCAAATTCACACACATACACATATGCTATAGGCCAATATAGTTCATCCAATTCACTTACAGCGCATGTCTTTGGACTGTGGGGGAATCCGGAGCAACCAGAGGAAACATGTATCTTTTCAAAAGGTACATTTTTGTATGTAAAGGGCATATATTAGAACCTAAATGTTCCAATTTGGTACCTTATATGTGCATATTGGTACCTTACGGGGTCAATATTAAATCTTAAAGATACGTGTACCAAAAAAGGCACAAAAATGCACCTTTTGAAAGGGGACCACCCCAGTGGACCTTTAATTTTGAGAAGAGGATGTATTTTGAGAAGAGGATGATTGTCTTTCTTTGTCAGTTTCTACATCATGAGTGGGCAAAATCTTTGAATCTTCGAGAGGATCGTTCAGATTTCATGGGATGCTTTTACTTTTTCCTGCCCTTCCCCAAAATGTAGAAAAATGTGTTTCAGTGAAAGAGAGATATTTGTTTCTCAGTCAGAAAGTCTACAATCCAATGTCACCTACAGTACATCACCAAAATCCTCTACCCTTTATTTATTACTTTATTTTATTTATTTGAGAATAAAAATTAAACAAACATATTTTTTTGCTTCCCTTTTTTTACCAAAGGTGCTCATATTAGCGATTGGTGAAAGAGAGAAAACTGAATTAGGTGGGTTTGAGTGTTTTTGGAAAAATGTGGAAATGTGGAAAATTCTGACAAATTTTTTTAATTAAAAGACTATTTAGTATCAAAAAAACAAAAAAACAATAATAGTATCAATATTAACTCGAATGTCATTGCAGGAACATTTCACTGAAACACATTGTTCTACATTTTGGGGAAGGGCAAGAAAGAGTAAAAGCATCCCATGAAATCTGAACGATCCTCTTGCTCTTGAGCTGTAAACATGTGCTCACAATAAAAGCCCTTCAGCAAACATCAGATTGGATGTATCCACTGCTGCTGTGCTGACGTGCCATTTCGGAGGCTTTATCGCATTTCCAAAGGTTTGACTTGGTGCCATCAGCAGCACTGTAGTGAATGTGAGTGGAGGAGAGAGCAGGTCGTTAGGTGTATGCGAGAGCGGGCACGCGTCTGCCTCATTATCATGTTTTTGTAGAAGGAAATGATGCGTAGCCAGCAGAGCTGCACATTCTAGAACTGCCGCTCACCAGATGACATTGGAGGCTGACTGGCGAATATCGCGCTTATAGGTGACATCAAAGACAGGACTTCAAAAAACGGCAGAGGAAATCATTAAACGTCAAAAATAGACAGGTTTGTGTGGACTTTATATTAATTCAGTAAGTTCCATAAAAATAATGTTTTTCTTTTTGTTTTCAGAGTATATTCAGCTGAAGGTCATTAATGATCAATTTCAAATTATTACAAAATGATGACAAATGATGAAGTTAATGAAGGATGGTGGCAAATTATTATTTTTAAATGATAATGAATTAGTAATTCTGGGAGGGGGAGCTGCACCTTTAATATGTCTTAATAATTAATAACATCTCAGATTATTCTCTTGTTCAACAAATTTTAATGGGTGTCTTTTGTAAACCATGCTCAAAATGTATGACATTCATTAGTTTTGTTGTTTTTGTCGTAGCTGTTTTCAGAAAATAAATTGGAAAGTTCTTTTTGATTCTTTTATAGTTAACTAAAACCAAAACCATAAAACTAACTAAAAACAAAATATTTTTTGTTAACATATACTTGCTTTTTTTTTTGTTATTTAAACAGGAAAAAAGCTAAATTCAATTAAAATACTTAGTATTATTTAGTATTCGATATTAAATAGTATTATTTCCTTTAATCGGATGTACTACATATATAGCTAAGATAATGAATGAACGAATGAATGAATGAATGAATGAATGAATGAATGAATGAATGAATGAATGAATGAATGAAACAAAACTAGACTAGGCCTATTAACAAACCTGAATAAATCTTTAAAATATAAATGGAAACAAAGATCTCCGTCTCTATTATTATTACATAATTCAAAGTAAACATGTTCATTTCTATTTAACTGTTATAAATGAAATTTTAATAGGGCGACGCGGTGGCGCAGTGGGTAGCACGTTCGCCTCACAGCAAGAAGGTCGCTGGTTCGAGCCTCGGCTGGGTCAGTTGGCATTTCTGTGTGGAGTTTGCATGTTCTCCCCGTGTTCGCGTGGGTTTCCTCCGGGTGCTCCGGTTTCCCCCACAAGTCCAAAGACATGCGGTATAGGTGAATTGGGTAAGCTAAAATTGTCCGTAGTGAATGAGTGTGTATGAATGTTTCCCAGTGATGGGTTGCAGCTGGAAGGGCATCCGCTGCGTAAAACATATGCTGGATAAGTTGGCGGTTCATCCCGCTGTGGCGACCCCAGATTAATAAAGGGACTAAGCCGAAAAGAAAATGAATGAATGAAATGAAATTTTAATTAAATTGACCAATAAAAGAGAAACAAGTTTAGTTGTTAATTCACATGCAAAATGTAACAAAAAAGACACTTTATAAAACTTGCAAAAGTCTAATAATATTTTAGTCTGATTATGAAAATACAAACACGAGCAAAAAATAATCTAATTTTCATTAACCTACAACAGTTTAAAGAACTTGATTGAGGCAGCTCAACACATTAAAAAAATTTAAATAAAAAAATCAGCTTATAGATTGATGAAGAGAAAATAAACACTCAGTCAAGTGACAGAGAATAAAAACGAAAACGAACAACATTAGCGTGCATATCAGTAGAAAGAAAGTAAGAGAGGGGAAAAAAGCAAATGAATTCACTCCCCTGGAAAGAGACTGTTACCGCTAACAAGTTTCAATCATGGAGGCGAATGAAAGTCCTTACTTTGAATTCACAAGAAATTGTGCATGTAATTCTACGAATGAACCACGCATGGTGCTCTAACCCCTTCAAACTGAGCAGCAGGGGAGGGCGAATATATTTAGGAAATCCAGGACAAGCTCATACAGTGCGTTTTGCCTGTGGAAGTTAATTTATCTGGTGTGCCAGTGCTGAACAAATATGGCTATTGGCTGAATAAGAAAACTGCTAAAAGAAGAGGCAGAGAAAAAGAGGAAAGGCAAGCATGCATGTGACTGAGAAACAAAAAAGACAGCAAAAAGGGCAGAAGACCACATGAAGACCAGAAAATGTGTGTGAAAGCCCCCTACGCAAGTTGAGTTGTTTATGACCGATCACCATTCATCACCTCTTCTCCTCACAGGGGCGACCTGCGCAACACTGTACTATTCAATGTGTTAAAACACCTAAGATTGATACTGCTGCACACTTTTCTGTTGGCCTTACTTGGCTTTTTCAGCACTGAACGGTTGTATAAGAGGTATTTATACAGCCTGGAGACAAATATATAAACACAGGCTCATTGAAAATACACACTTCAGCCTATATGTTTGCAAAACATAAAATATATTGCTCTTTATACATTTCATTGCACATTACAGATGACACATCCACTAGAGGGCGTTGTTTGGATTTTTGTGAATTTGAAATATGTTACTTAGGATGTGTTTTGTTGTGTGTTTTAAATAAACGTACATGTCCATGAGAAGGTGGCGCTTGAACAGATCACCTAGAAAATCACTGACCTAAACCCAACCTATAGTGTTGCCAAAAACAAATAGAAGAGAAAATCGCACTGCCATCACTTTTTACACAGTTTTACCTTGATTTTACATTGATTTTTGTAGAACCATGCATCACTAGACTTGAACCTGATCACTCTACAGCACAAGTACAACACTGTACAAAGTGAGCTACTGAGCAAACTGACCACACCAGAAAAGATGTCCATATAGATAGGTGAGGTAAACATATTCAATTACAAATAAAAAACAACATTAAGTTGTTTTGTGGTATTTATTTGGTGTTGTACAGAGAACTGCATGACAATAATCCTTTATTTGTTGATAATATGTACATATGTATATCATTAGTGTGGAAACTAACAATATTGCTGGTGTCATACCTAGCCATAGCGTCCGTTTTACCTAGAAACAATGTTTGCTTGAAGTACATTTTAGCAATTTCATGCATGTAGCATGTATTTCCAATTGAGCTTTGATGAATATCTACGAACAGTCTTGCTTATCTCAATGGCAATTGCTCAACTGATGGAATCTTTAATATCTGATTAGGCCCTTGCCCACCAGAGGGAGATCCTCACTTTAAGACTGAGATCTGTCACTTCCTTTTCCAGCCATATCAGTGGCCCAATCCTAAATGCCACCCTTTTGACCTTCCTCTGTGTCTTGCCCTTTTTAATAATACTGCTGTGACTTTTGGGGGAAGTCTGTTTGGAGCTTCCTGTAGCGTGCATCGAGGGTGCATAGTGGCTGCAAAGGGGGGAATAAGAGCACCCATCTTAAAGCTAAAATGATAATTGGGACATCCTCCATTCTCATGCAATTAACTGACATAATGTAAAAAGTGATTAGTTACTTTAAAAAAAAGTGAGTAAACCCACTGCCTTAAAAGCAACATGTTGACTTTACTTTAAAAAAGTGAGTAAACCAGTTGTACGGTAACTTGTACCTGTTAAGTTGATTTAAACCCAAGGGGTCTGAGGGGGGTTTGAAGCACCTGATAAGTGTTGGCATGCCCTGACATTTGTATGCCATGTGCTTCATTCAGTTTCTTAAGGCTAAAGTCTGATTACACAGTTTTTATCACAAACTGTGTTATAATATAATGCAAGCAGCATGTATGTATGATGTTGTGTTTTTGATAAAAAATAGGGATATGCATGGTTAGTAAAAAAAACCTTTTCCAAAAGCAGATAGTAAATATGTATCTATGTAACTTTTGCTAATTAACTAATAATAATTGTTGCTTAAAGATGTTAGGTTGACGTAATTTGTATTATGTACATAGTTCATATGCTTAATCATTTTAATCAAGACAACAGGTTTATTCAGTTTTGTTTAAGTAAAGGTAAACAATCACTTAAAAAGCCAACTTATTCCTTTTTACAGTGCATATATATATTGTGTTCATTTTGAGTCTGCAAGACCGCAAGCAAGTGCATATGAACTGGGGAATTGGACCAATCCCAAATGGCACCCTGATCCCTTGTGATCTTCCACTGAGTCTGGACTTTCATTATGTAATGCTGCTTTGACTGTGGCATAGAAATCTGCTCAGAGCTCTCCTTAATATGGCCTCAGTCGAAGTGCTTATCCTGACCATAAAGGGGTCACTTCTGAAAGTATGGTGATGAATAGAGAACCCTCCGGCCTCATGGACTTAACTGACTTTCATCTACTATGGCCATTTTGAGTCTGCAAGTCTGCGAGTACACATGAAGTGTGCCACTGATCCAATTACAAATGAGACCCTAAATCCTTCCAGTTTTTCTCTGAATCTGCACTTTCGTAATGCAATGATGTCACAAAGATGATAGCAGTCACAAAGATGGCCCTCGCAAACACCCTTCTGAAGGCTAAAATAATAAATGGAAAAGAATTTGGACTCATGGACTTAATTGGCATCTGTATACTGTGGCCATTTTGAGTTTGCAATGCAGAAGCAATAGGTGAGGTGCTCACAACAGCAATAAGTGGCAAGGAGAGACTGTTATAGAGAAAATTCAATTGATGGGGATTGTTAGGATACCATGATCGGCTGTCTTTACACCCCACTCTTTACAAGACATGCCATGAGATTTTTAATGATCACAGAGAATCAGGACCTCAGTTTAATGTCTTGAAAGAGGGCACACTATAATGTATAATGGGGAATTAGGACCACATTCCACACACCCCCTGCTGGCCTCAATAATAACAGCAAGTTTTTCCAGGAGGTCTCCCATCCAAGTACTGCCCAGGCTTAACCTGCTCAGCTTCAGAGGGCAACAGGCTTTGAAACCCACAAGAAACGCTGTATTATGTATGCCAGGTCAGTAGATGGAAAAGAAACACTGCACTTTGCACATTCTGTCCTGTAGTCTGTCATTGTTGAGTGGCTGTCAAGTACTTCTACATGTCTTGCCTATAGGTTGAACATGTAACATGTAAAAGCAGATAAAAGCAGTCTTTTTTTTGTAGTTTACACAGAGAGAATAATGTTCCACATCAAGAACTTGCCGTTTGAACCTTGTTTTCAAAAGATCCAAAAACTCCATTATAGTGGAGTGGCCAAAATACATATCAAAAGTGTTCTTTTTCTAGGTGAAAATTCCATCCAATAAGCCAGTCACTACCAAACCACTACCGTAATGCAACAACATCTTTTGAAATCAACATATAAATCATAAATATTTAATCAGAACGAACTATAAATTTTGAATGGCAATGAAGAGAGATGATTTTTGGATCCAGATGGTGTGGTTAAAGCATCTACCGGCAGATTTTTGTTGAGGAGGGCTGTGCTATTATTTTTATGAGCATTTAAGCTTGCAATTTTCACCTGGTGGATGATGAAACATGCAAAAAAAAAAAAAATCCCATAGATTCACTCTGATGGAGAGACCAAACGAGTTAAAGTGCTTTCCCGCCACCAACATTTTCATTTTTCTCTCAGACTGCTGACACCAAACACGGCGCATGAAAGTCTCTGTACAAAGCAGATGAATATTTAATGCGGTAAACACTGTTGCTCTGGAGCTCAGTTTTATAACTGAGAGTTCCAAGTGGTGCAATCCCATTTTTAAAATTACAAGTGTGAAAAATTGTTTTAAAGGTTAAAAGCAGCCTTGGCCCAGGGTTGAAACAATCCTAGGTTAAAGCAATACGACACATCCTATAGAGACTTGGTAAATGGCACCATTGACTTGGGCCAGTAGTCATCAACCAGGCCTGCATATTAATGAGCTGTAAAGCACTTAGGACTTTATACCAAGCATATAGCAACACCCTTGCAACCATCCACATCCCCTAGCACTGTGTTATTCACCATATCTGAACATGCACCAGTCTTTTAATTCCCAACTGCGGCATCGTGCTCCTGAAACATTCTAGACTGTGTGATTTAATGAGGGAGAAATCATCTTCCGACATCAGACTATTCACCCTCATGACAGGTCGCCCAAAGGTCACTAAAGGCCACGGCAAATGCAGACGCCAATCTGATAATTGGCGAGGCGGGAGTGTTTGTGTCAAATATAGCCGCTCAATACAAAGAATTCACACATGAACCTTTACAGCAAACTGAAAAATAAAATATTGACTTTTTTCTTTGCAGCTTCCCACAAGAAAAAAAAAAAAAGATTATAGTAATTTAAAATTAATACTACAATGTTTTGGAATCATACCATAGTAAAGTACATGAATTAAACTGTTGTGGTAATTCTATACTGTAGTTGCTGTGTTAAAACAACAACTATAATAATATAAGCAAAATTTACCAATACTGTAGTTTTCTAAAGGATAGATTATACTACAGTAGGATATACCAGTTTACTGTATTAAAAACTAAAGTATACTACATTATTTATTTCTGTTTAACAGTTTTCTATACTTAATACTACAGTGTGCTGTAGCATTCAATAACAAATTGTTGTACATACTAAAATATATACAGTATAATAAACTTTATTACAGTACAGTTCAAAAACAACCTAGTATCCATTAGAATATTGCTACCCTATAGCATTTATTTTCTCCTTTGGCAGTTTTTGACTTTAGCAGAAATATAGTTCCCTAATATTGAAATTTTAGTGTACTAATCCTATGTGCATTTACGGTAAGCTGTAGAATTCATTAACAAAGGATTGTACATGCTAAAATATATACAGTATAATACATTTTACTACAGTACAGCTGAAAACAACACTGTATTCCCTATAAATTACTATCCTATAGCATTTTTTCTCCTTTGTCAGTTTTTGAGTTTAGCAGAAATGTAGTTCACTAATGTTGAGCTATTAGTGTACTAATCCTAAGTGCATTGAATGTATCTTTGAAGTTTACCGGCTGTTTACAGAAAGTTTTGTTGTCATTTTAACAAGTAACATTAGCATTTGTGCTGCTTTGTTTACAGCCGTTGCTGGAAAACCACTTCTGCAGCTTCAAAAGTGCCTCTTGCTGGGACATAATGAATCTACTTATCTTTCTTTTGTTCTGAAAGCACACATACACACATATTATATACTGTATACAGCAGACATACAGAGGCATTTGTAATATGTGCAGTTTCTTGATGACAGAATGCGCGTCATATAGACATAACACGATAATTGATCGCATAGTAACATGTAGTCTGGGGTATTTGCTACCCATAGCACGTCAAGATTTTAGTCAAAATCGCATAATCTGACACACTGACTGCCGTAACCGACAATAAAAATGGAGTAGTCTGAACGGGGCTTTAGTGACAAATAGGTTTGAAGGATACTGACAAATCATTTAAACTTGAACATTTAAAATGACAATTTATTAGTACTTCAGGGCTGCACTGTACAACCTTTTAATATGTCATCAAATAATTCTTGTTTTAAATATGCCCGACAAGCTTTTTTTCCTATTGTCACACTGAATGACATTTTAGTGGGTGTCTTCTGTAAATCACAGTGAAAGCTTATAAATCCAATCCTTCCAGACTGATTCACGATGTGATATTTGCATTAGAATCATGATTAATTTTTCAGCCTACTAAAGTGCTCCGTTATTACCTCTGAACTCTCTGTCGCACGACCAATATTGTACACAGGCCAAACCTCCTTCAGAAAATCAGGCGTTCAGAAAAGGCGGCTCACTAAGGGGCTTTTGGATGTTTTCAGACACTCTGTGTAATTACTCGCCTCCCGGCATGAGCTGTGAAAAAATAAATAAATGGAAGCAGTCGGACTTTAGTGCTCTGTATATAAATATCATTCATTTGGTTGTCGCTCAGTTTGCTTCTTGCCTTGCAAACTGGGTAATCATTACTCTTGCTTTGCTGGCTGTTATTTATTTATTTTTTGTGTCACAAGTGTGTGCGGTTTGTCTTTATGACTGACTGGAGTCTTTTGCTTTATACAAAAAAAAAAAGAAAAAAAATCTGAATAAAGAGCACAGTTTATTGTGAAACTATGAAAATATAAAATATCACCTCAAGCCATCCTACATTTTTTATTCTTTTTTTTTTTTAGATATAATTTCACAGCACTGTAACACACACAGGGATCTGCTATTTTTGGAGATATCTATTATTTACATTTGAAGTTTATTTATATATTTTTTAAGTAAAATATTACTGCATGATGAAAAACAAGATGGAGGGAAAAATGAATAATCACTCCCTGATTGTGTTGCTGTTTATTTCCATGTGTCGTTTACACCCTATCATTAATGTAATTATGCAAATAACTTTTACTCAGGCTGTATGGCAATCCACCACTGTGATCCAGATTTCAATGAATAAGCCCTAAAAATACCAAAAACAAATGCTTTTTTATACAGCCGTGTGAATGTACTGCTATTTAAACAAACAAACAAACAAACAAACAAACAAACAAACAAACAAATAAATAAGTAAAATAGTAACATAACATTAAAAAACTCTCTATTTCACTGGATGTTTGATGTATTTGAGCAAAATGTTAATATTATATAAAATATATTGCCAGGGTTATTCTACCAACTATGAACTCTTCTGAACTCGTCTTAACATTGTATTGTTTGAATATAAAAATATATATTGTCTGAAACCGTTTTTGTTGCTTTATGCAAACAAAATGCTCTAAATGACAACATTTTAATTTAAGACTTGAACGAAATAGTTTACAGAGTAAAACAAAAACTATGTTTTACTCACTCATGTTAACAGAGAGTAAATCCAAAGTTAATTAGAATTGTCAAGTGGTTTGTCCACAGCTGCTTGTTTAGTTATAGAGCCTTCGACAAATTACTACTGCCAAGGTCATAAGAAATTACTCAAAACATCTCATGTAAGGGAAATGTGCAGGCTGTAATAGTGCAAAAGCAATTACATCAGAGTTTTGTGAATAACACATAATCAATGATGATTCAACATTTCACAGAAACCATGCGCATTTAAACTGAACAATTACGTAATTTCAGTGCAGGCGCTGGAATCTGTGTAAACGTGATAGTTGGTTGTTAGTGACTAAAAATGATTTTTCTAAATTGTTCTAAAACTGCAGCAAATGAATGGAGTGGAGTGAATGGAGGTTGTGATGATGTGACTATGCAATATAGAGGATGAGCACTTCACCTGAGGCAGGTAAATTGTTACAGTTTTTAAATTATAGTTGATAGTTACTGTATAAAGGGGGATAAAGTGACATAATACGATAATAATAATAATATAAAATTTTATATTTTGTAATAAAATAATAATAGCGGCTCAGTGGTTAAAATTGTCGCCTCACAGCAAGAAGGTCGCTGGTTCGAGCCCCGGCTGGGCCAGTTGGCATATCTGTGTGGAGTTTGCATGTTCTCCCTGTGTTCACGTGGGTTTTCTCCGGGTGCTCCGGTTTTCCCCACAGTCCAAAGACATGCGATATAGGTGAATTGAATAAAGTAAATTGGCGGTAGAGTATGTGTGTTATCTATTTATTTATTTATTTATATTATACTATATATTTATATATTAACATTATTGATATTATCCACAGTACCAATAGTTTAAATATGATTAATCATATTTTATTAAGTAATATGATTAATTGTAAAATAAGATTGTCTAATACACATTGTAATAAATTCATGACATATATTTGCATACATATGTCAAATATGAGATGTAATATATTCAAATAATATATATTTTAAAAAGGTATAATATTATATCAATATAAATATTACACTATTATCATCCTACAATAATATTGGAGTGAGCATTATGAAAGATAATCCAATCATTGCTTATTATCAACTTTATTATTATTATTATTATTATTATTATTATTATTATTATTATAGGCGGCGAGGTGGCTCAGTGGTTAGCACTGTTGCCTCACAGTAAGAAGGTCACTGGTTCAAGTCCCGGTTGGGCCAGCTGGCATTTCTGTGTGGAGTTTGCATGTTCCTCCAGGTACTCCGGTTTCCCCCACAGTCCAAAGACAGTCTACCTATACTACATATAGGTAGTATAGGTGAATTGAATAAGCTATAATTTGCCGTAGTGTATGAGCGTGAATGTGATAGTGAGAGTGCATCCCAGTACTGGCTTGCGGCTGGAAGGACATCTGCTGTATAAAACATATGCTGGATAAGTTGGCGGTTCATTCCGCTGTGGCAACCCCTGATAAATAAAGGGACTAAGCCGAAGGAAAATGAATGAATAATAATAATAGTAATAATAATAATAATAATAATAATAATAATAATAATAATAATAATAATAATAATAATAAAATTAACAACAACAATAAAAATTTGATATAATAATAATAATAATAATAATAATAATAATAATAATAATAATGCAGCATGATTTAACTTTTATAATATATTATAATATATATTATTATTATTAAAACATTATTATCATTATAAATGAAACTGTGAAAAAAATTTATACAATAAAAAAAATGGAAAACTGAAAAACTGAAAGTGGTCTTACATGATCACAGTGTGTGAGAATGTGACAAACATTGTAGCAAACATCCTACATCAGGATGAATTGAACATGCATGTTGGAATCCATCTTTCCTGCAGTGCTTGTGTGTCTTAGTCAATGGCAGCAGACTAAAAGCAGTCGCAACGAGCAGTTGGAAACCCGCCTTAAATTTGTCCTAATTCTGTCAGAGTCGACTCTCCCGTGTCAGCCAGTGAGTGACATCCTCCAAAGCGGTAGCTGGAGCAGTGACGTCTCCGTCTGCGCTTGTCTAAAGGCTGCTGATTACCAATCTTCCTCGGCTTTCCTGCATGTTGACATTTCACCACAGAGCATCGTCCTTCTCCACCTCCAATTACGCCATCCCTTCCTGCTTCTGGACAGGGGGTGACCTTTCAGTCTCCTCTAAATATCTTATTATATGGTGCCTCTGCTTTTTAGGCCTGGCAGGAGCTGCTCTACAATTACAAGACATTCACGGTTTGTTTGCTGTGTAATGAAGCGATCAGGAGTCGGACCGGCAGCCAGCACCTTGGGGCCTGACATCGTGTCACATTGAGGGAGCGGATGCCAGGACCGCCGGTGAGGGCCTGGTAAAAGTCTGGACACAGATAGAAGGATGAATGGAGAGATGAGAGATGGAGATCACGAGGGCTTGAGGGATAAAACGCTTGACCAACAGTCCAGTTCATAAACACAAAATCAAATGCTAACGGCACTGACGGTACATTTACACAAGTTTAACTTTGTGTTTTGGAAAAGTTTCAAGCACAAAACCCAACATAATCACACATGCACAGCATTCTGGAAAATTACCAGTAAATTATTGTAAAGAGATCCTGTGTGAACAGGTCTTTTTTTTTTTTAAATAGCTGTAAATCTGTTCTGGCAGTTTTCTAGAATAAGAAGTTGTGACATTACCAGTAAAGATTTCTGGAATTCTGTTCTATGTGTACGCAGAAGGAAAATTGTACTGTTCAAGTTTAGAACGTGCTGACGTGAGACGTCTACTGCGGACCAATCATTGATGGCGATGACGCATTGACTCTGTGTTGTTTATGAAAATAACATTATGACAAACACAGCTGTATAAATGTGAAATTTTGAAATAAAAATTGAACTTTCAACAAAAAATCTGACCGCCATGTTTACAAATAAAAGAATAGCTGTTTAGAGGTTATTTCCCGTTAATGGTTTTGCCAGTATTTTGGAATGAATGTGTGAATGGGTCTATTACGAAAAGAAAAAAATATAGAGCATGCTTGGCTGTGTGAGTAGCACTTCCATCCCCTCCCCCCTACAGTTGTATGTACAGTACACATCTTTCTAATTCTAGTACACACAAATTTAAATACTTTAATTTAAATACTTATTATTAAAGAGGCCCAACCATTATCAGATTTTGGTCACTATTTAATTTAATTTAATTTAATTTAATTTAATTTATCCATTTATTTTCTTTTTGGCTTAGTCCCTTTATTAATCTGTGGTCGCCACAGCGGAATGAACCACCACTTACCCAGCATATGTTTTACGCAGCGGATGCCTTTCTAGTCGCAACCCATTACTGGGAAACACCCATACACTCCCATTCACAGAGTTATACTACGGACAATTTAGCTTACCCAATTCCTCCTATTTTATTTTATTTACAGACTGATGCCAATGCGGGATACTGATGTTACTGCAGAACAAAGTAAATGATTTAAAGGGGCAGTTTAATCAAAGGCTGTATAAAGGTAATGAAGTTATAAAAAGGTAATAAAATTGAAAATAAATACCCCAGTGTATTGTCAGGTGCCATAGGTATTAGGAGCCATTTAGTTTTGCCTGTGTGTGTCTTTTTTGACACTCAAAGTGATGTCCATCGTTGACCTGTTTTTTAAAGACCAAAAAACTGTTTCAGTTCAAAAGTCTTTAATTTTCTACTTAAAAAAATACGTCTTGGATGGCCTGAGGGTGAGGAAACTAAAAGCACATTTTTAATTTTGACTTGAAATTAAAGTCTTTTAAAATGTACAAATGCATCATGTTTTTTTATTTATTTTTAAATATTTGTGTTATTTATTTATCACTATTATTTTTCTTTATTTTGTGTATGAGTTTTCATTCAATTTCCTGGTTGGAGATGCTTTAAAAAAACAATATGATTTTAATCCACTCCTCCAATACCCAGTGAGTTACTTTTTTTTTTTTTTTTTCTTCCCCAGATGTCAATGCAGAATTCATTCCACAGAAGATCATCTTGGTTCCTGCAGCTCAGCTCACAGGTCTAAGCTGCTCAAAATCCTGACACGGCAGAAATGCTTCTCCAACATGAGCTCATGAAGCACAGGTCAGAAAGCAGTTCATCATTCATGAGCATCCATATTCAATATTAAGCATGAGGAATGGCTCACGTCAATCATCTGCTTGAAACACTGCTGACATGCTTATTGGATTTTACTTTCTAGGTCAGGTCTCGCTTTTGGTGACCCACATATGTCAAGTCCACATCCCGTTCCCTTACTGGAGCTCGTTCAATTGATAACAACCTACATTCATAAAAGAAATCTTCTGGCTGGAATCTGAGGGTTGCATGGATCGATTGACCCTGGTAACCTATTGACTTTCAGAAAATGTCACCATGATGGCTTCATTTGTAAGGAGACACCCAGTGCTGCTAATTTGTCTACTTCAATGTAACACAATACAGCACACAGACACTTGAAAAACCAATAGCTCAAAAACACACCATCAGTGTAATCAATCACAAGTAAACTAATATAGTTTATTGATTGCATTGCAAAAGCATTGAATTAAGTTACTTATCTGAGATTTTTCACAAGCTTAAAACCAAGCCCAAGGATAAGGTAATAATTTAGATTGTACATGTACACATATATTTGTAAAATAAATAAATATTTTTGTTAAGTAAAGACAGTAAAACTATACTTGAAGGGATTGTTCATAAGGCGGTCATGAAATGTTTATAATCATGACATGAAACATTTCATGAGTACAAAGGAGATTATATGCATGCTCAAGGATTTTTTTCGTCAATTGGTGAAGTTTAGTTCCTCCCCACTGTCGCCACTGCCTTGCTTGGTTTGGGACTTGTGGAACTGCGCATCGATGGATTTGCTCTTCAGTGTTTGGACGTTCAGCAGTGAAAATTAAACCACACTGAACTTTACTAATTTGAACTTTAACTCTGAAAACTAGACTGACAGTTTAAATTTCAATTTACTAAAACTTCTATGTTAAGCTGGTTTGACACAATCTACATTGTAAAAGCACTACAGAAAAAAAAATGAATTTAATTAAATTATTACTACAGTCATTCAGTGCCATTCACTCAGTTATGTCATTTCAAAATGTAAGGGGACATTACTTGAGATGTCTTTGTTATCACAGCTTGACACAATATAACTTGTCATAAATCTGTCATCAACATGATTGTCATGAGGCAATCGTAATTGTGTCGTGAGTTTTATAACAGCATCATTAATATTTGTCTTGACCTAAACAGTGGTACAAATTGAATTTGAAAGAAAGAAGGAAAGAAAGATAACTAATGCTATTCAGCAAGAACAGAATAAGTTGATAAAGAAACAGTAAATATGTTTATAATGTTTCAAAATCTATAAAAAAAAAAAAATCTATTGCAAAATTCTGATCCCTTACACTTTCTATTCATTACGTAATCCTAAAAAAACATACCACTGGTTCCACAAAAAATATAAAGCAGCAGCAGTTCCAAGTCACTAGTTTTCATGTAAAATATATTTTTGAGCTGAAAAAAAGAAACAAGGAAGAGCTTTGTTTAAAGTTTTGCCCAACAAAAAACAATTACCTCTGTAAGGAAACGTGGCCCAATTTATGTGCAGGGCACGACAAGTAATGTAAAAATCTAAGGTTGGCTGAGCAGATGCTCGCAGAGAAAGGTGAAAGTAGAGTCCAGGGCTGCGAGGCAAAACAGCAGACATGAAAGTGCAGCATCTATTTAATTTAATGGTCACTGCTGGAGGGTCTGATGGAAGGTACGGAGGTATGGAGTGAATCCTGAATGAACAAAGCAAGAAGGAAAGAGCAATCCCTTAAGACTCCCAAGGACCGGCCTGCCGTGTCCTTGGACAGGGACTTGGGACAGGTAACACATTACAAGCCATTTAATTAGCCCTTGGGTGATGGATGTGACCGTTCACAGGAAAATCAAAGTATGAAACATAGATCCAGCCACTTGAATAGGCTGTACTACAACACAGGACATATGCAATACAACCCCAGATATTCCGGTGGGATTTTGCATGTTATTCCTAGGGACAATCTGGGAAAGATCGGATGACTGTTTGTGGCTCTCTTATTTCCTGAGTGTGAATTCAGGAACTCAGAACAAGTCACTGGAAATGTGTGAGATGTCACAGGCAGCAGGCATAATTTGTGGTAATGATATTCCTAAATAATCTACGCTAATTACCGAGGTCAACCAAAATTATTCTCCCCATATGTCTGCTGTCTGGGAGAATCTCCCTCCTAGATTAAAAAAAAAAAAAAAAAATTCTATATATTTATGGTCATGTGCATATGTGTGTGTTGTGGAGCAGTGGTTTTCAACATTGACCCCCCCAGTGTGCCGTGACGGTATTGCAGGGAGGCCACCAGCTGTTATTAATAGAAATAACATTGTTAATATATGCAAAAATTTGAGATGGGCAAGTACCTGTAAGTGTGTTATTATCATGTCAACTTATAACACACTTACAGGTATTATTTTAAGTCCGTTGCATCCTAGTTCTGATTACAGTATATATAGTTCTGGTTCTGGACACACAGACATAAAAAAGTCATAGGAGGGGTGTGATGTTGCACTGTACTGGCTTAGAATGGACGTCATCATGCCTCTTAACCAATTGGAATCAATACATTTTAATGGGCCTAATACTGGGTTCACACCAAATGCAGAGCTCTGCATCAATCGTTCTAGCCTACTTGTGAGGCGTTTTTCACTTAAAGCAGTTTTTCAGCTAGAGTTTAATTACTTGAACTTGCACGGAAAACGCACTTGAGGCAATTTCTATGCATTCATATTCACACCTCCAGGAGACGATTTGCCTATATTCGTATATTTGCATTGACTTTGAATGTAATCTACTTAAACGAATACTCAATTTTGCTTTTGGTGTGAACCTAGCATATTATAATACATACTTTGCAGCAGTGGAGTTGCACAAATCTGAAAATAAACATTCTAAAGTGAAGTAAAGGTGTCCCATACTCAGGTTAGAAGGGATTGGTGAACACTGTAGGGACCCTTTAATTCTAAACACAGTTCCTGCATACAGTTCTCATCTATCGAGCTGGTTATCTGAGAGCAGTGTCGTGCAAGGACAGGAACTGAGAACCACTGATGCCTGGCAGGGGCAAATAGCTTTAGTTACATTACATTAGCGTTACGTTAATATTTACAAGATGTTTTTAATTGTTCAAAAGTAAAGGGACTGCTGCTATTAAAAAGTGTTATTGCACTTTATTGCATGCAGTTGCACCAGAACTTATATAAAACTGTGCAATACACTAGTTTTGAATTAATTGTTGAATTCTGCATATAAGAATGTGATAAATCGCAGAAGATCATGTAATTAATTGTGATTACAATTTTTAATAGTTGACCAGCACTAATAAAACTGTCTAGTCATTATTTCATATAACGGGTGAGAACATAATAAATTGTTACTATTCGCTTTTTGATTTTGTCGATTGGTCTAATAACATTTTGTTTTCTTAAGTGTATGGTTTTGACTGCTCGGCTGACCTAGAGACCTGCACTTGCAGAACCAGATGCAACAGGGACAAGATTTGATAGGTGAAAATGGGTGCATGTGTTAAGAAAGTCATCTTTGTGTAGGTTGAAGGTGCATGTTTGGCATCAACCTGCATTTTGGTTTTCCTATTTCTTTAGAAAGTGTCAGCCTGAGCCTCTCTGAGATTGGTGACCTGTTATGTACATTCCATCTTTATTCAAATCATTTACAGCTTATTCAATAAAGACAATAAACAGTCTTGTGTCTGAGTAAGTAACCAACATGCCATTTCATTTAACACGCCATTCATATAAAACCTGCAGTGGGCTGCGAAAACATACATGTTTGGTTTTGTGGGCCGCAAGTTAAAAAAGGTTGGAAGCCACTGTTGTAGAGGACAGGGTAAAAAATATGACTGACTGTATTGTCATAGTATTTGAGAAAGGGAATGAGTCATGCATTAGTGAAGCCGCTCCAGCTCTCTGTGGCTGCCCACCGGATTTTGTTGATCACGTGGAAATGACTTTTGAAGGATTGTTTTTCTCGTCGCACCTGCAGCCTGCTTCTATAGTCTTTCATGCGGACGAGGATGAACAGGTGCGCTGCTGGTATAAAAGAGGCTTAGTAAATTCAAATCGTCTGTCAGGGCACCAAAAAGCGCCAGCAATTCCATGAAAGCCCATCTATGGATATCCAGTCTCGGCCTCAGATGTCACGCCCATTACTGAACATCTGATGCATATGGCACACAGTATTGGAAACACCTCAGATGATTTGAAGCCATCATCTGATTGGTGGAATTCTATAGGATTTCTGTGAGATGTGTGTGTGTTGTGTTCTTTAACAGTTCATCTAGAAACAAAGCCTCTCATACGGAACTAAAGCACTGTCTTGCAATTACCAATAATCATGATTTTTGAAAAGAATGCGTAGTCTGGCATTGAATCTTTAAAATGTGTCCAAGAGTTTTACACATCAGTAAAAGTTATTGTACATCTGTGCTATAATGTCTAACTCCCAGACATGGCACTGAACAAAACAAACTGATTTATTGTTTTGGATGTCAGTCAGAGGGTCTGTTGGTGATCCTTAGCCAATGAAATCTGTAAAGGGTACAGATACTTTGCTATGAGTCCTCAGCCCTCACTACTGTTGCTGCTATTGTTAAATGTATAAATCTAACATTACAAATATACATTCGAAATATGACCACAAGTCCAGTTTTATGCAAAAAAAATTTTATTCAATTATATATTTGTACATTTCTATGCTTTGCTAAGAACCTAATTTGACAGCATTAAAGGTGATCTTTGTATTTACATTTTTTAAAGCCTTAGGTTCCAGATTTTCAATTGTTGTGTCTTAGCCAAATATTTATTCAGCTTTCAAATTATGTACGAATCTCAATTCACAAAAATGCACCCCTCACACATACAGTATGGTGTATAATAGTATATTTTTTTATATTATCATTACATAATATAATAATGTAAATTAATATATATTTGATTTTCAATTAATGATTTGATACTTATAAAGACTACATGATGATTCATTACTAGATTAATAATGCTTGAAGAATTATTCAGTGACATGCATTTTTTAATACTCGGCGTAATAATGTAATTGCTGCGTAATAATGTAATTTGATGTATCAAATTGGTTTCAAACAGTGATTTAATATTCACCATAAACATCAGTGTTTATATCTGAACTATAAAGTTTTATCCCAGTAATTCTGTGACTACTTGATTGTTTCCAACTCAGAAATGATAATACTGGTTGAAAAGAAGACTTAAGTTCGCTGAAATCATTGAAGGAATAATAAACATATGCAAATCACAATCATTTAGTGTAATTAAGATTGCGTGGGTGTTTAAATAGAGATCCTTATCTTTTAACAATTAATTGTAAACAAAAAAAGAAATCACAGAAAACATACTTAATAACCCATGAAACACATATATATATAATTTGTTAGTTTAAACGATTTTTAAAGTGTTTGGAGGGCTGGATTGACAGATGGGGGCTATATTTCACCTAAAAAAGTGTCTTGAACAGCATCTGCCTATCATCAGAGGTTTATTGTGGACATTCATGCAACACTGTCCATGTTCAGCCCAATTTCTGTGTCTGCATACATGTCTGCATCCAAACCTATTATTTGAGGGCCACGTTTCTGAAGAGTTTAACTTATACTCAAACTAAATACACCTAAAGGTGCTAATCAAGTTCTCCAGACTCACTGGAAACATCTAGACATGAATGTTGATTGAGGGTCTACTCTGTAGGACATCAGCCCCTGAGTAGCAGGACTGGAAGCACTGTGCATAAAAGGTGCTCATACAGCAGCATATGGGCAAGGTGAAAGCTGAGATGGAAGAGTCCACTAGGTGGCAATGCTCACAATTGTTATGTACTGTGTAGTAGGTGAAGAAAAGTGCAAAAAATCAATTACAAAATGACACACTGAAACAGACAGCAAAATCACTACAAAACACAGTAAACTTGACGAGCGTCTTGTTCTGAACTTCACATTTAAAGGGTTAGTTATTCCAAAAATATTTAAATCATTTACTCTCCCTCAAGTGATTAAAAATGGTTGGAATAAGTGGAAGGAGAGAAAGTTAGAAAATTCTTATATTTTGGCTAAACTATAGTAGATGATGTTTGCAAGCAGCCAGTGAAAACCATAAGCTGGTATTATGCAAATTTGCAGCAAACGTCTTTGTTAATATAGTGTTGTCTTGTCCCATGTCCTCTGTTTATTTTCCCATTTTGGAAAAGCTGCCTGGTTTAGTGTTGACACCTTAAGAACTAACTAAATACTGCAAAACCAACTGAAAGTGAATAAGCTACGAAATCAGGTGGTGTACATAATCACATACAGTTCTAAAGGTGAAATTTGCATCAGCTTGTGTCAACGTTGGCTTAATTCCATATATTGAGCACTTTGACCGTTGCAACTTTGCAAACCTTTGACAATCACATTTTTTTTCATACTAACATACATTAAATGGCAGGTGGATGAGTTTGACAAATGTCTACAGTTGTCTTTTTATGCATTCCGAGGTTTCAAAGGGCAGCACTACAATATGTTGAGACCCTTTTTGGAAGGACACTATATATACTATATAACTGCAGGTTAACTATTTTTATATACAGTATAATGTCCGCCCTATACACAACTCCTTAACTTTTCTGATTTTGATTAATGCAATAATGTCCACCTTTTGTAAAGCTGCTTTGAAACAATAATTATTGTGAACAATGCTATACAAATAAACTTGAATTGAATTGTTTACAGTACAGTTCCTCTGAATTACAAGAAAAAAAGTATCCATCATTAAAGGGATAGCCCTCAAATATAGTTAAAGAAATTGAAATATGTTGCTGACATCAAGAAATCACTTTGCATACACTTAAAGGAACACCACTTTTTTCTTCTTTTTTTTTTGGAAATAGGCTAGAGTCCCATAGAGTAAAACTATTTACCATTTGTTGAACAGTTGAGTTTTACTGTTACCTAGTTATCTTGCTGGGTACTATTTTCAGGCACTGCATAATATCATTGCGTCTGCTGCAGTCATGGTACACCAGAAAAGTTCCTGGACTATTATGCTAAAATGAGAGTATAGTTCCTCTCCATCTGTCTTAGTACATAGTGCAACTACAGAAGAGTCAAGCTTTAAATTGGAAAATTATTGAAGCTCTTTTTTGAAATTTTTGAGCAAATGCTAATGGTCTAATCCAAATCAATGATAAATGTTAAGCTAAGCTTAAAGTGCTCCTGCTAGACCTGGAGATCAATTGATGGACTCAAAATGATAAAACTCAACTGATAAGTCTAGGGGACTTGTGAAATTAGCCTATTTGAAAAAAAGAGCAGTGTTCCTTTTAAAAAGAACTCTGGCTTGAATATATACAGCAAAACTATCACCAATGTTACTGTTTGTATTACTGTGCTGCTGATGCCTCCAGTGCTAAAATTCAGATATGGTAGTTAATACGTGTATGACTTCTGACACTCGCTGTAAACATTGTAAACCAATCACAACAGACTGAGCAACATCTGACCAACCAGAGAGGAGTAGGAGAGGATGGGTTTAGAGAGAGCAAATCCTTGAACCAGCTTTTCAGACAAAACCCTCTTAGAGAAAGAAATGAAGCTGCTGCATACACTATATTTCTGAGAAGATTGAAATGTTTTTCAACCTTGGATGGATGTAGAAGACCTCCAAAACAAATTTAGGATCCTTTAAAATAGCACAAGATGGGTACTTTAAATTGGATAAAGCCTTGTATTTTGTCAGTTTAAACCACTTTTTATGAAAGAATAATTGACTTTATTGATTTATGGCTGTGTAGGAGAATTGAGTATTAGCTGACAGATTAAATCACATTGGAATGGCTTAATCCCACATAGAAGTGCCTTGAAATCCCTTCCCTGTTAAATGCTGGCCTTATTTCTTTTCTTTTTCAGTTCTTTGCAAGAAATAAAAACTTTTCTCTCCTATGGTATGAACAGCCTTCAGGATGTTTCCATGAATTATCAGTTAATAATATTGTTTAATATTGTTAATTACTCTGCTTGAAGTTAAGAATGTGCAGTGCTCTTGGAAATCTACATTCTACACAAGAATGTCTATATGAGATCATTTCAAGTCATTATCACTCTGATAGCGGCGAGTGAGCTGAGTTGTATGGTGTTGTACTGTACGCAGTGCTGTGAAATAATTGTCTGTAGTGTTAATTGAGTTAACAGTGCAGAAGTTGTTTTGTACTCACAGATCTGCTGCATCGACACACTCCACGCCACTATAGTTCATGCATAATAAATTTCACAAATGTTTACACATGCTGCTTGTATACTGGTCACTTTTAATTCTTGTACAGCTAAATAAGCTAAGTAATATTTGATGTATTATTTACACTGATTCTTTGTACAGTATTTTCCCAGTTATTGGCTGATAAGGTAAAAGAAAACATGCAATTACAGAGATTAAATCTATAAATTATTAGCTTCATTTCCAAGCAGGGTAAATATAATATAATATAATATAATATAATATAATATAATATAATATAA
>CAIGQV010018106.1:8443383-8477861 GCA_903798115.1 Danio jaintianensis | reverse complement strand
GAATGAATGAATGAATGAATGAATGAATGAATGAATGAATGAATGAACACTTATTAACCTCAAGTTATTCCAAACTGTATGATGTTTTTTTTCAACGCTTTGGTCAAACTATCATCTTTTATGACACTCATATACTGTAGCTTTGAAACAACTTGAGGGTGAATGGCAAATTATGTAAATTTTTGAGTGAGGTGTCCCTTTAAGCACACTGGATCTGGACTGTAACTGTACTGAGTGTCTATGTGAGTCCATCTACAGTACATGTAGCATGCATATGAGGTCTTCCGCTCACCCTCCACGGTCACGTTGTCAACAGAGAGCTGCAGGCTCTTCCCACGGCGCACCACCTTCACAGAGTGCCACTCATTGTCATTCAGCTTGTGCCCTGCGAACAGAGTCTCCGGTCCTTTACCTGCAGAGAGAGAAGGCCAAAGTCACACACCGCTGCAAGCGGCCTGCCTTATCAATACAGCACAGTCTACCTCTCACACACACACATCACACGCACACACACACACATACAAATGCAGACACTTCCTCACACTCAATTGACAAAACATACAGTGCCATCCACCAATATTGCCACTCTTGATAAATCTGAGCAAAAAAGAATATTCATTCATTTTCTTTTCGGCTTAGTCGCTTTATTAATCAGGGGTCGCCACAGCGGAATGAACCGCCAACTTATCCAGCATATGTTTTATGCAGCGGATGCCCTTCCAGCTGCAACCCATCACTGGGAAACACCCATACACTCCCATTCACACACATACACTACGGACAATTTAGCGTACCTAATTCACCTATAGCACATGTCTTTGGACTTGTGGGGGAAACTGGAGCACCCGGAGGAAATCCACGCGAACACAGGGAAAACATGCAAACTCCACACAGAAATCCCAACTGACCCAGCCGAGGCTCGAACCAGTGACCTTCTTGCTGTGAGGTGAAAGTGCTACCCACTGCACTACCGCGCCGCCCACCAAAGAAGAATATAAAAATAATCTTCATAGCATCTTGTCTTCATTGTTTAACCTTTTGATCTTTTGCTCGTTTGGTTGGGAGTAGATGAGAGTAGACTTCATTTTTATGGAAACCTTCTAAAACTGCAGTATTTTTGGTGATTTACTTACTGCAGGTGTCGTTGGATTGTAGTTTTGCAGACTTTCTGACCCCAAGACCCAACTAACTTCTGCAATTCTCCAGTTGGGATTGCTGGCTAGTCGAACCATCATCCTAACAGTGCACTGGGACAAGAGAGACACGCAGCCTTTTGCAGGCTGATTCATAACACTTACAGTTGACTGGACTTTCTTAATTATTGCCCTGATGCTGGAAATGGACATTTTCAGTGTTTTTGCTATTTTTTCTTAAAGTCGTTTCCCAATTTGTGAAGCTCAACAATACGTTACTGGAAATTACAACTATTTTCTTTGGTTTTACCCATTGAGATGAATGACTGGGTCTGGTCTTTGAAACAAGAGGTCATGGTTGTCACCAGGGTGTTACCCTCATATGAATTGTGGAACACATATATATATTTTTTTATTTTAGCTTTTTAAAATAAACTGTGCTTTGTTTGCAATTGTTTGGTTTCTATCGAGAATGATAATCTATGTCATGGTGAGTTGCGTTCCGCCATGCTTTCTGACACAGTCAGGAGCGCACAAAGTAAACCAACGCAAATCACCAGAGAAAAAAAGCAGACCATTTTATAGTAAGACTACTTTAAAAACATCTTATGATCACTCAGAATTAAATGAACTAATGTGTAGATAGTTTTATAAACGCCCTTTGAGCTAAATACTATATATGCATTCCATAATATTCATCAGGGCTAAAGTGGATCTAGAGAAGCCGAGCACAGATGCAGAGGACGCGGATCAAATAAATGAACCAGCTTATCCGTAAGTGACAGGGTATCAACGAGCTACCTCAAGAAAACATTTCCATATCTAATGTTCTTCTTTTTTGTAATGTAAGTGCTTACAGTTTATTCCAAACCAGTGTATATATGATACAATAAACCCATAGAGAGCAATGGGATCCAGGTGTCCCAAACTCCCAGAATGTACTTCTCTGTAAAAACACATTCAAATTCTTTTTTTTTTTTTGAGCAAAGATCAAATGATTACACAACAAAGGCATTTCTCACAGCATTCTTTGCTTATATTTACCAGCTGCTTTTGCACTATTGTGCTGAACCAGTCAGGTGTGTTCCAGTCGTGTTTCCACATGAGCCTGGAACAGCATGGTATGATTACAAACCTGGAATTGTAGGCCCGGTTAGACAACCATGCTGAACTATGCTGGATTAGGAGATCGCGTGTGCGCATGACATCGCCACTATGGTGCACTATTCAGTTATTTATTTATTTTTTGTTATTCAACATCCCAAAAATGTGGTGACACAGCAGTTCAGTGTTTAGCACTGTCACTTTACAGCAAGAATGTTGCTAGTTCAAGTTTGCATGTTCTCCTTGTGTCTGTGTGGGTTTCCTCTGGGTGCTCCAGTTTCCCCAAAGATATTCAGTATAGGTAAATTGGATAACCAAATAGGCTGTAGTGTATTAGTGTATGTGAATGAGAGAGTGTATGGGTGTTTCCCAGCAATGGGGTTGTCAATTTAGTGTACTCTCAGTGTTGGGTTAATGCTGGAAGGGCATCCAACGCATAAAACATACAGTATGCTAGAGTAATTGGCAGTGCATTCCACTGTGGCGACCCCTGATAAATTAGGGACTAAGCTGAAGGAAAGTGAGTGAGCGTCCCAAAAACAGAAATATCTGATCATCCTCCATATCACTGTTCCATTACGCTTGCATTACCAAGGCAACAACTGACACATTTATATTGTTCCAGTGAGTTCCGTTAACAGCACCACAGTGGAAAATGAAACTGTTTCCGTGCTGTGTGGAATGGAACGATCAAAAGCAAACAGAACAATTCAGCCTGATAGTGGTAAAGCAGCTTGCCAACATTAGTGGAGTGCACTGTATTTATATACAGACTCAGACATTTGCAGAGAGAGGGCATGAACATACGTACCTAGACATCCAAATGCACTCATTTGCATTTCACACAAGCAGGCGCCCACACAAAAACATACATTCCCAAACACTGCTTAAGGACAATCGTGACATGTGCATCTGCTTTTCTGCTGGAACTGTATAGGGCATAAATAAACTGTTTTCCTCATGAAGTGTCCACTGATGTTGAATAAATTCAGATAAATATTGTAGCGATAAGATGGGTGATACCAGAAAATAGTTAATATTGAAATCCACAACTTTATAATTGTATATTCAGTTGAATACATAATTATTAGCCCTCCTTTGAAATGTGTATTCTTTTTTCAAATATTTATCATGTGCTGTTTAAGGGAGAGAAGATTTTTAAACAATAGTTTTGATATCTAATTTCTAGTAACTCATTTCTTTTTGTCATGATGAAAGCACATTTAATAGTTATATTGCAAGATGCTTTAGAATTCAGCTTAAAGTCCAACTTGAAGGCTCAACAGGTTATATGCAAGGTAAGTTAAATAGTCAAGTCACTGGACAACTAATTCTTAAGAGGTCTAATAATTTTGACTAGCAATTTTTTTTATTTGATTATTATTATTATTATTATATTCCAGCCAATTTTCTGCAGAAAAAAATATAACAGGGAATACTGTGAAAACATTTTCCTCCATTAAACATCACTTGGGAAATAATTAAATTGGGCTAATACGGCATGTTTTTAACTGTATATTTGCATTAAAAAAAGCACTTGCAAATGCTACGTTTCTCTGGATCTATTAAGTATGGTTTAGATAATTACTTCAGTGTCACATGATCTTTCAGGAATCATTCTAATATGCTGATTTACTGCTCAGGAATATCTCTTACCATTGTTGAAAATAGTTATGCTGCTTAATAATTTTATATTTTTATTATTATTTTAATATGTTTGTTTTTCTAAACTGTGCTTTTTTTACTTTTACAAAGTTTGTAGTCAGACATTTCTCATGTTGTTTTGTTGAACAGAAAGAAAATAACATTTACTTCAAATATTTCAGTTTTGTTATAAATGAATTTACTGTAACTTACAGTATGATAAATTCCATGCATTCTTGCTTGTTTAAGAATTATACTGTAAAAATACATCAATATGGCTCAATATATAGGTCACATTTCTTATGATGTAACAATGCTACATAAAATAATTAAAACATAAATATTTTTTAAAAGGCACAAATACTTTGACGCTCTCCGCATCTTCATGTCTGTCCAAACATTTTCAGAAAGAAAACATGTTTCTTTTTACTCACAAGACGGTCTGCATGGCTGCCAGAATATGATGCAACAACAAAGCAGAGGTAGCAGCCAAAATACAGACATAGAAAACAATGTCTCATGGGTTTGGAAATGATTTGTATTTGAGAAAAAAAATAAATAAATAATAAAAAACATGGACTGACAGACAAAACCCATGTGTCATTTATAGATGTTGCCAGAACCAGCTAAAATACTCAAAAAATATGACAAACCTGTCAAAAAAGAAAACTTTGAATTGACAAAAGTACTTATTTTTTAAGCATTTGTATTATTTATTTGTATTATTTTCTTTTTACAAAACAAACAAATAGAGTACTTCAATTGATAGAATCCTAATAAAGATTTACACACTGCAGATGTAATTTTATTTATTAGAATTAATTTTTTGCATATACTTTATAGGCCTTATAATTGATTTTAACACATATACTTATAAACATACATTTGGATCTGTGAGTTAATAAAAATGTAATTCGCTGTAACTCGCTAAAAATATGTATATCATCTATCTTGACAGTTTGTTTGTTGGTTGATATTCACACAAAATATGAGGACATTTTAGCAACACTTTGAGACACTCAGTGTTTGATTTATGTACGTTTAGTTTAAACAATATAGCTCATCTAAATATACTAAATAAGCTCAGTTTCCTCATTGTTTCTTAAAGATTTCCCTGACAGCTGAACATAAGCCATTATTAAATCCCAACCACAATACCTGTGACTGTTAAAAGCAGTTTTTCACTGGAGTTGTATATAAACACGCTGTTGTTTTCTGTCACTTACAGATACAAACCGCATTGATTTGGCATCTTAAAACACTGCTTCAATAGCAAAAAAAAAACAAAAAAACAATTGCAGCAGTTCTGCTCATTACACCAGAGAGTGACTGGTGATGCCTGAGCATTTGTGTGAAACACGAGACAAACACATTATACTTCAAGTGAATTGAAATGAAATTGAATTGGCCCTGGGTATGTGTATAATCATCTTATAGGCTCAGGAGTTTTATGGCCGAGGAACAAATTCACACTGTGCCTTGGTACATGGGTTTAAAGGGACAGTACACAAACATACAAACCATACAGACACACATCAAACCCTTCACAAACCTTAAGAGTCCAAATGCAGACACAAAACAGTCAGAAACTCTATATAGCATTCTATATTCTATACGTTTTTAACATTTGATGCTATGTAGATGTTCATATCTGGTAATGTTATTTGTAATAAATATATATATTTTTAAATGATAATCAGAAATCACTGCATTTTTACCAAATAAAAGTAGCCAACACCAAAATGTTAATGCTAGTTTTTGTTTGTTTTGCATCAACATTTTTTTTTAATGTGTAGGATCAATAAACCCAAATGAATAAACGTCATTACAAGCAAATGGATGGATGGATGGATGGATGGATGGGTGGACGAATAGATGTATTTAAATTCAAGTAACATTTATGTATGTTTTTCAATCATTTTATGATTTTGATCGTGATCACAGCAACAAAGTTAGAGCATACTGTATTTACATCATAAAATCTCTGAGATACTATTAGTAGTTTCAATTAGATTTTTATTTCTAATTCTAATTTTATTTTTACTTGTTCCATATCTGTTTGAATGTCCTTCTTCTGTTGAACACAAAAGAAGATATTTTGAAGAAAGCTGGAAACCTGTAACCATTGACTTGCATAGTATTTTTTTGTGCTATGGAAGTCAATGGTTACAGTTTTTTTTTTCTCCAAAATATCTTCTTTTGTGTTCAACAGAATAAAATAACTCATAAAGATTTGGAACCCCTTGAGGATGAGTGAACAATGCGTCCATTTTTATTTTGGGGTGAACTATCTCCTTTAATTATTATTTTGTATTAGATTCTTATTTATTTCAACGCATCAAGTTAAACTAAACAAAAAAGAGCAAATATTTTCACTATGAGCACTAAATATTCAAAGATAATCTGTTAAAGCAGCAGTTTTGAGGGTCTCCCGCTGTGGGGGCCAGTGTGGCTCTGTTTGGCATGAGCTCAGAAGGCTCCAGTGGTGTGTGTGGAGAAATGGGTCAGAGCGATGCATCTGCTTCAGCCTTCATCATGAGGAGCGTCCAGAGCCTGACACCCGCTTCAAAGCTGCTGGACGCTCTAATTGGCTCTGCTGGAGTCAACAGACCCTCCGAGGAACAACGTCAGCCTATTTGTAGCAGTGTTCAGAGTCTGACAAACCTTCCACATATAAGAGAAAAACATCTGCTTTGCAGCTCAAACTCGCACTATAAATTGCAGTTACTATGCATACCTGTGAGTAACAACCAGGTATGTGTGACATTCTTTGCATCGGAGTGTGTCGGTGTCATTTCATCCCTCTAATTAGCTCTTCTAGCTTGGAAAAAAAAAAAAAATCGGAGGAATAAGTGAGTGGGAGGCAGAAATAGGGGGAGGTTTCGTTCTACACCTTCTGGCAGCTTGTTAATTAAATTTAAATCGTTGCCCATCCCTGCTTTTTACATCTAGGAGAGCATGTGTCGCTTCGGCTCGGCCTGGCAGTTACTCAGCACTTCAGATGAAACTGTGATGGTTTAAATGGTCTGAGGATGAATCAAGAACTGGGGAGTAAGAGAAGATAAGATTAAACATATATATGCATATATAATATATTATGCATAACTTAATATAAAAACTACAACTAGTTTGAAATATATATAAAAAATGTTAAAAAAAAGATACAAAATTGAGTTAAAGGGCACCTATGATGAAAATCAACTTTTGTAAGCTTTTTGGACAGAACTGTGTGTAGGTATAGTGTGTCCACAGTCATATTGGAGCGATATAAACACAATAAGTCTCTTTTTATTAAATTTCCTGATGTTAAAATAGGGTCCAAATCCCTCCCAGTTGAGGCCGACCGCAACTTGATGTAGGAGTGCGGTTTCCCCGCCCACTGAATTGATTGACAGACGCGTTTTAACATGTCTCCGTAGTAATGCCTATAATCATATCCACAAGACAGGACGTGCGCAAAGCAACCGGGATTAAAAGATCAGTTCAGCTCCCTAGGGTCACCAATCATCATCAAATGTGATCAAGAATGAGTTTTACAAGTTTAAAACGTTTTTTAAACAGTGCATGTTTGTAATAAGGACAGTAAAATCGCTACGTAATTCATCACCACAGCCGCATAGCGTCAACACAATTATAAAACGCTTCAAACCCGGTTTGTGGACTTAAATCAGGTTTATTGTGTATTTTAACATAACGGATATCCATACAGCAGTGGACATTAACGTGTATCCTGTCACGCTTGCCGTGCAAAAACAGTGCAAAGCTAACGTGTGTGTCTGTGTGTGTGTGCGCGCGAGAGTGCACACAAGCGAACTTTATAACAACATTGTGTGTGACTCATCACTTTAGAAAGGCTTGAATTAACTCCACAACAAATATATCACATAACCGTTGTGAAAGTTCTTACTGTAGTAAGGGAGATCTGCTTCATTCATTCTTGTCTGTCACTGAGCTGTTTGAAGGCTATGGCTGTAACACGCAGGTGGGAACGGTGGGCGGGGAAAACCAGCTCATTAGCATTAAAGGCACAGGCAACAAAAACAGCTACAGTGTTAAAATAGCTCACATTTCCCAGATTTAAAAAGGTATAATAAATATTCTGATGGGTGTTTTTAACTGAAACTTTACAGACACATTCTGGAGACACAAAAGATTTATATTAAATCTTGAAAAATGGTTAAAATTGGTGCCCTTTAAAGCTTACTACTATGCAGAGAGCTATTATTAATGACTAATAAACAGAAATGAAATAAACAGATTTTAATTTATATTTATTATTATTTATTGATTATATATATATATATATATATGGCTGCATAAAGATTGGTCATAAAGGACCAGGTGATTGTCCACTGCAATTATATGTTTTTCCTCCATTTATTCTCCGTTTCCACTATTCAACTTTATGAACACAATTGGCTACTATTTGCATAAAGTGATCTGATTAGTTGACGCTTCCGTTGGCACTTAAAAACTTCTGCAGCAAGCAACGATGGATCCACAATTCAGTTCGGCAATGCTTGACCTTACCCATTCAAAGTGAATGGGAAGCATTGACACCTTTTCCCCCTTGTAAATCTGGCATTATTCAGGATGGATGTCTGTATCTATTGTGAAATGTTATTTATTTAGACTACATCTAAAGGCAATATTTGGTCAGTCATCAGTTATTTACTCAAGAGAAAATAGATTTGACTTCATTTTTAGAACTTAAATATGCTGAATGAAAACTTGGTCATTATTATTTTGACTGATTCACTTCGCACCTTTATTGTGTTTGTTAAATATTGTTCAATAAATGACATTTGATATAAATTGCAGTAATATTTAAATACAATGCTTAGCAGTAAAAACATTTACATTAAAGAGGTGGTCCACTACGATATCATATTTTATTTAGTTGATGTGTAATGTAGCTGTGTGAACATAAACAACATCTCTGAATGTAATACGCTCAAAGTTCAATGCAAAGGGAGACATTGGCTTTTACAGAGTTAGCTTAGCAAAGCCTACAGCGAATGAAGTTTGGGGACTACAAAAAAATACATCTGGGCTAGTGAGATCACAAACGCTTCAGGTTACGCGCATTCACCTCGCGCACACACCCTGCGCATCGAAGAGTCGTGGCCAGAGGTGCTGTAATGTTAAAGCAGTGAAAGCTAAAATGCTAAAATCCAAACGCTGCTATTTCCACAGAGCTTGTTCTGTTTCTGTATTTGGGCTTCCAAAGGACACAACACTAAGAGAGAAGTGCTTACAGTTTAATTTTAATAATGTTCCAGAGAATTATATAAAAAAGATATAACGCTAGCATTTGACAAAGGAGAACTTCCAGAATCTCTCCCAGTTCAGTGCTGGATTCAGTTAAAACTCATCCAACAGATGAAGCTGTGGACTGTGAGCCACAACATGTAAGTATTTTTATTTGTTAAAATTGATCAACTACAGGCACAGTTTCTAGCGTTAACGAGGACATAAACAAGGATGTAAACAACGGGAAATGCTGTTTGGCACAGCTAACAATTTAGCTACAAATTCATATTTATCAGTCAAAACGCTGTAAACAGCCACAATCTTCAGCAGCGTGTGCAGTGTCTCTCTATGCGTGTCTCTCTATGCGGCTGCTTTCCGAGCGTTCTACATCTCAAATAACAAACTCGCAAAAGATATTAAAAATTTTTTATATTACTTACACATGCTTATTCCGAATATATGTGAAAGACACTTGTCAGATTTTTTTTTAGACAGCAGGCGTGAGCAGTGTGCTCTTCCATTTCTGTCTGATTCAGGCAGCTAATGCTGCTAACAGCTGCTCTGAGCCTCTGATTGGACTGTTTACACAGCGCAAAAGTGCGTGCTTGTAGGGGAGTGATGTGGAGCCAATCCGCGAATCACAGCACATTATGTTGGCGGACCAATCAGAGCCTCTTGAGGGCAGGCCTTTCAGAGGAACTAGGAAATATGACAGTCGTTTTCATGCTAGCTGAGTAGCTGTATATAATCAAAGTAAGATAAATGAAATAAATAGCGTGATTTTTTACAAATGAAGCATGAGCAAACATTGCTTTGCATCTTATAAACACAACCAAGCCTTAAAAATACACTGTGGACCACCCCTTTAAGCAAAAGTGTGGTTGACGTAACATTGTTCTGCCAAAAGATAGTGACAGAGACCATATAATAGTCTGTCCATCCATCTGTAAATGTAGCAAACAATTTTACCTCAGTGGATATGTTAAACAACAGCAAAACAAATCTTTACAGAACAAGAAAACCTCATTTAAATCGATCTTCCTCTTTTGTATGTTGTATTGCTGCATTTATACTATAGTAATCTAGCAGTGTTTGCTTTGCTTTGGATTTTATGTGGTTAATATGAGTGAATATGCGACTGCATCAGAGAAATACAGGCAGAACTCTGCAAATTGATATTATTGAGCTTTATAATCTTGATCTGTGAGCAAGATCTTCTGTTTTTGAATTATCAAGGACTTTTGCTATTCAGACAATCAACTGCAGATTCGAATGCATGGCAGAAGTAGTTCCTTACACAAGAGCGTTTTTGAGACTCGCGTTTGATTTAAATTTGTATATACATGATTATGGTGTTGTGTACTGTTGCAAAAAAATATATATATCACACTCATAGCACTGTGATGGCTGTACATTAGCGATGCTGGGATACACCTATATCGCAGTGCTACGAGTGTCATATTGGTCATTTTCAAAAACAAAAACTTCAATAAAAAAATAATGTAAAAACAATGTTTGTGTGTATTTATGGACATTTTGTTTAGAAAATACTAACCTGAAGTATCACATTATACCTATTTTTGACTGTCTCTGCCTGATAGACAGACAGACAGAGAGAGAGAGACAGATAGATAGATCACATATGAATAAAACGTTTGCATGTAAGAAAATACCAGTTTAAATATACTGATAGATATGAAATAACTTTGGTTGTAACGTAGATCTTCAAATCAAACTTTGATGACTAGATTCAGGCATTGAAAAATGTCAATTATTCATCAAAATCTTATGTTAACTTAACATTAATGGGTGGGTTTTTTTTTGTATAGCAGTGTCATCTGAATCTGCTTGGTATTCATGAATCCTCTGTGCTGAACTGTTTGAAATGCACATCATGTTGAAGAGGGGTAAAAAAAAAAAAAGAGACTTCCAACAGATGGCAGAGGGCCCTAATTGGGTATAATTTACTTTAACTACCAGCATTTCTGTCTATTTAAAAGTCAATTAACATTTTACTGTCATTAAAACTTCCATCAGTCCGAATATGTTTGACGCACTCATCGAGCTAATGTGGAGAGCGAAAAACGTCCACAGGTTAACATATCAAACGCTTGTCTGATTATGAATGTACATTTCCACATGCGAGCAAGCAGAGATTCATCATTCTGTGAGCTTTATGCTTCATAAATCACTTTCTGAGGGCCTAAATAGCGGACGAGCTATAAAACTCGATATCTGTCACTTAATGTGTTTATCGTAGTTTGTAACATATTTGATGAGAAAGGAGGTTATGTTTGCTAAATAGGGATGATTTGTGGATTCAGTCCTATAAGAGAGAGAGAAAAAAAGCATTGGATCATAAGCAGAGCTGGAGAATTGGAGGAATGAGTGAACTCTGAAGCTGGAATACATGGAGTTTGTTGCCACCTGGTGGTTGTTTCATGATATTGATAAAAAAAAAAAATAAAAAAAAAACGATTCTGATATTGTGTTCAGCAGAAAAAAGAAAGTTCCAGAACTGGGTGCTTAATAGTGTTAAAAGTGATAGAATATAGGAACAGTATTAAGTTTCAATACTGAAAGTTTAAATAAATAAATAAATAAATAAATAAATATATATATATATATATATAAAGTGAGGCACTTGTAATTAAAATAAATAGGGGCAAAAAGAAGAAATGTAAAGCTTATAATTTTTATAAAAGAATACAATTCTTCTTTGTAGCTTTTACAAATAAAATTTTACAATACTTAGTAATTTTGTGATAATTGTGTTTATATTAGTTTTGTATGTCTATATAGATTTTATAAAATTGCATTTCTGTTGTATTTGGTCATGTTAAACCCAACAAAAACAAGACCTATTTATTATTTACTAGCTGAAAGAAAACTGGTTTATGTTTAAAATATATTTTAAGTTAACATGTATTTTATGGCAAGTAACAATGATTTGTTTCATGGTTATACAACCATTAATTTGTTTTTGCCAAAATGTTGGCATGGCAACAAAGCTGTAAAACTACAATATATACATCAGTGTCAATTAATACCACTATAGAAATACTATAGTAGTTTTTAATTCATTTCATTTATAAAGTGTAAGCATTTGATTATACTTTCAAGGGCTGCACGGTGGCGCAGTGGGTAGCATGTTCGCCTCACAGCAAGAAGATCGCTGGTTCGAGCCTCGGCTGGGTCAGTTGGCGTTTCTGTGTGGAGTTTGCATGTTCTCTCAGTATTGGTGTGGGTTTCCTCCGGGTGCTCCGGTTTCCACCACAAGTCCAAAGACACTATGTTGCCATGGCTACAAAGTAAAAAAAACAAAAAAAACTATACAGCATACATCAGTTATATATGAGGAATAGGGCCAACCTATAGAGGAATAGGGCCAACCATTAATAAAAAAATAAATAAAATTGAACTAGCTTTTTTTTCTCTAAATTTAACGTGTTAATTCTAAACATTTAAACATTAGACAAGTTATTGTCAAACATTAGTTTTCTTGAAATGTAATGGGTTTTCCTTGAAAAATAAATATTTTTAAATTAATTAAATTTTCAACATTTATTTTTCATTTTCTTTTCTCAAAATGTTTTTTTTTCCTATAAAAAAAACTGCTTTACTTAACATTTTTTTCTCAAAATTTTCTTAACTTAATATCGCATAATGACTTTATTTTTTTTTTTATCTTTAGTTCTATTTATTTTTCTATTGCTTGGCCCAAATATTGAATTGTAAAAAAATAGATTTTTTAATTTTTGTTGGTTTGGTCCTAATCCTCTTCCGTAGTTTTGCTTTAATCTCACTCAGACACTATTCTAGCTTTTATTAATAGTTCAAATTAGTTTTTCCATTTTCATTACAATTTCAGCTAATGTGATTTTTTTATGTGTCATTTTTGCAATTCTATTAATTTTTATGTCTGTTTGTTTTATCAACTGTTATTTGAGTGTTATCAATTTACTGTATAATTTTAGTTAACATTTATTTCAAGAATAAAAAATCAAAATAATTTGGAAATCAGTAGCTTAACTTGCCATGTGAATTCTATGCAATATGCATCTAAGAAGAATTCTATGCATCTAAGAAGCCAAGAAATAAATACAAAAGAGTTCAAGATGTGTAAAAGTTGATAAACGGCAGGCACAGATTGACTGTGGGTCTGCTTACTGTTTAAAAGCCCTGGCGTAATGATGAATCATTCAATCTTTCAGCTTATGATGAATCATTGTCTGATGCATCTGTGTTTTCTTTCACTGGCGTTATTTAAACATTTAGAACCAAAAACATCCCACAAATCCAAATTTGTTGAGTCATTTCCACAGATGAATAAACAATCTGTGATGACGCATTTGAATGGTGAACATGTCAAAATTTACAATCAGAAAAAAAAAAGATTTCCATGCCTTTTTGGGAGCCGTTTCCTTAAGCGCAAACACCTACTATATTGTGACTAATGAAGTACTAGAGAGACAAATTAGACGCCTACTTTGTATATATGTAAATACTGTACATGCCTTATATTTCACTACTCTGCAATTTCTTAAGCAAATGGAAAGAGCTGTAATCCTCAAACAAAGGGAAAAAAGGAAGAAGTCACATACTGTAGCCTTGTCTTTTGTAGTTGTTGTTGTAACAGACACAACATGCATAGTGACGTTTTATTTAGAAATGTAAACAAGGACCTTCTGCTGTGACTTCTGCACTTGAATACTTGATTAAGTTAGTTTAATAAGTTAGAATGAACTTAAAACATATGCTGTCATGACTAATTGATCATATCATTTTTTTTTTTCATTGTAGCTATACACTCTATAAACTTCAATAATAAATAAACAAACAAATAAACAGGCAAACAAACAATTAATTAAATAGACAAACAAATAAAACAGACAGATAAATAAATAACTAAATACCCGTGTCACATGACATGACAATGCTTCATTATCCTACATTTAGTGCATACTGCATACATTTTGGTTGAAATATTTGGGGTCATGAAGGTTTTTTTTTTTTTTAAAGAAAGGACGCATTACATTAATAAAAAGTGACAGTAAAGATTAAATGGTTTGTTTAGTTTAAAATGAGCTACTTTTCAGAACTTTATATTTAGCAAAGAATTGACTGATATATGAGCAACTGACTGATCGATTTTTACAAAACTGAGATCAGTCGAATGTATTTTAAGCATCAGATTAGGATATTAGAATTATTTTTAAAGGATCTTGTGACACTGAGGAATGGTGTAATGATGTGAAATATTCAGCTTTGCATCACACAAATAAATGACATTTTAAAACATTCTTTAAAGTTTTGTTTAAAATCCCTAAATATGTTTTTAGATGAAAGACTTTTTTGAGAAAATGTAGAAAATTTTAGGGATAATTAGAAAGAAAGACAATATGTCAATGTGCTGTTTAAATGAAAAGTCATTTTGTTTACACAGAAAATAGTACAGTATAGCAAAACTTTACAGTTTCAAAATACAGCTGATATTGTACTGATCCTCACCAAGTAATTTCACCCATAAATAATATATATGTAAAAAAAAGAAATAGTAAACCTTAAAGTTTGAATAACACTAACTCTAACTCCCAAACACTAAAGATGATTAAATATGTTTATTTAAATTGTTTTACAATACTTTTTTCACTGCATGCACAATTTAACATCTTTTTTTATTTTATTTTATGAATTTAAGACCTTCTGTTCTGATTAAAGGTTTTCCAAGCCTTTGGTTGCCAAAGTCATAAAGTCTTTAATAATATTTTCATAATATTATTGTTTAACTGTATTTGCAATGAAGTAAATGCAGCCTTGGAGGGTCAAACATGCTTCTTTTAAAAACATTACAAATTATTATTGAAACCCAACATTAAAAGATCATGTTTTTGTTTTTCCCCCTCTGCAAACTGTGAAGTATCCGCAAATAGGATCAATGAATAAATCAAATTAATAAATAAAAATGATAGAAGGATATAATTATTTTTAATGTCATTATTCAAAACAGCCATATATATGATAACTGGCTTTTAAATATCTGAATCTGACATTCTCAAATACATTTGTGTTTAATTACTCATTATAGTTGATAGTTGGTGATACTTTTTTTTAAATAAATATTTTCTACCCCCTAACCCACCTATTACAAAAAAAACTTGTTTGCATTTTTTCTTGTCAGAAATCTGGATTTACCTGAATCAATGGATTTACCATTCTATTGTAGCATAAACAACTATACACATTATCTTTATAGGGAATTTCCATAGACATAATGATGTTTATACTGTACAAACTGCATACTTAACCCCCCTAAAATGTATACCTCTAAATTCTATACTCCTTAAATTCTAAATCTGTATTTTTACATTTTCAAAATACTTAATTCGGTGAGATTTATTAGCCATTTTCCTCAAAGTCTCCACAAAGTCAGAATTGACTGGCATTGTATACTTGTTGGTCCCCACACACATACACAAACATTATATTTCTGAAAACGGTGGCAATTTTCCATAGACTTAATTTGTTTTTATACTAAGGCGATATTTTCTATCCCTGAACCCAAATACCTATTACAGAAAAACTGGCTTGCATTTTTGCACCTTTACAGTAGATAAACATCATTTAGTATTTTCACTACTAAATGATATTGATAATCACCTGATATTGATGTTGTTTCTTAATATTTGTTTATGTTTGTGAAGCGCTTTGAGTTGCATGTATGTAGGAAAGGTGCTATACAAATATAATGTATTATTATTTACACATTTTTTTTATCTCCATGTCAAACATCTCAGATTTTACTGTCCTACAGCAGAATAAATAAGCATGCACATCCACACAGGCACACACACGCATTCACGCACACAAAAAACACAAACACAACCTGTGATGTTTTTATCTAGCACATCTCAATCACACACTTACCTCCAGCATCAGCGCCCTGCAAACACTGCGCTGTTTTCAACACATATGCATGGATGTAACAGAGCTCAAATACAGGCAATGCTCAACCTCACGCCTGATTTGGCAAATGAAGATTCCTCCTTTTATTATTATATGCTTTATTATCGCATTTTCCTTACGTAACGGAGTCCCACAGCGACATGAAACAGACTAGAGCATGTGGTGTTGAAATGGAAACTGTTGGGATGGTTATGCTTAATTTCAAACACCGCAGCAAATCGGCATATTTTGCGGAACAAAAGAGATTGAGATTGAAAGAGAGAGAGAGAGAGACGGATGCAAACTGGGAACATGTTCAAAAAGAAAATCTGTGTTAACGGTGCAGGAAGACAGGATTACGAGGGAGGAGAAGAAACTTTGGATGAATTTAGGCTGCGCGTGTGAGAGAGAGAGAGAGAGAAGGAGAGAAGGAGAAGAGACAAAAATAGCATTGCAGATAAAAGAATCACTTACTAAGGTTACAGTCTATCCCGATACAATCTGGTGGGAGAGAGAGTGAGATGGTGAGATTTAAAGGAAAAGAAAGGAAAATTCAAAACCACATCCTTCAAGGTTGAATCTGCAGACAGACAAACAGGTTTTGCATAAAGTCAACCATCCGGGGACAAGATGAGAGTCAGATCGGCCCCTCTACAAGAGCAAACACACCGCATGAGCAGGGGCAGAGAAAGCACGGCTGGCCGCGCTTTACAATTTATGAACTCCGTTTATACAGATGAAATGCTGGATCTAGCCTGTGCTTTCCTCTGGCCTGTATGTGGGTGATGTCTGTATGACTGTAGGCGAGGGCCGTCTGCACCATCAGCCAAGAGCTTAGGATTACAAAAACACCACGCTAGATGGAGAAATAGAATCGGTAGACTCTTGCTTAAAAATAAAAATATCGAAAATACTCTTTAAATACTCTGGCTGACACATTGTCTTTTAATATGAACGTTATTTAGATTGTATCGTTTTAAAGTTTCCATGGCAACTCATCAAGTCTATCAGAGGCCTGGATGATTTATGCATGTATTGTTTTTTGTTTCTTTGTTTTAGATTCACAGATATTGACAAACACCCAATTATATTGTGAATGATCTAATATTCTGATTCTCAAATATGTATTTCATCATTTATAGAGCTTAATAATGATTATATTATTTGATCTATGATGGATGCCACTATGTTAGCCTGCTGGATTTACAACATGTTAGTTCATCAACTTCTCTCGAAATACATGAAACGAAGACAACATTCTAGTAAACATTCTAGTAACCTAAACAGCATGTCTGAAAAGAGTTCATTCTCTGGTTATGTTTAAAAATAATTATTATTGTTGTCTCCATAGATATAAATGTTTGGCTTTGATAGTATTTGTGTTTTTAAACGTCAGAAACCTAAAGCAAATGTTATTTGTTTGAATACATTTTATAACAAGCACCACAGGCATATTTCTTGCAGAAAGCAGATTTGAAATTAGCAGCTGATCACATGATGCGTTGTACACTATGTGTCAAAGAGTTAAAAGTTTGAGGTCAAAACGTTTTTGCTTGTTTTTTTTTTGTTTTTTTTTTGTTTTTTTACAACAGGTGCATTCCAAATCACATAATCATGCACTATTTTAAACCATTTTGTAATTTAACTAGAATAATTAGTGCATTAACATAAAAAAAGAGTATTTGCACTTAAATACCCAGACAATACACTTAATCAGCTGATAAACAGAAGTGTACTTCATGCACTTTATGTACTCAGTGGTCGCAGCTTTGCTTGGTGATAGGGAGGGGCTAGCGGGCTTACCTCCTGATTGTAATGTGGTTGTACTTATGACATGGAAATGTCTTGGAAATGTTTTGAATTTCAAGTTTGCAAAAACAAAATACAAAACTTTAGTGTTCTAGTAGAGACAACATTAAACTAAAACACTACATAGTGAAGTATACAAGAGCATAAGTGCATAGTGTATCATTAGGGTGCAAATACAAATATTTGGGTACTACAATTCGAAATGTATTGCTTTATTTATATGTTATAAAATGGATATGTTCTATAAAATAATATGCTCCCTCACAAAATGGACAAGCAAAAGTATTTAAATAATAATAATAATTTAAATTATAATAGTAATTCCAGTTAAATAACATTCATTTTACATGTAAACATTTTGTTACATTACAAACATTTTTACTGTCAATTTTGATTAGTTTACTGCATTCTGTTCATTAAAATATAAATGCTAATAAATATATTAATGACAACTCAATTGATAATGAGTAACTCAATTTGGTGTTTTAAATTGTCCTCTTTATAACAACTTAAAACCAAGTTTAATGTCTAGCAAACTTGATAGTCAAAAAAAGCACATTAAAATATTCCAAATGTTGCATAATTTTACACCACTGAAATAATTTCTTTCCTCAAATGATGTTATATAGAATGATTTCCATGAAAATTACATTTAACGTGTGTTTATTATAAATTTGCTGAGATAAATTATCATCGCAGTATATCATAGAAAATGGTAATAAAAAAGATCTGATCGAACTGGAGATAATGCAGAGAAATATGCGAAGTGCTCTTGTCTGTGGTGAACTCTCAGCTGTCAACCGCTACAGAAGAGTGACCACAGACAGCCAGAGAGCGTCTCACCGTCACACTGACCAGCTCAGATCCCAGCCGCTCTCATGTGCACTGACACTGTCTGTAATCTACACTACAAACAGACACGGTCGGCCATCAGAGCTCCAGTCTGAGCCCAGCGGACAGTGTGAGACTGTGTAGAATCTAACCTTTGATTTTCGTGCTGGGAGACAACAGGGGAAAATACATTTCTGATATCACAATGCTAATAATACTTTTTTTATTGTATTTATTTTTACAGATTTCGAAGTATATGAAAGCTACTTGTTTTCATCAAGCTTAAATGCCTCCTTTGCACAATGTTGGTATGTCTTATGTAAAAGTACTTGTATAGTCTGTCCAAAGTTAAGTGTATAGTTTAAGTATGTAGTATATGCATAATTAGTATAATTAGATTACCGCTCCAGTATGTTAGTTATGTATAGGTTTAAAATAGCTCTTACTGTATGTCCAGTTTTGTGTTCATATTTATGATTATGTTTATTTATGTACGAGACATGACATTTCGTTCCACTGTATGTCCACACTGACAATAAAGCTCAACTTGACTTGACTTTATAACAATTTGTTTCTTTCACTGTTTAAAATTTGACAAATTGTGACAATCTACTTCAAATTTCAGCATGAATATGATACACTAGTATATAAAGAAGAGCAGTGGTGACCCTATACAGTACATAAGTATACATTAGTCAACTAATTTAGATATAAAAACGAAATTGGTTGCAATAAAAAGTAAACTGTAAATAATGACATGAGTATATGGCTGGGTAAATATTCTCCGCTGAATGATTTTATTTTCCTAGTTTTAGTTAGCTATACTAAGCTGGTGCACCATTTAGAAATTAATTACCTTTTATAAATATTTCACAAAAAATTAATCTTAACAAAAACATAGAAGAAAACAAAAACATAGAAGTGTATATTTCAATTTAGCTTATATATTGTTTGCATAGTAGCCCTGAAAACTACTTAATATTATAATGTTATTTAAGCTATTTTATAATAAGAAAAAGTAAGAATACTGTCCAGCATTCATAGCATATTATTACTTTAAAGTTGATCTTTTGAAATATAGAGATTTATATAATATAAAATAATATAATAATATAATATAATATAATATAATATAATATAATATAATATTATATTATATATTTCAACATTATAAAGGTTTAGTGTGCTTAAAAAAAGTAGAAAAATCTATAGGAAAATAATATGATTTCCCCTCAGTCTCCCCTAGTTTAACTTAATGTGTTTGACACTAAATGATCAGGTCTCTCTGGCTGTCCGCTCTGAAAGCTGCAGAAGTGAAAGCCATTGAAGGCTGCACAGGTGGAGAGAGAAAGACAGAGCGAGAAAGAAAGAGAGAGAGAAGAAAAAGAAGAAGAAGAGCAGAAAGAGATAAAGATGGAGGAATGAGAGTGAAATGTGTTTTGGGAAGAGCCCCGGGTCTGGTGGTTTTACCAAGGTTGACGGTGAGCTTGACTCTTCCCCCGTCTAGCTCCAGGCGCAGGGTATCAGCTGACTCTTTGGAGGTGGTGGCCATGAGCAGACCATAAGCCCTCTGAGACATGAAGCGCAGAGACACATCCTCGGCCTCGCTGTGAGCCGCATGAGGCATCAGGACTTTCAGAAACATGCTGCCATCATAACTCAACACCGCAGACTCTGAGAGAGGCAGAACAAAACACTGCAGGTCAGCAAACAATGGGATGCACACAAATGTAAACACCATCAATAAGTTTTTTCCAGTTTTAATTACTCTTTTATAGATTCATGGATTTACATAGTATTTAGAGCCAAATAAAATGTAATTATTGCCACTACTATTAAGACATTTAATTTCAAGTTACACATGGTCGCTGTAATAGCAATTATTTTTTAAATAATTCCTCAGTTTTTACATTTTATTTTTATGTAATATATTATTATTACTATTATTATTATTACTATTATTATTATTATTATTATTATTATTAGTAGTAGTAGTAGTAGTAGTATTACTAGTATTATTATTATTAGCAGTAATAGTTTTACATTCTAAAATTTGTATTTTAAATGAATTGTTATTATTTTTCAGTAACAATAGTAGCATTAGTTAGAAGTAATTATAATTATTATTATTATTATTATTATTATTATTATTATTATTATAACTACTGTGTAACTATGAAATGTAGTTCAGCAGTACTACAATTCTACTACTACTACTACTAATAATAATAATAATAAGTAATGTAATTGTTTTATTGTAATTGTGTGTGTGTGTATATATATATATATATATAGTTTGTCAGTATTATTAAGCAATAATTAGTAGTTACTCAACATTATAATCAACAGTAAAAATATATATAAGATGATACACTTTTGTTAATCAGCCAAACAGATATGATAGTAAAATATCACTCAATTTATTCTCTTGTCCTAAGGTTCTATAAATGTTTCATGAAAATTCTATCATTTGCTACTCATTGCAATTAAAATATCATCAAGTACACTGTTGCTGAGTCACCAGCAGCAGGTCTACAGTGGACACTGTCTGGTCACAGTGCTGTTCTTATTGCTAGACAGCAGAGGGCAGGAGAGAGTTAGAAACCACACATTGTAAGCAAACAAGGGTCTATGCAGGTGGGATCTGATGAACAGAGCTGAAGTCTAGCTGTATCTCAATATAAAACTGTACAAGCGAAGCACTGAAGCTTTGCTCCTCTTTAAAAGAACGTGTCTCAACCGTGAGACGTAATCCAATGTTTAATCCTGCCTCCCTACAGCTTTAAGCCCTACTTTCCTCACCCATCTCACAGTTGGGGCCCATATATCCAGTTCCCGTGCAATCGCAGACGTGTCTGTTCCAGCCCTCGCGGCATCGGCCTCCATGAACGCAGGGCTCCGAGCTGCACCTCCGATGGGTTTCACGGGTACAGAAGCTGCTGACACCCGGAGTGCTCTGAAGCTCCGCCAAACGCCGCAGGTCTTTGCTGCGCCCGTCCACAAAGAGGTCCCGCACGCAGCCCACAAAGCCCAGCCTGAGGCGGGCCGTCCACACCTCTGGAGGCAGAGAAAGATCCCCACTGTTCTCCGGCAGACCCCCCAAATACATTTCACCATCCAGATCCAGGATCTCACTCCCCTCGTTGGTGGAGAAGGGCAAGCTGCGGCCATTGACGGAGATGGAGCCTTGGAGAAAATAAAGAGCAGAGATGAGCCTATACATTGCAATGTTTGTTGACATTTTAGCCCTATATTTTAGTCAAAATTTAACTGGTCATATGATTTGTTACGTAATTAAATTGTTAACTGTAAATAATCACAATCATATGATGCAGGGTTTAAAATTTAGCTCAAAGTTACAACAGATATTTATATCATTCTTTTCTTTTTGAAAAACTGTGAACATCTTTCAGATTACTTAGTTTTAGGGTTTACTATAATAACCTTTTCATACCATTCAAAATGTTTTGAATTGAACTGCACAGATATGACAGATGAAATAGACAGAATGATAGACGGAATTATAGGTGGAAAGAATGGAAGAATGACTAAAAGAACAATAGATCGATTGTCGATATGGCATTGATATAACGGTATTGATAGAATGAAAGATGGAACAACAGACCAATTGATAGAAGAACAAGAGATAGAATAAGAATAAAACAGAGAGATAGAATTATAGACATAATGGCAGAATAAAAGAAAGAACTAACAGATAGACAGACAGACAGACAGACAGACTACAGGTACGAGCAATAGGTAAAACAATGCATAGAATAACAAAATGACAGATAGAATGTCATATTGATAGAACGAGTGAAATAAAAACAAATTGAAAGATAACTAGAACTACAGTCAGACAGACAGACAGACCGACAGACAGAGACAGACAGATGGACGGACAGATTCCTATCACAGATTCCTGTGGGGGGCTTCTACTGGCACTTAATAAACATATTAAATTGACTTCCCTTGTTAATAATTAACTAAAACTAATTTAATTAATGCCGCTACTAGGGATCCCTGAAGACTATCATTTTAGTAACTGGTGGAATCAGTATAGCTGCTGTACAATAGCTGTCACAAGTTATTAAAAAAATAGAGATTTCATTAATTTAGCATTAACAATCCACTGTTCTTCCCTTTTTTCCCTGAGCTCAGCTAGTGGAAAGGTCTTCAGCCTCTTCCCCCAGGATTTGCTAAATCCCATGGCGGGCCTGCTTCTTTAAAACTGCAGAGAGTGTGTTTGAGTTGAGCTCTTACAGTAATGAGAGGTAATGAGAGGTAGAAGAAATAGAGTACAGTGATTTAGCAGTTTGTGAAGTATGCATATCAGATGGACTTTAAGCGGGCAGAACGAGGCAGTGCTTTAACGGCAGAGATTAAGAGGAAAGCGTGTCACGGCGAAGCAGGAATCAAAGAAAGAGCAGGTTTAGCAATAATGTGTGTGCTGATCTTGCAGTATCCTGACCTTTCCTGCCCTCTCTCTGAAAGTCCACGTGGCACCATTCTCCATCATTGACCTTCTTGTTCCCCACTTTAATCTTGATGCTCCCGGAGCCCATGTCCATGAGTAGGTAGAGGAATCCGTCCAGCAGCTCCATGGCGAAGAAGTCCACCCTTGGTCTGTGGTCTTTTGAACCGTGCGGCCGCCCGTGGCTGAACAACAGCAGTCCGTTGGGCTCGGTAGTTCGGAAATCGAAGGACACAGAGCCAGCTTTCTTGCCGTTCCAGCGCGGGAGGGTTACATAAGCAGTGGGCGCATCGAAACTGACTGGGTCTAATGCGGCGACGTCCTCACAGCGGAAGGTCAGATCGCCATGGAGGGTAACCTTGGGGTCACGCAATTCCGCCAGACGGGAGAGTTCCAGTCTGAACTCATTATTGGTGTAGACCACCTGGGACAGGGAAAGAGAAAAAAAAGCTTAAATGCTAACTGGATGGAATGGAGTAGTGTGCTGCCCACTGGTACAAACAAACCCCAGCTGATGTGTGTACCTAGAGGGCACGGTTTTCAAGTCAGTAAACACGGCAGTCTCTTTAAATACTCAAAAGCATGAGTGGATCACATAAACCGAGAGACCTCATCCAGAGCACTACAGAAACCCTCGGCTAATCGATATTCTGTTTCATTAATATGATGAATCATCCTACGCTAACATTAGCTCTGACGATGCTGCGGCTAAGTGCTTTTCTGAATTGCACGCATAAACAGCGCATTCATTAAGTGACGTCAACTGAAAAATCTCCATGTATGATATGATGCCTAGCCCACATGTGCCACTGTATGACAAAACTGCTCCTAAAATAACATTCCTGCATTCTGACTGTGTCCCCTTGAGGTTTTTTTTTGTTGTTTCTGTCACATGTGCTGTCTCTATGGCCAGATGGGGGTGGGGGGGTCAGCCCAGCACAGCAAACACGCTTTTCATTTTTACACCAGCCGCTCTGTCTGTCCGAAGATGATGACTGACGCTTTGTTGCTGGGTGTGAACTTGAGTGTCTCTGAAAATAACACAAGACGGCCATGTTTCTCGTCAGCCCTTATGACAGAAAAATAAAAAGAGAGGTAGGAGCAAAACAAGAGGTGCCAGGCTCTGAGTGAAGGAACATGAAAAATGCAATTATTGCCACAGAGCGTGGAGGAAAAAAAGGGGAGCTATCAATGAGATTTCAAACTATCTCTGGCTGCACAACGTAAACGTCTTCCTGCTTCGCTATCAGATTAAGATAGAGGTTTGTAATTTCAGTGTTTCTTAAATGTTTGGGCCTATAAAAAAATGTCCCTTCCTCATATTTCTGTAACCATGTCACTATGGCTATTCCTCATACTTTTGACTGGGGAAAAATGGTTTAAAACTCAGATACGGTACATTGAAAAGCAACTCACAACACCAACAACAGTTTAAAGCAAAAACAGCATTTGAGCATTGTCATGAAGACGATTCACAGGCAAGTACCATTCTCATTTTCTTCAGAAAGTGTACAAATCTTTCTGGAACAGGCACTTTTCAAAAACTGGGTACAAAATAGTATATGATTTTTTGTTCATTTGTCAGACAAAAGGTTCAGTGAAAAAGGTGTTAAACCTTCAGAAATGTCAACCATAATACGTCAAACTAAATATTATAAACTGATTCACATCCATTTTATTCTGCACCCAAAGCTTGAGTGATTTAGTTGAGTTACAGTTTATTTTGATAATTCCCTTTAGACATTCCTCTAACTATAATTACATTAGAAACTAGTAAAGTATTAGTAGACTATTAGTTTACAGTTAGGCTAAAGGTTATTAGAATACACTGCCATCTAGTTGCAAAGCTAGAACACGCTTTATTTTAAGGTACAAAAAAAAAAAAAAAAAAAGATGTTTAGTTCAATAAAGCTCAAAAAAGGTTTTAGTTGTTGGGTGGGATTAGGGACGTAGAATAAGATCATACTTTATAAGTACTAATAAACAGCCAATATATTAATAATAGGCAGGTAATAAGCCAGTGGTTAATAATGGGAATTTGTACTTAAACTAAAGCGTTACCCAAAGTTACTTATAGCTTGTAAAGTATCTAAAATGGACTATCAAATAAAGTGTCATCACATTCATGTATTCACTGTTCCATGCTATTACACGTTCTAAAATACTACATAACCTATGATTTAAAAAAAAAAAACTTGCTTATGTACTGTACCTGATCATCAAACATTCAACATCATGGTCCCACTTTATATTAAGTGGCCTTAACTACTATGTACTTGCATCAAAATATAAATACAATGTACTTACTGTGTTCATAATGTATTGCAGAACACTTCTGGTGCTCTTGAGGTGGGATACAGGTGGGGTTAGGGACAGGTTTGGGGGTATGGGTAGGTTTAAAGGTGGGTTAAGGTGGAAGGGATGGTCAACAGTGTAATTAAAGATGTAATTACAGAAATTAATTACATATGCAATTACATGCATGCATTTAATCAATCATAAGTACACTGAAAATACATGTATGTACACAATAACTACATTGTAACCAGTGATTAATTTCACTGTAAGTACATATTAGTTAAGGCCACTTAATATAAAGTGGGACCCAACATCATATACAATAAACTGCCCAAAATTATCAAAATGTCAAACCCAAAAAGAGGTTTCAACAACAAAGTACCAACACAAAAAGCCCAAATGAAAACAAAGGAGCAACTAGACAAAACAAGACACAGCACAGTCTCCCGAAAGCATAACAACATCTTGGAGGTGTGCGTGTCTCTATCAGAGGAGCAACAAGAAAGCTCTCGAGCTCCTGCTGAAGAGGGCCACTGATACTAACTGTACGGTTGAGCAGGTAGAGACTGGTGATTAATAGAGTCCGGGGTCAACGAGACAGAGATGGAGAGTCTGGGACAGTCGAATGGGGATCCATAGAGGAAATCAATTTTTAATTTGGCTGTCAGGATAGTAAAGCTGGAACTTCAACGGTATGGACATGACATAAATTATGGGACACGCACGGAAGGGTGGCGAATAGAGAAAAGGACAGATAAGAAAGAGGTAAAAGAGGACAGGTCGCTTGGGCAAAAAAAGAGAAAAGAACATCAAGAAAACCAGGTCCTCTTTGTGATCTAAATTCAAAATGGCTTCAAAAATGCACTTACATCTTTAAGGCAACCCATGAAGTTGTTGCTGACGGGGGAGCCGGGCAGATCGGCGGTGTTTGGACTGCCACCCACATAGAAGAAATCATCTGATCCCAGCATGGTGTAGTCCTCCTGGGTGTAGCCTGTGGTTGTGAGGAGCCCGTCCACCGATATGGTCACCTGCTTGCGTAAACGCCATAGACGGATGGAAAGGAGACAGAGAGAGGGGGAAGAAACAAAGAGAGGGAACGTGGGACATCTTTTGATTTCACAACAGCCGAAATCCTTGTTTTCTCAACTAAAAACAGAAAAAAGAAAAAGAAAAAGAAAAAACTCTGGTTCACAGGGGGGCTCCTCTGGTTCTTTATGCATACGTTAACCCATTTTTATGTCTGCTATTGCTGCTTTCTGAATGAGAGAATGCTGTTATGTGTGCTGGACTGTCCACTAGTCAGTGTTGGAGAGGAGAGACAGGAAAAGGGAGGTGTATGGCTTCAGGAACTAAAAGGAATCACTATTTGTGCGTCCCAAATCGCATACTTACACACTATTTGGTGTCATTTTTGTAGTATAAATACAATAAGTAGAGATTTCACACTGAAAATTCTAAAAAGAAAAATTCTAAAATTTTAAAAAGAATAAGTGCACTTTAAATACCATGATGATGTACTTACTGAACAGGTAAACAGAAGTGTTGAACACTTAAGCATGCACTCAATGGTCGCAGCTTTGCTCACGTAGCAGAAGGGGCAGAGCTATCAAGCACTAAGGTTGGATTACTTTGTTTTTTTTGGATTGTGCAATTATTTTGGATGGTCATTTATTTTATAAATTTGGCAAATGTTAAACATCAACTGAGAAACGGTATGAATTTCCATTTAGTAAAGAAAAAAACAGCGATCCAATTGGGACGACACTAAATAAGTGCATAAGTACATGGTGTATAAGTGCGTAGTGTATAGTGTGTCATTTGGGACGCAACTTATATGTTGAGTGGGTTAGCAAGTGATGTTAAGGGTGACTGTGCAAGATTAGTATAAAAGAGGGGGGCATTCAGACACAAAAATGGTTGTTAGTATAACAGAGGTTGCATTTAACTATGCTGGTGGTCAGTTCTGATCAACTACTGGATTAATTGCAAACATTTTTGTAAGAGAGATGTCTTGAAAAGAAATACGTTTGGGTATAGCTTTATAGCTTTAAGTTTGTTAATACACAAGCCATGCATGATGGTTAAGACATCTCGGGTTGCGATTTCAGGACATAAAGAGTCACTTATAATGTATTTATATGCTGATGCATGGAAGCGCTGGCAGACATCTAAAACAGGTGGTTTTCTTACAGTCTCAATAAATGCTCAGGGTTGAGGCGTTTCCATGCCGACAGACAGAGAGGATTCATATTCCATCTCTAATATTGTCAAATATACCGTGAACGTGATTATTACTGTGGACAAGTAGGCAGAGCTGGAAAGAATGCAGCTTGTTTGCTGGAAATTGTGGATGGTTTACATTGTCCTGAAATTGAAACCCGCCGTTTGTCTGAACCTTAAGAGAGAAAGAGCAGAAGAAGCAAGACATGGAGGAGAAAATAAAGCCCATAAAAAGAAAAAAGAAAAAGCAATGTACAGCATCACTCAAAAACAGAAATAATTACCCACACATGCAGTGGAAGCAAATTATGCAGGTGCATAATGGCAAATAAGCTGCATATTATTAAAAAAAAAAAAAAAAAAAAGGCCAAAAAACTGTATTCGAAGCACAAGTCCAGTAATATGCAAAAACAACATGTCGCACATGCTTGATTAAAAAGTGCCATGTTATTGGCTACTTAAAGGAATGAATGACAAAAATGCATGAAGAAAATGCCATTTTTGTACTTTTGTCTGCAACAGGAAGAGAAGGGTAACAGGAGGTCAGTCTTTTCTCTGTTCCCTAGACAGAGTGTTAATAACAGCTGCATGGCAGTTGCAATCATTTTTATCCAATTCTGTTATTTTCCACTTCCAATTCACATAAACAGTGAGTGTTTGTGCTCAAGCAGAACACCCCCATTTGTCAGGCCAAGGTCAGTCTTTTTATACTGAAGTGTGCGGGAGCTGGAAATTAGAAAGGATTCTCAATAACGTGTTATATGTCGAAAACAGCAAGGGTTGTAAAAACATTAAAAACATCTATGGGAAACATTAAGAGACCCCTTGAAATGTTTCTTTGGATTTACTATGTGTTTGAGCAAATGAATTTGTATTAAATTAATGTATATTTCTAATTCAGGAAATGCCATATGGGCAAAATAATAAATGTTTTGATCGTTGTGATTGTAATAATATGTATTAGCTCCTCAACATTGTTATGTTGTCTAAAAATGATTATAAAATGAAAAAAAGCATACCTTAATAAACTACTCGTATCAAACTATAAATTGTATTTTTTTCCCATATATTGTTTATTTGTTTACTGTTATTTTAACTCAAAAATAACTATAAGCACTTTAGTTAAGTTTGAATCTATAGGAAAAAGTAGCTGATATGTGCAGATAAATCAACAAAGTTCTATATTAATTGAATGATATTAATAGTTGCTTGGCAACCATGAAAAACCCACACTAACACTGTATGTACAGTGCATGACATGTCAAAACTAAATTGCTCCCATTATAATAAACAAAGCTGGAATTGCTTCTGCCTGCAACAAAGTTTGAAGAGTAGACTATAGTTATAAAGTAGACATATGGAATGTTTATATACCATTCCACCTAGCACAAATATTATTTCAGTCAAAGCAGTTGCATATAAAAATACAATAAAAGCTTTTATTGCCCTTCTCTCCTCGTGTTCCTGATTTACATGGCAGATATGAATACAATGTTTAAGAACATTGCATATTAAGCTGCATATTAAGCTGCATATTAAGCTGCATATAGCTGAGCAAAAAAAGAGAATCATTAAATGCTACATCATACAAGGCACCGAAATCTCTGTATGAAATGCTGCAACATTTAATAAAAGCCAACATCAAAGGGGGAGAATGAAGGAAAATGGAGCAGGTGGACAGAAACACTGCACAAGAGCTGCAGTCATGTGTTTGTTTCTGATTGTCTCTTTTATCTAAGAAATTTCTGAATGCTTTGAAAGAGCACCCTATGCCCTTTTACTTTGACTGACACTAGGCAGTTTATATTTTAAATTAGCATGCAATTTATTGTTCAATGTCTAACAAAAATGACTTGACAAAATCAGTTTGAAAGATATGGTTTAGGAGCAATATGTTTTTGCATTTACATTATGCACAAAAATGTGTTTATGTCAGTACAGATTCTGCCATAATGTCACCTAGACTGAAATCTTGCGCCGACAGCAACTCACACCATTGTTTATGCCCACCGTAGAGACTTTCAGTCAAACAGGATGTGTTATTAATGGTAGAACTCATACAACAAAAAGACATTTAATAAGTATATGGGTGAAGGGAATTATGAGTGGTATTAAACAAAAAAAACAATGTACATAAAATGCAAATGGCAAAAAAATTAACTTTTGCATGGCACCTGGGGATTGATGCCATTTTTAAACTTTTCTTTAGTCGTTTCTGCACAGTAAAAGCATAAAAAAGAGATAAAAAAAGAAAGGGCCAAACCAAACTAGACAAATTAGAATGTGATATCTACCATATAATGCAGTTTGTTTACCGTAGGGAGTCCAACCCCTGCGCGCTTCAAAAAAAGAAAAAAAAACAAGGGAGGGAGAGTAAAATTACATACCATAAACTCCACAGATGCTTTAAAAGGATTCAAAAAGTGATTTACTAGCAATTTTAAATCATAATTTAACCATACCAAGAAATGCTACTAATTTCTCCGCCCTCCGTTGAATGAGGTGAAAAAAAAAGCTGTTAAAATCTACCTATTTTCTTTGGACAGTGTCAACGGCAAACAGATGGCTCACATTCCATGGAGGTTTTCGTGTTAGTATTTGAAGGGGTAAAGGCAGAAGATAAACAATGACAAATCCACTTAGAGGCTTCGGTGTTAGTGAAAAAAAAAAACAGAGATATCAACTAATCTGTCAAACAAGATGGTTCGGGGAGGGTTTTGAAGGAGGGATCTTGCAGAGGCAGCAGCGTTAGAGTAAAGAATGACAGCAGCAGTAGCGACTCGCTCGTTATTTAAGGTAAATGAATGACAAAAACAAGAATGTCGACACCCGTTATGTGCTCGTTTACACCTGCTTGGCATCGGCGAGCTCAGTACTTGGATAATTTGTCATGGCGGAACAAAAAAAAAAAACAGCTCATTCGTTAACTGATGCAAGGTGCGCCCTCGGCTCTGTAAGCAACACTTGAGCTAAAGGTTACGCCAGTCAAATGCAGAAATAATCAGCGGTTGTAGAAGCGTGCAGGCACACTGTGTATCTATACAATGCGCTCTATCATATAATCACATTAAAAACTATCGAAACAGCTTCGACTGTAAGCGTTGCCTTATTTAAGGCTGTGATGGAGGGAGCCTCTTCCACCTAGGTTAAATGATTAACAGCAAACAGTCCCCCTTCTCCACAAGATGGAAAGCTTACTGGGTGCGAACAGATTTTTTTTGCTGGCGTAATTGGACCATTTTCCCCGTTGTGGATTTAATCACAGGCAAAACAGAGCGGTGAAGTCTGGACTTGAATGGAGTCGCCAAATCAAAACACTCCTCTTCAACAGGGACTCACACACACATACACATACACACACACACACACACACACACACACACGCACACGCACACGCACACGCACACACACACACACACACACACACACACACACATCCGTACTGGTTTGTAACAACTGGAATGTAATTATCACCGCTGTCTATGTCTGGAACAGCCTGTGGCTTAATGGTACTTCAATCCTGCAGAAAAGAAGATTCCTGAAAGCCTTCCAAGAGACCAACAACAGAAATATTTAGCACTCTGCAAATTGCTGAAATGAACATCTCAGCACTCGTGAGTGTAAAACGTGAATCTGTTTTGCAATCAGGGTTAGATATTACCTTGCAATGAAAGGTGGACAAGCTCCAAAACAACTGGCTGCTCCTCTAAAGCACCTGTGAGACCATCTGATTCCAATTAAATCAGGGCTTTGTACACTTTGTCTTGAGGTAAATTCCATACAAAAGTGGGCAACAATTCGCTGTTCTCATTCCAGAGCACTTAGATTGAGTACTCTGGAGGATGCAGGACATTGCTGTCTCATGTGTGGCTGTTTGGAGCAACACAAGAAACCAAAAGGCATTATTACGAAGCTGAATGTAACTTTAATGATGCAACTGCGTTTTGTTTTTTTTTAAGTTAAGTTTTATATTTATTTTGTTAGCGCACATTGTTATTCTTTAGGAGAACAATTAATCCATGCAAGTTAATCCACTGAAAAAAATAAATAATTAGAAATTTCAATATATAACACGTCCAAAATGTAACAATATGCAGTCTACTCATTTGCATTTAAACGGTGCAACAATGCAACTTATATATTGGTCTTGTATTGGTACATGGCTTTCATGTAATGTAAATTCAAAGGTTTTTATAAACCTGAATTTTAGAATGCAGCATTGAACATCACATGTGACCCTGGACCATAAAACCAGTCATGAGGGTACATTTTTTAAATTAAGATGTTTACACTATCTGAAAGCGGAATAAGCAAGCTTTCCCTTGATGTATGGATGTATTTGTTAGGATATGACAATATTTGGCAGAAATACAACTATTATTAGAAAATCTGGAATTTGAGGATTCAAAAAAAAATCTACATATTGAGAAAATCACCTTTAAAATGTATGCTGTATAGGAGTATAAAATATACTCATGGAACATGATCTTTTCTTAATAATCCAATGATTTCTGGCATAAATTAAAAATCAATAATTTTGCCCCAAAAAATATGTTTGGCTATTGTCAAAAATATACCTGTGCAACATCAGACTGGATTTGTGGTCAAGGATCCCATACTGTATCTTATTTAAAGCATTGAAAACCCAACTAGAAGTGCTAAAATGTTAGAATTTTGGATGCTCACTTTTGTTTGGAATGACCCACACGAACTGCAGTTTGCAAAAAAAAAAAAAAAAAAAGCACCTTTTATCACAGGATTGCATGGTAAAATCATATGTAAAAAAATAGTTATTTCAGAAGAAACACTTTTTCCATAGCGAAATAAAAGGTTTAAAGTGACTTAAAACTGCTGTAGCAACTGTTGCACTAACAGACACACAATTCATTATTACTAGTGATTCACTGTCATTATATAGCATTTATAAGCAGGCCGATCATTCTCCTGTGGTGATCACTGATAAAGAAGGGAGCAAGTTGAAGAAAAGTGAATGAGTGTATATCAACAGCCATATCAGTATCAGCCAATTAATGCTTATATTAAATGTTATTGTTTTCAACGAGGTAAATAAAATAACAAAAAATCAGCATTGGGTAAATTTATTATTAAATTTGGGTAAATTTCTGCCAGTTAAAACATCAATTTGTCTTGTACAGTTGAAGTCAGAATTACTAGCCCTCCTGTGAATTTGTTTTTCTTTTTCAAATGTTTCCCAAATGATGTTTAACAAAGCAGAAATATTTCACAGCATTTCCTATAATATTATTAACCTATAAGCCTTTAAAGTGCACTTTAAGCTGAATACTAATATTTTGTATAATATTATGTACTGTCATCATAGCAAAGATAAAATAAATTAGTTATTAGAAACTATTATGTTTAGAAATGTGTTGAAAAAAATCTTTTGGGAAAAAATATAAAGGGGACTTAATAATTCAGAAAGGCTAATAATTCTGACTTCAACTGTACATCAGTTATTGGCGTCAACATATAAATAGTTATCGGTTATCGATATTGCCCAAAATTATCAGTATCACCGATATGTCACTGAAATAGTTGTCTGGAGAATGTCTCTTTACTTATATTTGTTATACTTATATTTACTTATAGTAATGTTATCTTCACAAGTTAACTGAATTTTGTTTATTTATTTATTTAAAGCAGTGCTTAAATTGCTACACAATAAAACAAGTTAAGCAAAGTACAATCTTCAGAGATATCAAAAATATCAAATAAAGCCCCCGGTGGAGCCACGATGTGCAAAGGTAAACGTTACCTGACGCAGGTTGCGGGACACACGGACAGCGTGCCATGCATTATCGTTGAACTTGCCGTCGGACGGCTCCACCAGAGCCTCAAAGGCACCGGAGCCCAAGTTGATGACCAGGCACACAGCTCCGCTTTTCAGAGACAGGTTGACGTAGTCGGCAGACTTGCCGGTGTGAAGCAGGAGCCCATTTCGCTGAAGCGTTCGGAAGGACAGGGTGATTTCGTCGGTGCTGCTCTGGATGGGCTTTTGGGACAGGTCGTAGCTGAAGAACTCATTACCCTTGAACGTGGCCACTGACTCCTCTTGGCCTTGTTGAAGAGAGATAGAAAAAAGGCAAAGGACAGTCGTTAGAGCTGGGATGGACCAAAGGTATAAGAACTAACTGTTCTTTATATTCTCTGTCTTTTATAGACCCTCAAAGAAACAAACAAGCAAGTGGAAACAAGAGGAGAATGAAATAGCAAAGACACTCTGTGTGTTTTACAACAAAGATAGTTTCAAGAAAGACTTGAGCCTTGTTGTGATTTTTGATTAATGATTTATTATGTTTATGATTCTAACATTTTTTGTCAATCAATGTTGTTGTATAAAAAAAACAATTAACAACTTTTATGATTCTACATTATGGTCAAATGATCAAATGATTTGGTATATAAATTATGATCATTTTTTAATTCAAATTAATTTAAATCGAAGTGTCAACGTTTGAGAATGAGAAAGTGGAAAATTAATGAAATGGTAGTATTTGTAAAAGACGCGTAGATATTTGGTTAAGTTTATGATTTTTGTATATTTTGTTTATCACGATAATATAAAAAATAAAAAAAAACATTGTGTGTGACTAAGTTCACCACTGCTAACATCAACTCTTTTAGAACTAACCAAATATTTGAGAATGGACTAGGGATGTTCATAATTGATTGACTAACCATTTGCACTGTCAGTCAAATAATAATAATAATAATAATAATAATAATAATAATAATAATAATAA
>CAIGQV010018106.1:8403038-8417555 GCA_903798115.1 Danio jaintianensis | reverse complement strand
TATATATATATATATATATATATATATATATATATATATATATATATATATAAAAGGAAAAATAATAATAATAATAATAATAAATATACCAAGATGTGCATAAACTCCGAAAATGTGAAATGTGAATTACTTTTCAAATATTTTCCTAGTGATGTTTATCAGAACAAGAGAATTTTTACAGTATTACCTATAATATTTTCTTCATCTGGATAAATTTTAATTTCTTTTAGTTTGACTCAAATATAATTAGTTTTTCTTTCTTTTTTTATTTTATTTGTTAGTATATAAGAAAAATTATTAACTTCCAAAATAACTAGTAAAATTGTATGAACTGTCATCATGGTGAACACAAAAGCAATTAGTTAGTAGAATTGACTTATTTAAAATATTGTCTTTAAAAATGTTTAAAAAATCTTCTCTCCGTTAGACACACAGAAAAAGAATGAGCATTGCACAGGAGGGCTGATCAGTTTGCTTTCAAGTATATATTTTATAGAACCACTCACTAATGTGGATCATTTATTTTATCCAATAAGAACACATGCATATGAACTGCAATGTAAACCTGCAATGTGCATTATTAAACAAACAAACAAACAAACAAATAAAAACAAAACATAAATAAGCACATAACTTTCCCTTAAGGACATCTCACTAGAATGGATAACTGGACTAACCATACAAATCTCAATGCACATCATCTCAAAGAGAGAGAGAGAGAGAGAGAGAGAGAGAGAGAGAGAGAGAGAGAGAGAGAGAGGGAAAGAGAAATAGAGAGAGAGAAAGTGAGAGAGAGAAACAAAATGAGCACAAGATGAAAGAGAAATGCAGCTGCCTGCGAAATAAGCACTTATGAAAATTATGATTCCTTCTCTTCCTCTTTTTCCTGTTCTGCTGAATGCCAAGGCCACGTCAAGGACATGATATGCTCATTTAGGCTCATCGCAAAGCTATTATACATTCAGGATTATGAATTAGCTTAGTTTGGGGCCTGGGTCATTAATGAGATAGTGAATCTTCTTTCTTTCTCTTTGTGTGTGTGTGTGTGTGTGTGTGTGTGTGTGTGTGCGTGTGTGTTTTAGTGAGCCCGAAAGAAATATCCAGAGGTCAATACAAGTTAAACTCAATGTAGAGCACTGCTTGCATAATGTTGATTGCTATGGGATGAAAAAATGGGCACAAAATAAAATAAAATAAATTAAAATTATTATTATTATTATTAAACAAATCTGATTATATTGAGACACTTACATGAAACACACTTAATATATTATATCAAATCCTGATAATGGAATATATTAAATCCTTATCAGAAATGAGAAGTTTATAATGTAGAACAATACTTGTATTTAAAAACAAATGCATAACAAAAATATACCAAGATACCATAAAATATTAAAATGTAAAAAAAATAAAATAAAATGAAAGTTCTGTGAGAACGCATACTGCAATGTAAAGTTGTCATGAAAAAAGGAGTAAAAAGCTTAATGCACAATATTAAAAAAGTAACTTTGCCTTAAGCAGATCTCACTGGATTGGATAACCAGACAAGCAATATGAAGCTCGATGCACATCAACTCAAATGTCTTTTAAATCATTCTGAAATGCCTCAGACAAAGTCCAGCATCAAAATGATTTGGTTAAATTACGTCCTAGAACTGTCTCACAAGATTTTGTTCAGAAATATCAGCCATCTGAACAGAACATAACCAAAAAAAGCATGTGTTATTGCATTTCGTCTGCATGCTCTGAGGCGCATCTCATTTATTAAATAGGAAAATAGTCACCAACTTCCCCAGTTACAGAAACTGTCCTTTTACTGTTGATACCAGTTTCCCAGGAAGTCATGATTTTGTTCTCTAGGACACGTGGAATGGAAACCCTTTGTACTCTAATTATTTTAATTAATTTATTTTTTGTAAGGGTTAACTTCGTATTGAAGCGTAGTTTCTGTAGCCTTGATTTATTGATTTATTTTATTTTTGGTTTGTTTTTAAGATGAAGAAAATGGATGGTGAAAAAATTGATTTTAGTCCCCCCCTCAAGAAAAACAGGCATAAATGATGATCAAAATATTAAGTGTCATGTATGCAAATTTCCTGGTTAATTCTCAGTTCTCAGTCTACTAGGACTTGAGAATCCTAGTAATGAGAAAATAACAACGGCAAGACAACGGCATCATTGATTACTAAAGTATTTTCTATATATTTAGTATTTTAATTATTTAAATATTTCTTTGAGAAATATTTGAGAAACTATGAAATAATTATGCAGTACATAAAACAAAACGTATACTGTTTCTATCAAAATAATTCCATAGAACATACCAAAAAATGTCCCAAAATAATAATAATAATAATAATAATAATAATAATAATAATAATAATATTGCATGCTCTGTTAATATTATAAATATATTGACATCCTTTTAGATTTTCATTCCTAATATACATTTTATTAGTATTTAAACTTTTAAAGGCACATATGGTTCAATCCCAGAAATACTAAAATCTAAAAAGATATAAAACTGAGTTGCAGGCATGCAAAACTCATAAATAAAAACAAAACATATTTTTCATATTTTTATAAAGCAATATTTTACCAAAAGACTAAAATGTGTGAATATCAAAATGTGTGACAATAAAATAATGCAGCTGTCATCTTTTTAAAGTTATCTTTAGCCCCTGTAATTTGGCGATAATTGTCATTTTGACGCTTCTCTACAAAATAGTGAATTACTCACATCCATGACATTAAAAAAAACAAAAACCTATCTTTGTTTGCTTTTCATGTTTGTCAATCTCCTGTTTTATTATTTTTTGTTAACAAAATTTCAGGTGGAAAGTTTCTGAAATTCCCTTTAATTGACATTAAATAACCCAAAGATATATTACTGAAAATCAGCATCCAGCTTATCGTTTCAAATGCAGACATTACTCTTGAACATAAAAATGGTGTTAAAATCAATTCAGCTGCTCTGCCACTAAACTCACCGTGATGTATTACCATTGCCAGTTCTGGTGCTGCGTGTGCTGCATCCCACATATACACGCACACGCACACGCACACGCACACACACTCATATTACACTGCTGGCCTTTCAATTGCAGAAATCCACTCCAAAAATATCATACTGCTTCATATCCATATGTAAAACAGCATCAGAGTGTCCCGCTGCATCGCAATCTAAACAGGGGACATTCTCTGGAGGGTTCACGGGTAAACCATTCCCGTTCACAGGCTCCGGGCCCGACCTGCACAGCCTCTTCAGTGGACCAGAGAAGTGATTAATCACTAGCCCCTTAATCATGCCCAAAGGTCCCGCTTTAATTAAAAACAAAGTTCTCTTTTCATTATTCCACTCCAACTGAAAGACGATAAGACCCCCTTCCCCCTTAACATATTAGTGCTGGGGCCTCAACCTCTGTCTCTTTCTCACACAGAGACTGAGAGACAGCAAAAACTGATGAGGAAACTTACTAAAACCCCATATCTACAGTGGCTGAGAGAGCTCAAATCTGCTACTAGTTAAAAAGAACACATGCAAATAGAAAAACACTAACACATTGAGAAAACATCTACATCAGTCCGACAACACATGCACAAAAATTCTCACAACACATGCAAATACAGAAATGTTTTGCAAATAGCACAGACCACTACGCAAATGTATTAGGAGACCCTGAAAAACGATGAACAGACATTGGAGTTTTTTGTGTGTGCGCGTATGTGTATTTTAACATCCTGGTTGTACGGTTTCTTATTGTTTGTATATACTTAGTTGACGAATTCCGGAATGAAGGTCGCTGGTTTGAGCCTCGGCTGGGTCAGTTGGCGTTTCTGTGTGGAGTTTGCATGTTCTCCCCGTGTTCTGGTTTCCCCCACAAGTCTAAAGACAAGCACTATAGGTGGGTAAGCTAAATTGTCCTTAGTGTATGAGTGTGAATGAGAGTGTATGGGTGTTTCCCAGTGATGGCTTGCAGCTGGAAGGGCATCCGCTGTGTAAAACATATGCTGGATAAGTAGGCGGTTCTTTCCGCTGTGGCGACCCCAGATTAATAAAGGGACTAAGCCGAAAATAAAATAATTGAATGAATGAATGCAATCATACCAAATGACGGAAGTGAACCGCCAACTGTACAACAAACTTTAGTTTTCATAATGTTCATTCGTGTGTGTATGTTTCTGTATCACCTAACATTACCTTGGCGACAAGCAGGACTGACCCAGTGCAAACACAGTGATAGTGTCTGCTTGACTTCTCCAAAAACGACTTCTGCAGACATCGCGTTATGTTCTAAACGTTTTTAATATTTTTGCAGCAGATAGATGCAAGTCGCTCTCTGTATGTTACCAAAACCAAAAGATTCTGTAAAAGCAGAACGACCATGATATGCATACGTCTTTCCATTTTGGCACCTTGGCCATCACCTAACAACAGCTGTACACACAACAGCAGCCTGATGACGCAAGCGTACCAGGGTTCGAAAGGAAAAAAGACGGTGTGAACACAAACCAGCTGAGAAGGTGGCAAGGGGGACAATCGAACTTGGGTTTGGACCAGGCAATTGAACCAAGTGTGAAAGCACCCTTAATTGTTTTATATTCAATCGACTTAAATTTGTAAAAAAAAAAAAAAAAAAAAAAAAAACTAAAAAGTTAATTTAATTCCTTCATGTTGTCCCAACACAAATCGATCGAGTGGAACCCAGCATTTTTTTTCATTCGCTGTCTGTCAATGTCGCTTAGCAACATAAAGAAAACAATTAAAAGATGTCATGTGGTGGGCTTTAGTCTTCCTGCCTCTCCTGTTTTGAAAATAAAAGTCCTACATAAAGTTGAATTTAAGCTTAGATATACTTAAAAATAAGAGAAAAAATTACAATTGTTGCAATTTCACAAGGAAACACCTTTCGCAAGGTTGTTGCCAATTAAGCACAGCCTGGGGCGTGCATATGAATGATGCTGTGTGCAATGTAACAGTCTGTTTTTGTTCCAATTGACCTGATTTTCACCAGGATTGTAGATATTTTGAGGCTTTCAGTATGGCAGCTATTCAGCTATGCGTTAGCATATACAGATTTTCATTTAATGCCACCTTTAACTTGCATGTGTGTAATGTACATGTGTGAATGTAACAGGTCTGCAATGTCTTAAGGACAAATGTGCACAACAAAGAAATTAGTTGTCTTCTAAAAGAAAGAATCATGAGTCACATTCCAGTTTCATTTCCATAACTGATTTTCATAAATTTGTAATACCTTTGGATTTTTGTTAGCCTTTGGTCTTCACTGGCTGCCAACAAACAACATCTACTTTCACTCCCAAACACTTTAGCTGGATCATGTTGTAAACATCATGTTGAGAAGCATTTACTGTCAAGACAAAACTTTTTTTTTCTAGCTTATGCACTTTCACAAAAACAAAACTTCTGTTATAATCACTGAAGCTGCAAAATGTTTTATTTACATCATAAATACACTTTGGTGTTTATGATGGAATAATTTAAGAGCCTCTGAAACCAGTAAAAATCAATGGAAATGGCTAACACATATCATTACACTAGTCAGTTTGGTGATTACGATTAATAAATAACGACCCTGGACCACAAACCAGTTTATGTCGCATGGGTTTATTTTTGGCAACAACCAAAAATACATTTTATGGGTCAAAATTATAGATTTTTCTTTATGCCAAAAAATCATTAGGAAATTAAGTAAAGATCATGTTCCATGAAGATGTTTTGTAAATTTCAGACTGTACATATCAAAGCTCAATTTGTGATTAGTAATGTGCACTGCTAAGCACGTCACTTAGACAACTACAGTATAAAACCAACTTTCTCAGTATTTTGAAAATTTTTAAATCCTTTTCAACTATTTGATTTTCAGAAACTTGCATCTCCAAATATCATCCTATTCCAACAAAGTATACATAAACTAAAAGTTTACTTATTCAGCTTTCATACTATGTATACATCTTCTTTTTTTAATTCACACTTAAGACTGGCTTTGTGGTCCAGGGTCACAATTACTGTATGCTCTACCACTTTACATGTAGTCGCTATCACATCCCTCCTCTAATGGGAGTCTCAAACATTAGCAAAACAAAGCATAAAGAGGGTCACACACAGTGAAATGCTTTAAAATCCAAACACAAAGTAGAATAATATAGATACCCTTTTTAATACTTTATTAATGCTGCTTTGTTCATTATTCCAGTGAACTTTTGCCTTATAAGAAGGAAGCCTTATTTTGAACTTGAGATTGTGAGAACAGAACAACACGACTGGAGAGCTCCTGTGAGACATCTGATGAGCGCAGCTTATACAATGTACGCCTGTTTAATGCTCTGTCGAAGCCACAGGAGGCAATTAAGAGCCAACTTTTTCCAATCCATCCTCATAATTGCAGAATTTCCAAACCTTTTGTGGAAAAAAGAGTTGTCAATGAGAAACATTTACGCCCATACTGGCATGACAAGGTACCAGAATTTTCTCATTAAACAATTATATACTGGTATGTCATAACTGTCATCATGACAAGATTCTTTTGGGATTCTTTATTTTTTTAATGGAAATGTTGATTTCCATTATTACTATCGAACGCGTTTGGAGGGAGAATAAGTTGTCTTTTTGAATGGATGTCAATGTAAGAGAGGCTGCAGGACACTGAGTTTAGTCTTCAACATGCTTATCAATAAACCTTCATTTTGGACTGAGCTATATTTGTATATTACTTCAAGAATTTGTACGACAAATTAATGCTGTTGAAATTATAAGACACATCACAATTACTTTGTATGTTTGGCATACATTCAAGTAGTTTTAAATAAATTAGATGGTTCAAAAGCAGATTTATTAAAAACCAAGCTTTGAGTTTGGTAATCTGGACATTTCTGATTTTATTTTGGTAAATCAGATTTTATTTTGATTCTGGTTTTATTTTGATTGGTAATTTTGCTTGATCAACTAGCAAGTTAAGCATTTCATCGCTTGACTTGGGCTTGAATAGATATGATACAATGAACACATCTTTACTGTCCTGCAGTGTGTACTATAAATGAAGGATGATAAAACCTCAGCTGAAATTCACATGTCATATGGTAATAGGTGTCTTGTTTTCAACATGCACTTTAAGAAGTAAACCAATCAGAACAGGCTGGGCCATCTGATCAATCAGAGCATATATGTTCCCAGAAACTGTTGCTAGATGCATGGACACCTCCAAAACTGAATTAGCAACCTATAAAATAGAATAATCAGATGTACTTTAAATAAGGCCACAATATAGCCCAAACTACAATTACTACTTCTAAGATTGTAAATGCTAATTTTGGTACTATGTAACAAAAGAATATATCCCCCTCCCCTGCCCCTCTTGATTGCTTTTTTAAGCTCACGAATGCATGATTTTTATTGCAATGTGCTGACAGATAGATATAATTGATTGATTAATGTTTTTTTTATGAATCAGGGTCTGGTTGTATAAAAACTCTTAAGTGGTTTGACTTCAGCATCTCCATGAAGGGGTAAAAAAATCCCTGAGGCAAGGGATTTCTTTAAGAGCATGATAAGAAACATCTTAACCATCGGCCTTACCCAAGCAATTTTTTAAAGATGGCTAAACATGACAACAGAGAAGCGCTTGCTATAGCAATGAAAACTCCCACAGTAAACTGAACATAGCTAACTTACATTTTACCTTTGCTACAAATATGTAGCTACACAACAAATTCTGAGATTTGCCAATTAATAAATGGTATGGCACACAAAATGGATGCGTTGTGAAGTTGAAGCACATTGTTTTATGAGTGAACACACACCAGCAAAAAAAAAAACAGCTGCTACTCCGGAAACTGCTCAAAATCCTGCCGCGCCACTCGCATATTTTTCCATAAAATTACAGACTTGCCCCAAATTGTTGTTATTGTACTCACTGCCTTCACTCCAGGCTGGAGGATACATTGTGTAAAGACATTTTCTGTAACAAGTTTGCTATTTTGCTGTTTGACAGCTTGAAACTGAGTATATGTACAATAGTTTATTTTAATATTTCCATTTGCGTTTTTTTTGCAGTGTTTTCTCATACACCAAACTTCAAACTCATCTATAGCCCTTTATTCATTGTTAAAGTGAATTATTCATTTGCATGTTCATTAGATTTACTGATTTTGACTGACGCCTAAAATTCAATGAAAGTATCGATGTGAGCAGTGGCCCTGAGCTTTTCGTCCTGTGTACCAAGCAAAACGGCAAACTGAACCAAACACATAAAAAAGTTGTTCTGAAAGACAGAAGCTCCAAAGATCCATCAGCCACAGGACTAAGGTGCTATTTACATTAGTGCGTTTTTGTTTTAAAACGCATATGTTATGGTTGCATCTGGCATCCAAACTGCTCCCACATCTTTGACATTTTGAAAACGCTAAAGATCCCATTTTGGTTTGGAAACACTGGTGTCCATTTCAGTATAGACAGACTAAAATGCTAACTTTTGAAAATGCAGGTGTGTCTATCCACAATCGCTTTCTGACTGGTCTTCTGGACTATTGTTCTCTGATTCGTTAAGCCCTTTCCATATGACCATTAAACAACTGATACACCGCTAGTATGGATGCCGGCAAAACATGCACATGCCTAGTGAGTGTGAATGGTTATGTATCATGCATTTTAGGCTGTATAGTGTGAACAAAGATGCCAGTCTGGATGAAGAGCATTTTCATTATAAACCAAAAGCATTTTCATTTTAAACCAAAAATGCAATAGTGTAAATGGCATCCTAGGTAAACCTTGCATAACATAACTGGCCTAATAATAAGCACATTGTGGAACACAAAATATCCTCAGTATATTTCCAGCTAAAAATAATCACAGTTATAAAATATATGTAAGGACATACATACATACAAAAGTGTTTTGTTGTAATTATGAACATATATCAATAAAAACAGACCCTATTTTATCAAGTATTTTATGAAGTAATGTGCTGAAACGTGTGTCCACGTTTGCAGACCCCAGGAGGTTAATCCTTTTCTGTTACTACTAATACTACTTCTACAACAACTACTTCTACTATTACAACTAAGAATAATAATAATAATAATAATAATATTAATAATAATAACAACAGTAATAAAAACAAAAACAACTGTTTCCACTACCACTAAAATAACATTAAGCATAGAAATGGCATCATAATAATGTGCACGCACGCACACATACACGCACATGAACAATCATATTGTAAAAAAAAAATTGTATTCATGCATTTCAAGTTTATATATTACTCAAAAACTGAAATGCAGCTGATCAGAGTGCTGAACTGCAGGATTCACTAGCAAATCTGGCATTGATACTGTAGAAGAGGTAGAAAGTGTGTGCGGTTAACTGCTGTAGCTAATGGCTAATGCATCCCTTGGAAATGTCTGTCAAATCACTGAAAGTGTTATTTTATAAAGTGCTTGGTCTTTCATCTTCACCTGGCGGGAAGGATTCGCTCAGTTCAGATGTGTGATACAGTTCTGTAATTAAACGCACCAATGTGACTAAGCTCACAAAATACAGCGTGACGAAATGCACTGGAATGTATTTTGCCTGGGATGGTAAAATGTGGTTATATCAGTGCGGATGTGAAAAATCACCTCAAATACAGGTTTTTTTGGAGTGTGTCGTTGTCTAAACGGAAACATATGTAGGAGCATTGAAATTTCTAAAAGCTTTCCAAGCACTTCAAAGCTGGAGCTGTCTGTTCGGATGTAATAGACAGATAAAGGCAAGCTGCGTTCAGGACATTACCATTCAATTCGTATGAGGGGCCAAGTGGTTCTCCTGTTTCTCCAAAAAAAAAGAAGAAAAAAACAGCTGCAGATTTAAGGAAAAGACAAATGTGGGTCCAAATGTTAATGGTGAGTCACATGTTTGTTACCATCTCAAAGCAAAATGGCTTGTGAAGCTTGAACAAATGCATGCTGAACACTGTATTGTACTATAATATTGGTAATTGTTGTTTTTTCAAATGCACAGTATGATGATTTTGCTCATTTCTGTGCTTGAGAGGATGTGAAGTTCACCACTATGCTGGAGTGTGTATAACCCAAACTGATGTGAAACCAACAACATGATGGATCAGAAAGAACTATTTCTCACTGTGCACACCCTAAATGGATTAAACAATGTATTAAAAAGTTGAACCATACTTGATGCTGAAAACCTTGGGTGGAATCACAGAAACAAGTCTTGAAAGCGTGCATTACATGCATTTAACAAGTCAGAACATCCAGCCAAACGAAAAGTTTAAGATTAACTTTAAAATGTGATTGAAATATGGATATATTGCTATTGTACAGTAGAATCTACTATAATAATAAACCAATTTCAATGGAACGTCACATGGACTAACAACATACAGAACCTGTCTCTGCAGTAAATAAATAATAAAAAAATAAAATACAATAAATAATAATAATAATAATAATTATTATTATTATTCTAATTATAATATAATATAATATAATATAATAATTAAAAATTTTATTTCTAAAATGTCATTATGAAGTGAAGTGAAGTGAAGTGTAGTGTAGTGTAGTGTGGCCAAGTATGGTGTCCCATACTTGGAATTTGTGCTCTGCATTTAACCCATCCAAGTGCACACACACAGTTAGTGAACACACACATACCGTGAACACACACCCGGAGCAGTGGGCAGCCATGCTGCGGCGCCCAGGGAGCAGTTGGGGGGAACGGTGCCTTGCTCAAGGGACTCACCTCAGTCGTGGTATTGAGGGTGGTGGAGAGTGCTGGTCATTCACTCCCCCCACCCCCAATTCCCGCTGGTACCGAGTATCGAACCAGCAACCTTCGGATCACGAGTCCAACACTCTAACCACCAGGCCACGACTGCCCAACATATATAGCATTATACAGGTATACACAATAGGGAAAAGTTTATTTTAAAAAAATACATTTTAATAAATAAAAAAATAAAAAAATAAATAACTGAGCATTTTGTGTTATTTGTTTAAGTATAACTTGTGTCTTACCATGTAATATACACTACAAAAGGGATATGCTCGCATTTGTTTACAACAAAATTTCATTCAGTGTTTTTAATAAACCCCCTTTGTTCAATTCAGTTATCTTTTAAGGCTGGTTATTTGTCACCTACAATATCAATTCAACATCGACATTCAACATTCAACAGCTTTCAGCAAACCATGTGCTTTCAAGGGACGGAGGTTGAGGATAAATTATGAAAACTGAGAGAGACAAGAAAAGGATTCTTACCTGATTTCGGATCACCTGTGGAAAAAGAAAAAGAAAAATCATAAATACAAAGTAAAAAGCATTGTTCCAGAACTTAGTAGAAAAGATTATAGATGCAAAAAACAGAAACTCAGCTCATTCTCTTATCTAGTCACATTTTTAGTTCTTACAGAAAAAAATAGATAAATAAAAAAACTCTAATATCTCAAGACACACACTGGAAACAACTGAGACTTGAGTTGAACTGACTTGCATACTGATTTGCATGAAAACATGAATATAACAATCTAAAACGAGGAGCGGTGAAGGAAAATAAATGTGATGAGTTTAAAAAATACAGTATAAATGAATCATAATGGATTTTGAGATCCTATTCATCAAGCCCAAAATGAAGAGAAACTAAAACGTATATTACAGTACAGTATGCCTACAGTAGTTTTTAAAGCGGATGCTGAAATATCACAAATTTACATAGCGCATTACTCACATTGAGGGAATTCATTTTGCTCTGTTTGTAAACTATGAATACAAAAGCTCTGTATTTGCACTGGCAGCTGAAGCAGCTGTTATTCTGAGGAAAAGAGCTGAATTCTGATGCTAGAAGTGAGGGAGATTGCAGGGAAACCATCCTCGGTTCAAATTCGATCTGTTTGTCTATGTCTTAATCAAATGCTTCAAGTGCATCTCAGATATTTTATAAAGTCAGAGGAAAAGCAGGTCTGCCGAAAATAATGATGTCTCCTTCAGTGCTTAGTGCTCATGAATGAAATCAAGCAGAACGCCAGGAGAATTGGCCCGTAGAAATGCACAAATTTACAAAACATACATACATTAAAAAAGCTGGGTTGCTTTAAGTTAAATTTAAAGTTAAATTCCATATTTTACCCAAATTTGGGTTAAAAAAACAGCATTTTTAGAGTGTACAAAACGTTGTAAAAAACTATTTGAGTTGTCACAAAACATGAATAATTGAATGTCTATTGACAGGTTTAAAGGTTGCCTTCAAAGTCTTTTTAAACTAAAACACCAAAAGCATCATATTTCTAGTTATTCCTGTAAAAAATTAGCTAAATGTAACACACGTTGACATGCATTAAGGTGGTGAAAGTGGCAATTTTGACTGAAAGGTGCTTTCAGGAGAAAAGGTCAGGACTTAACAACTTATTGTTACATGTTCTCACATATGTTTCATAACACATTCACATACAATTTGGGGAAATAGTTGTTTATTTATTTTCCTGATTCATGAATTCTTCTTTCCTTCATAGCAGCTGTGGTTTTGTTGACATTCTGCTCAAATCCAGAAAAAAAAGCTGTTTTTGTCCCCATTGTGACAACTGAACTCCTATTATCCTATAGAGATTCTAATCAGGATTATTTATTCTCATCCTAATAATTCAAATACTGTAAGATGTTGTTTTAATTATTATATTTAGAATAATGTTGTATAGATATTTTTTATTGAGACTCAAAAAAATAAGCAGAATACAAATACTCTTTTAAATATTTTACACCAACATTTATCAGATGTTTACAAACAGGGTTCAGGCAAAACATTTGACCTATGAGAATGCTTTGTTTATTAAAGTGCCTACATGACAATGTGAGTCTAAATTTTTTTTTTGTATGTTCATTTATTTATTTTGTGTTCACTGGTTTTGGTGGTTTACAGGGACATGAATATGTATAATGACCTGGTTGTACTTTATTAAGGTGGTTTACAAGGACATGCCGTAATTCAATCATAATTCAAAACGATTAAAAATCATACTTAAGGTGCAGTTTGACACCCATTGGTTAAAATAGGTATTGCATACCTGGATCAAAACACATGCAAGCGCAAGTGCGTGTTGCCAGATTGAGGACCAACAGGAGTGTGCATGAATATCGAGCCTAAAGGCTAATTTAAATCATGTTCTAAAAAAAAGCAATGGCACGCGATAGAAGGAATATTTTCATATTAAAAGGAGTTTTTTTCCTAACCAGTACCTGAAATTTTGATTTTAGAAACGGCTTCAAATTTTTTGCAGCTGAACAACAGAAAACTTTGACAATGATCACCTCAGGTACAACTCATGTGCTTTATTCAGTGTTAAATGCTAATAATGTAAGTTTGAATGCCATTTTACATGACATTTATTGCCATATTACTGAAAGCAGCAGCAGATAAACATTTATGAACACTACCATTTCGTGAGTGAGTGCATAGGACCTATTATAAGACATGGGGTTAACCCATGTAACCTGCACACCTAATGTTTATGTTCGTAATATTTAGATTATTTGCTAATTAATAACCTCATGTGGAACTCTGAATCTGCCCTCATGTGGAACTCTGAATCTGCGTCTCATTTCGGAGTCTGCTACTGTCCACCTGAGGTCGCATTTCGGTCACGTTTTCGGATACATGATTTGAGAGCCTTTCTGAATGAATGAGTGAAATACATGGTTTTCCATCAAGGCAACCCGGGGTGCTGAAACATAATTGGCTAAACTGGCAGTGGGCGGTTAAAAGAACCAAAACAGAGAATATCTGACTTCAGTATTGTTTTTCAGATAAATATGTTCACTTGGCATGTTTCTTAAATATCTGCAAACATATTATGGTATTTTTATGCTTTAGAAGATTCAAAAACTTACATACAGCACCTTTAAATACTCAACTAACAAAAGATAGTTAAACAGAGCTTATGCCTCTTTGAGGTAGCGATGAATCCATTTCTAATCTATAATTCCCACATTTTGGATTTTGATGTGCTGTGAACAGATTGCTGGCTGCGAACTGCTCATTAAAGCCCATTGCACAACAGACGATAAGCGCCTGTCTATCTGCTTCCCTTAGCAACATATAGAAAACAAATTTAAAGACGTGGCTCGGCCGTGGCTGGCTTTAGTTTCCCTGCCTCTCCCGTGTTCAAAGTAAGAGTCCCACATACATAGTAAATTTAATATAAGCTCAGATAAACTTTAAATTAAGGGGGGAATATCATTGTTGTAATCTTACTAAGAAACGTTGTTGCCAATCAAACGAAGCCATGTTTGATTGCGTATTAATAATCAAGGGGTGCAACAATCTGTGTTTTGCATTTTTGCCAGGATTTTACACTCCCAGGATTCACACAAGAATGAGGAAACTTTAAATTAGATAAAGATAAAAGATTGTAAATATGACAATAAATCTGGACTAAAAGAGAGAGAAAAAGAGACAGAGAGAGAGAGAGAGAGAGAGAGAGAGAGAGAGAGAGAGAGAGAGA
>CAIGQV010018106.1:8385467-8403028 GCA_903798115.1 Danio jaintianensis | reverse complement strand
AGAGAGAGAGAGAGAGAGAGAGAGAGAGAGAGAGAGAGAGAGAGAGAATTATTGGTGAGTACCTTCATAAGCACAGTCAGTTATGACTTATGTAAAAAGTAAACACATCATGCATTAATATATTGGATTTTTGCATTCATGCTTTTAATGCAACTGTGGTTTTAAGCAACAAAGGGCAGAAAATCATCCACTGTTCTTGATTAACTTTTGTAGTGTAAATAAAGATCAATCTGTTTTTAATTCCATTATTTTACATTTGATTACTTTTAGGTTCAGACAGAAAACTCTCATTTTAACATGCCCACTTGTTTAAATTTGTTTGCAGTTCACTGTGAAAATGTTGTGTGGTTTATACAGGTTAAAAAATATTTTCAGCATTCTTTCAACAGACTATATTTTTGCTTTATTTTTGTTTGCATGTGTCTTTATATTGCATTCATATATTCAATTCAATTCATCTTTATTTCTATAGCGCTTTTACAATGTAGATTGTGTCAAAGCAGCTTCACATAGAAGATTATAGTGAATTGGAATGGTGTCCGTTCAGTTTTTAGAGTTTAAGTTCAGTTCAGTTCAGTGTGGTTTAATTTTCACTGCTGAGAGTCCAAACACTGAAGAGCAAATCCATCGATACTGTATAGTACTCCATCAATATGGTAACCTGTGTGTGTTATTAGCTGCAGTTCCACACAGACATATGATTTGATTCAATGGTACATTATAACTGATTAAATACCACCAGGAATTTTTTTTTACTTTTTATAGTACTGTTTTAGAGTACTTTCAGCAGTCTTGGGTATGTTTTAAGTATTTTTTTTATTGTCAGCATTTGAGTATTATTTCAGTACATGTATAACAGTACATTTACCTGAGTAAAGTTTTTTTGTACTCCACCACTGGCATTTTGACTATCACATTTACTTCAGCTACAAGAGTTGAGAACACATTTCAGCAATTTCAGTGTAGGCAGTATATTTTCTCGTCCCCTAAATACTTCCACTGGCTGAATGCACATAAATCAGCTTTTCTGATAAACATCACACAAGCACTACTTTTAGTGGTGGAACGCAGGTTAAAGTGTTTACAAAGGCCAACAATCAAGTGGTGTTGATCGGTTTATGCTAAAGCCATTTTTGACCTTACTGTAATAAAAAAGAAAAAGACTTTATGTGTTTACATGACCACACATATTGTCGGCTTATTAAGCATAATTGGTTTATAAGTGTGTATGTAAACACACTCTTGCACCAATGTACACAATCCTTGACATTTGCCAATAAATTGACTTCAAATTTCCTACTTGTTAAATAAAAATAAATAAATCTGTTTCTATACGTGAACGCAGGTCACTCAAACAGTAAGATTAAATACATCTATAGTAAACAATCAAATTCTTAACGCACGAGGGGAAAAATTTACTACAGGGGAGATTCAATACTACAAAGCAAGGGTGCAAATTGCCAAGATCAATGCAATGCAAATATACATTAAATAGCCTGCGTTAAAGCTGTCTCGGTTCAGGCTATGAGCTGTTGTTAACGTAGGTAATTGCAAACATGCTTTTAGTAAATGTCACATTTTCCCTTCTCAATATGAGTGTCTGCCTCAGCTGGAGTCAGGGAAATGATGAATGCACTCACTCTCTGCATCCAGCTGGCAACAACAGGCAAAGCACTGCCAAGATTAGCCATCGTAAAGAGAGCAGTCTTGTTGCTAAAAGAAGTAAATTTGCCACCTGAAGCAAACATTTGTTGATTCATTGAATGTCTATGTCCTTTAAATAATATGGTTAGGAGATACTGTGACCATACATAAGCAAGTAAATGATAGAATACAAACAGTGTGCTAATGGATAACATGAAATGACAAAAATCTTCACCCTGGCAGTGAGAGAAAGCAATGTTATGATTTTTTTTTAATTATTAAAAAAAACGTTATACACTAAAAGTTAGCAGAATATTAAAATGATTTCATAAAATTAACGTGACTGGAGTAATGATGCAAAAAAGTCCAGCTTTGAAATCACAGGAATAAATTACATGATTAAATATATACAAATAGATTAAATAGTTATTTAACTAGTAAAAACGTTTCTACGTTTTACAGTTTTTGCTGTACTTTGGATCAAACAAAGGCAGGTTTGGTTAGTAGAAGAGATTTAAACATTAAAATCTTACTCTTCTAAAACTTTTGACAGAAAGTGTATTGGAAACAATTAAAATGCCATTTGAAAATAATCTGGATTTCTGGATTAAAATAATTTGAGTAAAAATGTATTTTTGTTTTATTGTGTACATACTGTGTACGCATTTCACTGCAAAAATATCAGTGCTGTTTCAACTCTAAAAGAGTTAAAATCAACTCAGAATGAGTGAACATTTTGTCCCAATATTTTCAGAGTTAAAATAACACCCTTAAGAGAGTTACTTGTACAACACTATAAATGAGTTATATTTACACGGTATCAAGTTAAAAGATAACTCTGGTCTACACTACTGGGAGTTGATTGTTCCCTAACTCTAGTGTAAAGAATTTTAAAAAATCAACACTTTAACAGAGAGAATTTAACTCAAATTTTTTTAACTGTAGTCTACCTAGCAGACATTACAATACTCATGATTGGTAGTTAAAATAACTTACAATGATGGAAAAAAATATCACAATTACAATTATGTTATTAATCATCAAATCATGTTAACACTTGACAGCCAACACTAGAAAATTTACACTTTACAAATTAACACTTTTCAAGACTTTAAAAGATTTTAAAAAATGGCATAGATTTTATGTTCCATTTAGATTTTTAGTCGAATGAATTTCCGGATGTTGGAAATAACACCATCAAGTGTTGGTTAGCTGTAACTCCTTGATTTTACACTGGATCAAATCAGCTTTGAACTCTGATTGTGTTCATTTATCAAAATATAACTCTGCAATGTCAACACTTTACTCTGAAATGCTTTAACATCGAGAATTTAACACTGAATTTGCTGTGTTCTTACCAATCTTAAATTTAAAAAAATGTCATTTAGAGATTTTTTGGCATAAAGTTACAAACTGGGCAAAAAAAAACACAGTAATAGCAATGGTTTATTTAATTTTGCACACACTTAAGACATCAGTATTTGATGGAATAACCCTAATTTTCAATCATAAGAACTACAAAGATTTGTTATTTTGACCAATTGTCATTATCTGCAATTTTTTTTTTTAATCAAAGCATTTTTTTTTAATCTAGTAAATCCAGTAAAAGATTTAATAATAATTTTACGTTTTAATAATGTTAGGAAAATTATATTTCTGTGCACATTTTACAACTGTATGAAACTGGATTTTGTTGTAGACTATAGCAGTATATAGATAGTGTGTGGGTAAAATGGAAGAAATTGTGCAGCTTTAGTTCTTCCTGGTGTTCAAGGTTTCAATTATGCAATCTTCAGGTGTGAAAAAGTATTTTTTCAAATGTCACTGAGATGAAGCAGCTCTACAAGTAGGAGTGGGATGAAAATTGCTCTAAGACAGTGTGAAACCCTCATAAATAACTACTGTACAGGAACTGTTCGGTTGCAGTTACTGCTAAAGGGTGTGTAACTAGTCACATAATCTAAGAAAGCAATCTAGTTTTCACCCCTCACAGGGCCACTGGGGGTTTTAACTCATGAAACAGTCTTTTTTTCCCCCTTTCATTCTTTATTTTCAATGAAGGATCACTTTTGTTCATTGTTAGGTGCTGGTTAAAAATTGGACAACATTGTATGTGGGGAAAAAACAAAAAACTGAACAGGACAGGAGGAAACATGCAAGTGCATGCATACTGTTCATGCATTCTCAGAAAAATGGGTACACAAGCAGTACCTTTTTAAAAGATTAATAATTGTACAGTACATGAAGGGTGCATAATGTTTACTTAAAAGTGCATATTAGTACCTAATTTTCCAAAAGGAGTGTACTGTATGTAATATTTCAAGATATTACAAGATTAACATTATCAATGAAGAAAGTTATTGATGATGAATCGCTACTGATCTATCAAAGTTTCCCCCCCAAAAAAATCAAGATTTTAGTCCATGCTGTTTATTGTTGATGTGTGAACAAAATGTTACTAAGTGCACAAGAACCAACTGTTTCTTCAACACAACTACTTATTATAGTTACAATCAGAAATCTAGAAAATGAATGCAATTTTTTTTAAAATATATAAGGATATAAGGATGTAATTAAGACAGCATATTTGCCCTGAATACTAAAACGGCTGTTACAACAAATCAAACGAAATATGTGTGAACATTTTATCATTGCAAAATACTTTGATACATATTCTACACTTACTGTAGATTTATTTACACACTGATGTTTAATTCTGCTTATAGGTGGCATTAATGCATTTACACAGCAATTAGATTTGCACAAATAATATTATGGCGACACAGTGACTCAGTGGTTAGCACTGTCGCCTCACAGCAAGAAGGTCACTGGTTCAAGCCCCAGCTGGGTCAGTTGGCATTTCTGTGTGGAGTTTGCATGTTCTCCCAACGTTGGTGTGGGTTTCCTCCGGGTGTTCCGGTTTCCCCCACAGGCCAAAGACATGCAGTATAGATGAATTGAATAAACTAAATTGGCCCTAGTGTATGTGGGTGAATGAGTGTGTATGGATGTTTCCCACTGGTGGGTGGCAGCTGGAAGAGTACCCGCTGTGTACAACATATGCTAGATAAGTTGGCAGTTCATTCCACTGTGGCAACCCCTGATGAATAAAGGGACTAAGCTGAAGGGAAAAAAAAAATCAATGAATGAAATAATATTATGAGATTTGTGTTTTAAGATAGAATTCTGGATGTAGAAATTAGAAATGCATGGGAGTGGGTTTGGAACTAGAACTGGCATTATTTGGTAGAAAGTCTTAATTTATTCAAACAATTTCAGCAAGTAATTATTCATTTATTTTTTAAGAACAGCTCACAAAGACAAAATCATGATTCAAAAAAGAAATGTTTAAATAATTTGTTCAGGAAAACAACTTTCCATTTAATTAGCTTGATTTCAAGAACAAATTTGAGGCGAAATACACTTATTCTTGAAGGTTAATATATAATTGTTATTGTTAAGAAACCTTTTGTTTATTCATTGTTAAGTGAGTCTGCCTGTTACATTTTTTTTCTTTTGAGTCAATAGGTGGAGTTGTACATCATTGTACCATGTACCAACTGACAGGTTTTATAGTTTACAGCACACGTTCAGAGATAATTTTAATTAGAAATGTACTGCATCTGATATATACTGTATTCAAAATAAAAAATATTTTTTTTTAAAATAAATAATAAAAATAAATAAAAATGGAAAAATTAAATCATTTAGCCCTCATTTCTAGGCAAATAGAGTAATTATATCTGTGCCACTCAAATCCTTTCTTGCACTGAAGCACAAAATGCTCTTTGGATCATTCAAAAGAACATGATCGTCATGTTTCTACAGTTCATGCAAATTGAGTGCTGCTGTCTTTAAAGCAAAAGGGGGCGCACTAAATAAATCAAGATTTGTGTTAACATTAATATTTTAGGTTAGCTTTTCACTGCTGATAATATAATGTGTAGTGGTAAAACTGAATACTGAATAAAACAAAGAGGAACATTTTCACACTCTACAATTTTTGGTCTGATCTTTTCAGAAGAATAGAAGTTATCTGAAAACTTCAAAACTGATTTTTTTTCCAGTGTTGACAACAGAAACTAAATGTGCCAATGTCATGCTAAAGCATGCTAAATCATGATTTTTCACACTGTAATGTTTCAGATCATCAAAAAAAATTAAATTGTAGTCAAAGATAACACAAGTAAACACATCATGAAGGTTTTTTTTTTATTATTAAGGGAAAACAAAATCCAAATCTACATAGCCCTGTGTGAAAAAGTGTTTGCCCCTAAACCTAATAACTTTTTGAGCCACCATTAGCAGCAACAACTACGATCAAGCATTTCGATAACTTGCAGTGAGTCTGTTGCGGAGCTGTGAAGGAATTTTGGCCCACTTATCTTTGCAGAATTGCTCCAATTTAGACACATTGGAAGGTTTTAAGCATGAACCGCCTTTTTGAGGTCATGCCACAGCATCTCAATTGAATTCAGGTCAGGACTTTGACTAGGCCCATCCAAAGTCTTCATTTAGTTTTTCTTCAGCCATTCAGAAGTGGACTTGCTGGTGTGCTTTGGATCATTGTCCCACTGCAGAACGTAACGGTTACTACGCAACCCTCGTTCCCCGAGGAGGGGAACGGAAATGCTATGTGGAAAAACTTCCACTATGGGGATTTCACCAGAAAGCCAATCATTCTGAAGAGTAATAAAACGGGCCAATGAAATGTCAATGAGTTGGCGGTGTCAGTGCATGCAGCTGGCAGCAATTATAATCAGTTTGTGAATAAGAATGCGTGCATCGCAAAAAACACCTTTTCTAGATAAATAAGCCGAACTACAGCTGTCAGCTAAGGCGCAATCACTGCGGCGAAGGAACATAGCATTTCCGTCCCCCCCCCCCCCCCTCGGGGAACGAGGGGTTACGTAGTAACCGTTACGTTCTCCAGCGGGAGGGGAACTTCACTGCTATGTGGAAAAACTTCCACTACGGGGAAATGTATGGAAAACGCCACAGTGATTGAACCTTACCATGTCGGTGGTGAGAGGTTTGCAAGGCTCCAGCGTGAGTGCACCATCATCACCAGAGACGGAGCCCTCTAACATGTCCCCTGGCCCTTACTTACCTTCCTTATCTGTGAAGCTCTTAAAGGCTTATTTATATTTTTTGGGAAGTCGTAAAAAATACACCTAGTTAAGTTCTAGGAATTTTAAAATACGACAGTACATTGGGAAAGAGTGTCAGTCTCGAATGGGGAGGACGCTGCGGAGGCCACCTGCTGGCCAAATGGGGAGACCTGGTGGCAGGAAGACATATGGACTAACCCTGAGAAGGGGGAGTACACATATGATGGATGGTTAGCAGGGAGGGAAGACACGGGCCCCCCTGGGATCGCCAGAGAGGGGATCGCGCAAAGCAGGCACCTAAACCCATAACGCGGGCTGACCGAGCGGGCATGCCAACAACGTAATGGGCCAGGCACCCGACTCCTCCGCTGAGTCAGGTGCTGGGGGCCTCGGATGAACTCTGTAGAGTTCGCCAAATGGGGAACTCAACTGAGCAGAGTAAGAAAGCGCACGTATCTCTGTGTTAGAGAGAAAGGCGCAGCAAGCGTGTTTCAACACCAAACCGAATTTCCTCATTCACTGGCATTATCCAGCACACGTGAGGAAAATCGGCTCCATTCAAAGAATATAGAATCTTACGAATGTATTATGTGTCACCCAGCCCGCAGCTCTACAGATGTCTGTTAGAGAGGCGCCGCGTGTTCTCGCCCAAGAGGAGGTGACACTCCTAGTGGATTTCACTCTCACTCCCGGGGGATGCGGCTCACCCTGGTACTGAAAGCAAGGGAGATGGCATCCACTATCCGGTGGGCCAACCTCAGTATGGATACAGCGCTTCCCGTCTGCCAATCATAACAGAAAAGGAGCTGCTTAGAAACGTAAGCTCTAAATGCTGTAACATAGCGCAGAGCGCGAACAGGACACAGCAAAGAAAGGGGCTGGGTCTGCCTCCTCCGTGGGCAGTGCTTGCAGGTTCACCACGTGGTCTGAAAAAAAAAAGCACTATAGGAACCTTGGGCACCTAGAGAGAAGCACACCACACAGCGAATATACTCCCCTTCAGCGCGTAGGCATACCTTGTAGAGGGTGCTCTAGCCTGGGTGACGGTGTCAACCACCGAACCGGTAAGTCACCTAAGTCCACACATGAGGTTCCATAGATCTGGGCATCAGTACCAGATGGTGCCTGTCCCAGAGAAGAAGGAGCTTCTTCAACAGGATATGCCAGGGAGGGGCCGTCACGAGGAGAGAGCTGAAATGCAGGTCCGGTTGAGCCAGAGAGGTGCAATAAACAGACTTGCTCCTCATCCTCCCTGACGTTACACAGTATCTGTGCGAGTAGGGTCACTGGAGAAAATGCATATTTACGCGTGCCCCAGGGCCAGCTGTGTCCAGTGCGCTCAAAATGCACCCACAACAGCTGGACAGCCGGGGGTGGAGCCTCCATTCTCCTGGGCGTGGAACTGCCGTGAGAGCGCATCAGCTGCACGGATGAGCTCGCCAAGGATAAGAATGGCATTCAGCGATTTCCATCACGTATGACTCCAGAGGAGCAGACAGCGAGTGAGCTGAGACATGCGGCGAGAGCGGATACCCCCAAGCGGTTGATATATGCCATTGTCGCCGTGCTGTCTGTACTGACCAGCACATGGTTCCCCTCTAGCACCGGTAAAAAAAGTAGAAATGCAGGGTCCGTCCAGAGGCTGAGGGCGTGCCATGCGCGTCTGGGGACCTGATCATGAAGCCAATGCTGAAGTGGTCTCATATGGAGCAACCCAAGTGACCTGACAGTGGCTGCGGATGCCATATGCCCCAGGAGCCTCTGAAATAATATCAGTAGGACCACAGTTTTCCTGTTGAACTCTCTCAGACTGGTCAGCATCAGCTCGGCGCGCTCTCTGGGGAGGCGTGCTGTCATGGTGATCGAGTCCAACTCCAACCCGAGAAAAGAGATGCTCTGCACGGGGGCGAGCCTGCTCTTTTCTCAGTTGACCCGAAATCCCAACAGGTCGAGGTGCCGGAGCACCCAGTCCCTGGGCATAACCAATTGATATTGTGAGTGAGCTATAAAAAGCCAGTCATCAAGATAATTGAGTATGCAGATGCCAGCACGCCGAAGGGACGTTAGGGCATCCTCCATGAGCTTGGTAAAAACCCGCGGAGACAAGGAGAGCCCTGAAGGGAGGACTTTGTACTACCATGCTCGACCTTCACACGCAAACCGCAGAAACTGCCGGTGGCGCGGGAAAATGGAGACATGAACATACGTGTCCTTCAGGTCTATCGGTGCAGACCAATCCTGAGGAGGGACGCACCGGGGGATGTGCTTCTGCATGAGCATTCTGAGCGGCTGCTAGTAAGGCAGCGGGTCAAAATGCGCAGATCTAGGATTGGTCATAACCCACCGCTTTTTTAGGGAACGATGATGTACAGACTAAAAAGCCCATACCTCATCTCGGCTGGGGGGACCGGCTTGATTGCGTCCTTCGCCAGCAGGACAGCAATCTCCTCGAGCAAGACAGGGGCGGACACAGGGCTGACCTTGGTGTAATATACGCACGTGAACTTGGGGGACTGTTTAGCGAACTGAATTGCATAGCCGAGTCTGATTGTCTGAATGAGCCATTGCGACGGGCTGGGCAGCACTAACCAGCCTGGCAGAGCCGCCGTGAGTGACATTATTGGCACAATCACTGATGCACCAGCGGTGGGGCAGCACGGGATGGGAGAGCTTACCCCAGGAGCCATGTGTCTCGAGGAAGAGCGGAAGATAAGAGGTTTAATCTTCCCAAGAGCCCGCAGGGCCCGTCTCAGGGACGCTTCGCGGCCCGTACCAGACTTAGAAGAACCCTGAGGCAGGGGCCGGTGATCGTCTGCCGCTTAACCGGTGGAACTGACAGGGTGGCGGAGCAGATTTTGGAGCCACAGACGAGCGCCCTCGGCGAGGAGCAGCCAAAGCGGATGGGTCGACGGGGAGAGAGGTTTTGAGAGCCCGCCGGTCACACTTGACTGCTCTTCCACCGTAGTAAATTCCTGGGTGAACTCACCCCCGGTGTCGCCGAACAGGCCAGCCGTTGTCAACGTCACGCATATCCAGGTTTAGCCAGAGGGTTTTCCCCTTCTTATCCAGTCCGACAGCGGAGCTGGGGGACAAGCCATCTCCAGCCTCACCGCCGAAGCAGCCCGGGTTAGCGCGGCCATCATATCAGATTCCAAACGGGTCCGAATTGTCATCGGAAAATGACAGCCCACCCTCCAATGCAGCGATAGACATCTGGTCCTCAGTGTCATCGAGTGATCCTGGAAGATGGAGCGCTTTTCTCACTCAAAGCATGGACAGAGCGTGCAAGCCAGCCAGAGGTCGGCAAGCCAGAGGGCGGCAGATTGACCCCCACTGTAACCCTCAGATCTGCCCGAGTGCCAACCGCTTTTTGGGGGGGACAAAAGGGGTGGTTCACCCTTTTGCAAGAGCGAGCCACGATCAGACGCAACAGACATCGCAGTGATGGCATGCACTGCCCGCGAGCACCACATTAACATGCTGAACCCCCAGACATGCAACACAGTGCTCGTGCCCATAATCCGTGGACAAGGAACCACCGCATCCAGAAATGCACGGTTGGAACGACGTCTTTAAAAAGACACGCTTCACGAGCATGTTGCTCTTTTAGGATAATTGCTTTATACTCACCGCTGTTGCTTGCATTGTTGCTTGCACTGGAACCGGGAAAATCAGCCTCTCAGAAGACGGCAGCTTTCTCTCTCGAATGAAGTCGGAGGATGACAGCAAAACGTCTCTTTCAGTCTGCACGTGAGGTTTCTGAAAGTGAAAAGGTGTTTTTGCGATCCACGGCTGGCATTCTTATTCACAAACTGATTGTGATTGCTGCCAGCTGCATGCGTTGACACCGGCAACTCATTGGCATTTCACTGCCCCGTTTTATTACTCTTAAGAATGATTGGTTTTCTGGCAAAATCCCCATAGTGGAAGTTTTTCCACATAGCATTTAAGTTCCCCTCCCGCTGGGGAACCAAAGTTCGCTTCAGTTTGAGGTCACTAACAGATGGCCGGACATTCTCCTTCAGGATATTTTGTTACACAGCATAACTCATGGTTCCATTTGTCTTCCAGGTCCTGAAGCAGCAAAACAGCTCCTGCCCATCACAATAACACCACCACTTTATACTGTTCTATGATGTGGAACCATTGGAACCATTTTTGTCTAGTCTCTTTCTTATGGTGGAGTCATGAACACTCACCTTATCTGAGGTCTGCAATTCTTTAGATGTTGTTGTGGGGTCTTTTGTGACCTCTTGAATGAGTTATCGCTTTGGGTCATTTTGGTTGCCCGGCATTTTGGTGGTTCTCCACTGTCCATGGTTTTGCTATTTGTAGATAATGGCTCTCATTGTGAATCTCTGCAGTCCCAAAGCTTTAGAAAAGGCTTTATAAAATTTTCCGTACTGGTAGATCTCAAATATTTTCTTTCTCATTTGTTTTTGAATCTCATCACGATGTCTAGTTTTTGAGGATAGTCTACTTCACATTGTCAGGCAGGTCCTATTTAAGTGATTTATTGATTGCAAACAGGTTTGGCAGTAATAAGACCTGGATGTGGCTAGAGAAATTGAACTCAAGTGAGATAAACCAGAGTTAAAATATGTTTTAAACAGGGTGTGGGGGGGGGGGGGGGGGATTTTGTTTTCCCTTAACATAAACATTCATTTAAAAACTGACTAAATTGACTAATATTTAAATTTGTTTGATGATCTGACACATTAAAGTTTGACAAACATGCAATCAAATATGAAACCAGTAGGGGGCAAACACTTTCACATCATAGTATGTATATATGCATGAATGCATGCATTTATGTATTTATTTTTAACTGCTTCAAAATGGTCTTTAGATCATTCACACACACACACACACACACACACACACACACACACACACACACACACACACGCACACACACGCACACACACGCACACGCACACACACACGCACACAAAGCATGATTAGCAGACATCTGCAGCTCATGCAAACTGAGTGCTGTCGTCTTTAAAGCAAACGGGGAAACACTAAATGATCATTTTAATATTAATATTTTGGTTCAGCTTTTCACTCTACCTTTTAGGCTGCTAATATAATGTGTAAAACAGAGTAAAGCAAAGAAAAAGATTCACAGACACTCTTTTCAATTTTTGGTCTCCGCTGTTTCCACATTTTCAGTATACAGTACAGACATCAATCTCCTCTTATACGGCAGAAGCAAAACCTACTTTTATCTTTTTAGAAGAATGGAAGCTATCTGAAAACTTCTAAGAGACATTTTTTTTCAATGTCGGCAACAGAAAGCTAGCAAAAAAAGGAGCAAAAAGCAAAAGAAGAGCTTAAGCATAACCACTAGCTGACAAATGTGTTTATTTTCAAATAAAAGCTCTGGCTGTCATAAGGGTGGGCACAAGGCTCCTGCTGAAGGTGACATTTTCGCTGTGCTGAATTAGAACTGTATGGATTGAAAAGATGGGAACTCAACAAAGTGTCTGGAGTTGAATCAAGGCACCATTACAGTGCGACGAATTCAGGCAAAGTAAACATCATCGGGACGCTGTTGCAACCATGACACATTACTGTTTACCAAAACATTTTCTTTCCAATTAGCAGCTTGCGCTCATTACTCTAGTTTTGGATGAATAGGCACATTGAATAAGGTTACGGCAGTATCGCATAGGGAAGTTTCACGAGTGATGAAAGAAAAGCTGTAAGGGAAAAAAAGGAAAAAACACTTTCCATCTGTTCATGTTTCTGTTGTACAGACCTTTGATATTGCTAAAGCCCATCACACCCTCCCTATAAGACAAAGTACTTGTTATTTCAGGATATCAATCTTTTCATTTATCAAAATGTATTAGTACATGATTCATTCCAGAAAAAAAAAATGCTGTGTGATAATGTGTTGGATACCAAATGTTAATAAGGTGGAAAAAAAAATGAAGTTGTTCTCAGATATTGTCTGAAATTGGTATAGTGAAAAAAGAAAGACATTTTGGAACAAAGAATATTGGATAATGCACAGTCTAGACTGCATTAGTTAGATAATGACTATAATGACTATGGATGCATGACATTAGAATATAACTCACATTATATTGAATATACCCTAATACTCCTCAGTGCAATTTTCACATCGCACAGTTTAGAAAGAACTGTTCAGAAAAAAACAAGGAATTTTTTTAGTACAAAACATTTTTTACAGTATAATATATTTCTTATTTTGTGTAATATTTTAAATAGTAACAACAATAAAATTCGAATTATCAGTTGATAAGCAAAGACTGAAAACGTGGCCTATGTGAATTCTAGTAGATTTATTTACTAATTGGGTAATACTTTACAATAAGTTTCCATTTGTCAATGTTAGTTAATGTATTTAATTACATGAACAAACAATGAGCTATAGATTTATTACGGCATTTATGCATCTTTGTTAACGTCAGTTAACGGAAACAAAGTTGTTCATTGTTAGTTCATATTAACTCTCAGTGCATTAACAAGCATAAATTGACATTTAATAAATGTTGAACTATGATTAATAAATGTTGAACAAATAGTTAACTAACATTAACCAATGAAATCTTAATGTTACAGCACATTATTTAATTTCACTCCAAAAATTTATTAATAGTATCTTTATATGTTTATTCACTCATTTGTATGCATTCATTCATTTATATTTTTTTCAGCTTAGTCCCTTTATTAATCTGGGGTCGCCACAGTGAACCGCCAATTTATCCAGCATATGTTTTTACGCAGCGGATGCCCTTCCAGCTGCAACCCATCACTGGGAAACATCCATACACACTCATTCACACACATACACTACGGACAATTTTAGCTTACCCAATTCACCTGTACTGCATGTCTTTGGACTGTGGGGGAAACGGAGCACCCGGAGGAAACCCACGCCAACACGGGGAGAACATGCAAACTCCACACAGAAATGCCAACTGACCCAGCCGAGGCTCGAACCAGCGACCTTCTTGCTGTGAGGCGATCGTGCTACCTACTGCGCCACCGTGATGCCCTCATTTGTATGCATGTATGCAAAAAAAAGGTTCAAACATTTACATGTATAACGTAGGATATATTGCTATCCAACGCAAGTAACTATAAAGATATGCATTTTGACACCTTCTCTCAGGTATAACACCTGTGCAAAGAATTAACGGTTTAACACTAGAATGGACCTTATTTTATCCAAAGTGAAAGTAACACATTGAATTAAACAATTTTAAGTAAGAAGCCTGAAATAGTACTATCTTGTAAAACATACTCCAATAATCTGTGAAAAAATAGGATTAGTTTTTTTTTTTCTAAATTGCTCAACCCTACAAACATTTCACAGATAAAGGCTTTTGTTCAGTTTCTCTCCCTTTCTCTTATTTGTAATTATTATTTTAATATTCTCTGTGGATGAACTCCCCAACAAAATCATCCCACTCACTCTAAAATAATTCATCTGGTAAAAACTGCACAATATATATCATACTGTCAGTTTTTTTTCCCAATTTCATGCAGCCCTAACTATGACATTATATAATTTAAAACTCACCTTAAACAAAAAAATTAAATTAAATTAAATTAAATTATATTAAGACAAGTTGATCATGCAATAAAAAGATGAAAGTTTAACAGTAGAGGTATATTTATACTCCATGATAATATCATTAAACATAATATAATAATATAACAATTTGTAAAATCAAAAACATATTTTGACAGTTCAAAAGCATTCACTTTGTGATGAAGCTAAAATGATCCATAATATTAATAGTGTATATAAAAAAATAATAATGTAAATAAAATAATTAATATCATGTAATATTATATTAATGCCTATAATATATAATGCCTAATATATATATATATATATATATATATATATATATATATACACACACACACACACACACACACACAGGGCTGTATATATGTATATACAGGGTTACTTATAAAATATATTTCACTACAGATTACAAAATACATGGTTTAAAAATTAATCATGTATTTGGATAGATTACTCAGGTTCAGTAACTTAATCTAAATACTTTAAAATACTTTGACATACATAAGCTATATAGGTGCATGTTAAGTTATATCAGGGGAAAAGTTGATTTTATTTCACTAATACAATTCAAAATTGAAACTCATATATTATATAGATTCATTACACACAGACTGGAATATTTCAAGTGTTTATTTATTTTAATTTTGTTGATTATGACTTACTGCTAATGAAAACCAAAAAGAGCCGAAGGCCGCTATCAGAGCAACCTAGGTTTCATAATGCCACAAACTGATCGCCTCCTTGCACTAATTTGAAGTGAACCCTGACCAAGTATTGTATATATTTATACTTTCATTTGTTTAACGAAGGGACCGATCTAGTGATTAATTCACTGATGATAACCATTTTTGGAGAAGTGTACGGTACAAAAGAATCACTGAATCCAAGTTGACAGGAAAGTGATCAGTAAAAAAGAATCGCTGAGTCAAAATTGACAGCGAGAGCAATTTGTTACAGCCCATATCTTTACAATTCAGTGTAATTTAACAAGCACAGTTTGCGAAAGACACTTTAGGGAAACAAACCACAGATCTTTCCAGTTTGTGATCATTCAGACTAGTTTTGTTAAACAAAGGAAATCGTTAATTTAAGATTGACTCAAAAAAATCTCTTTATGATGAATCGAATCATAAACTCAAATTACTGCGCCAAAATTTTGAACAAAATAAGACTTCATATAAGTTCATCTGTAAAGCATGCAAAGCTATCATTTAACTTAAGAAACTTTTATTTCATTTATGATTCATATAGATCAGTTAATTGAATGGAGTTGAAGTTTGGATCAAGAGCCTACCTCATGCTTTTTCATATCAGATGCTGAATCCTTTGATGGTGATAAAAGGTTTTGCAGGTAGGTATAGATTACACTGTCCTCTGTCATTTTTTACAGGTTTAAAAACTTTGTATTTCCATGAGAGAATTCTGCGAATGGCTTTCTGTGTCTCCCATTTTTGTGTTGTGATGATGTGCACTGAGTGAGTTTGCTTGATTAAACAGACTCCACAGTTTTTTAAAACAGAAAATCAGTTGCCTTATTGTAAAAATTTCCATGCATACATTAATATTAAATTAAGAAATCACATTCAATTTCAAAGTAATCACTAGTAATCTAAAATACCTTTCGGATGTAACTTGTAATTTGATTACCACAATTTAAAATGTAATTATAACAGTTACTTATTTTTTGTATTTACAATATGCAATGCTGTTACATGTATTTTGTTACTCCTTAGCCCTGTATATAACAGTCAGAGTTACTGGCCCTCCTGATTTTTTTCAACACATTCTAAACTTAATAGTTTTATTAACTAATTTCTAATAACTAATCTTTTATCTTTGCCATGATGACAGTACATAATATTTTGCTAAGTATTTTTCAAGATACTAGTATTCAGCTTAAAGTGCAATATAAAGGCTTAACTATGTTAATTAGGTTAACAAGTTTGGATAATTAGGCAAGTCATTGTTTAATAGTGGTTTGTTCTGTAGACAATCGGAAAAAGAAATTGCTTATGGGGGCTAATAATGCTAACCTGACCTGGAAATGTTTTTTTTGTTGTTTTTTTTAATTAAAAACTGCTTTTATATATAAACAAATAAGACTTTGTTCAGAAGAAATAATATTATAGGAAATACTGTGAAAGATTCCTTGCTCTTAATCATGGTTTGGGATATATTTTAAAAAGAAAAAAAAATAAATAATAATAATAATCCAATAATTGTTGACAGCAGCTACAGTACATATCAGAAGCGGAATCTAAACGAAAAGTTTTACAGTCAATATGAGATCCCAGCAAAAGTGACTAAAAAGGGAAAAAAAGTCACTTTTTTCCAACTGATCAATCTCACAACGTTTGATCTGCGAGCACAGCCAGAGGCCGAGCTAAGAAAAATGAGCCTGGCTTGCATTAGCTTCTCTGTGTAGATCTCCTGCTTGCAAGACAAAAGCTAGAAGCAAAGACTGCATGCAGGCTCATCTGCTCCTCACGTTCACGTTAACTTCTGATTTATGAGCTTCTAGGTCATTTTTTCCACCTTAAATGGTTAAAGGTTCAATGTAAATAAAGTCTCTGGAAGACTACTGTCCTGCATCCTTGCTAGTAATTAAGGTCACTCATTAGTACCTAATAATTAACAAGCTGGGTCGAATCCCCCCCCCCCCCCTCCCCCTCCCCCCTCACTGTAATTAAAAGTGTCTATTACACCTCAGAGCCCACAGGGGCAGAGTCTTCTTTCCCTGCTGTCTCTCAGCTTGACCTCAGCTGACTCTGAAGCCCAGCAAACTCTCTAATCCACTGAAACAGACACGCTCAGTTCTTCTGAATAATATTAAAGAAGTGAGTGTCTCCAAGCCAAATGAATCCAAATAGGAAAAGAAATCGATTAGATAGATAAAATGTCAGAGAGAATAAGAGAACAAATGATAGAACAAACAATATAACAGATAGAACGACAGACAGTCGGATGGACAGATGGATGGATGGAACAACAGACAGATGGATGGATGGATGGATGAATGATAGAACAGATAGAATGGATGGATGAATGATAGAACGGATAGAATGGATGGATGAATGATAGAACGGATAGAATGGACGGACGGATGGATGGATGGAACAATAGAACAATAGAATGATAAAACAGATAAAATGGATGGATGGATGGATGAATGATAGAATGAATAAAATGGATGGATGGATGGATGGATGGATGGATGGATGGATGGATGGATG
>CAIGQV010018106.1:8360336-8385457 GCA_903798115.1 Danio jaintianensis | reverse complement strand
GATGGATGGATGGATGGATGGATGGATGGATGGATGGATGGATGGATAAAATGGATGGATGGATGAATGATAGAACAGATAAAATGGATGGACAGATAAATGGACAGATGGATGGATGGATGGATGGATGGATGGATGGATGGATGGAAAGATAGAACTATAGGCAGATAGAATGATAGAACAAACAATAGATCAAACAGATAAAATAGATAGATAAAATATTGTTACTATGTGTTTAATATTTGATTGTGCTGATTGGTTTATCAACAACCCACTTATTTAAAACAGTCTATTTTTTGATGAATTGTCTACGTGGCTGTCAACGGGTTTAGCTCTCTAGTTCGCTGCCAGTTTTGACTGCTCATCTTGAACTAGAGACCTGTACTTGCAGAACCCGATGCAACCTGGACAAGATTTGATACTAGGTAAATGTTTTATGCTTTAAGCTGAATACTAGTGTCTTGCTTGTTAACTTGTAAAATATAATTTGCTGTCATCATGACAAAGCCTAAAGTTAGTTATTAAAACTATTATGTTTAAAATGTGTTGAGAAAAATCTCTCTGATAAACAGCACTTGGGAAATATTTGAAAAAATTTCCTCTGGGTTTCCTCCAGGTGCTCCGGTTTCATCCACAGTCCAAAGACATGCAGTATAGGTGAATTGAATAAGCTAAATTGGCCATAGTGTATGTGTGTGAATGCTGGAGTGTATGGGTGTTCCCCAGTGCTGGGTTGCGGCTGGAAGGGCATCCGCTGTGTAAAACATATGCTGGATAAGTTGGCAGTTGATTCGGCTGTGGCGACCCCTGATTAATAAAGGGACTAAGCCGAAGGAAAATGAATAAACAAGAGGGCTAATAATTTTGACTTTAACTGTACATGTACATATTTTTTTCCTTAACATTTTATTTTAGAAACAAATTAGCAAAATGTAGTGCTCTCTGTCATTTTTAATTAATTAATTTATTTGTTTGTTTGTTCTTTGTAAATGCTCTTTGCAATCTGGTATTTTAATGTTGCACTTAGAGCTTGTTCATCCTGAATAATTCTTTAATAAAAATTAAAAAAATTATTTAAGATGGCAGTACTGTTATACATATATGTTAATCATTAAACAAAAGCATATAAATTACAATTCTGGTTAAAATGTAAAGTTGTAAAGACATAAATGTACAGCAGAAGAAAATGTAGTTAAAGAATTGCTTTGGAATCTGATCATGACCCCAGAATTGTAATCGGATCGTGAAGTCCTAAAAGATTCCCACCCATATATGTGACCCCATAATACACCCTGTGATATGTACATTTTATGTGTATTAAAATTATTGGCAGTTTATTTAATAAGTTGAAGTAAAGTACATCCAGTACGTTATTATAGCAGAATAAAGCCCGACAGACTTATCGGCAGCCCAACGCAAAGCCCAAGACTGAAGGGCTTTATTTTGTTAAAACAACCACGCTGGATCTACTTTATCCCGCTTTTTACATAACTACTTATTACATGGCTACACAAAACTGATACTTTTTTTCTGATCCTTATTAGTAAATTAATTATTTAATTAAACTCAAATCAGACAGAAACAAAAACAGCTGAATAAAGCATAGACTGACCTACGTATTATTCATTCACAAGACTCTGATTGGCCTGTGTAATTTAGCGGTTGTTATCTCGGGATAACATACCTTAGAATGTCACAACTGACCAATTATAATAGAGTTTTTCAGATAGCCGTGTAATAAAGACAGTTAAAAGTCTTGTGTTACCAACCTGCCACAAATAGTGGGTTTGATAGACATCTATTTGATAAATGTGTCTTCCAACAAGGTTAAACTACTCTCTTCATCAGTTAGGCTTGAATAACTTGTTACCAGCTGAAACATAATAATCCATGCAGTAAATATCCAATGGGAAGCTCCATCCTATTTGCTTAGTTAAATCCAAGTGGTGACTTTTTTTGGATGGGCAGTGTATATTTATACAATATTTTACTTCCTACATATAACTCAATATGGCAGTACTGTTTTTATTATTTATTTTTAAATGTATTTAAAAAGTAAATAACATGAGAAGCAGGTTCTTTTTTTCTTTTTTTATAAATAAATACATGTGACAAATGATTAGTTACATCCAACTGAAAGCCAAAAAGAACATATGGCTAAATGGGTAGATAGCAAATCTGTCTGTGATATGTCAGTGCCTCCTGTCTGTGATATGTCAGTGCTTTCCTGATATAGTCAACTCAACTACTGTATAATAGTATAATAGTGTTGACCACAGCACTTCTTTGTATCTAAATCAATCACTCATTTTGAAAAATATATATATAGTTCAGTGCTTCAATGAATCACTTGTAAGGAATTTGCCACCATGTGCTGGTGTTTTAAGTGTCAGATATATTTATTCGAGACCAGCCAAGACACCAGCCTAAAAACACACTAAGCACTATACAGTAGGCATTGAACTCATCTATCCATGGACACATCTTCACTCAAGATCGAACACAATGCAGAAAAAGTAGTTTGCTCAGGCCTTATTAGACAGGATAATTAGACAGATCGATTTTAGCTTCCAAAATGGCTATTTAGAATGAAATGAGAAGTTATATGGCATTGCTAAAAGAACATTATTTTCTGTATTTGCTGTAATACAATGCATTCACACAGATAAAGGTTTAAAAACACACTATTTCCCATATACTATAAAATATTATTGCTCATCTCTGCTCTGCCTTTCTGAAATGCACTGATTTTCATGAAAAAGCATGGTACTCTCTAACTGCCAGACATCTAGTCTATCAAGATTGGTTGAAACCTCCAGCATGTGACAGAAATGTTGTGCCTTTATCAATTCAGGCTAAATCTGATCCAGAAAATGCAGATTACCAAGCTGATCATTTTTTTTAATTATTATTGTAAATAGTTTTATTGTTTAGATAATAAAACACATTCTGTCTTTGTGTATACATTTGGGTGGTTTTATGACAATATTCCATCATAGTGGCAGTTGCCGGGGCATACACGAATTAGGTGCTTTAGGTAGGTGTGGATGAGTCTTAAATTTGATAAAATACCAATTTGAGACTTTACAGATATTATATATGCATGAACAGCTTGTACCAGTTCAAAGAGAAAGGAAAACTTAAAATGGTGTCATTTGGCCGCTTTAAAATTAGATATTTTCGTTCTTACAGTAGCTTGTTGGCAGCTCAGCAACATGCCAACACCAGACTATACTGGAATGAGTCTTGTCTCCAGAGTGTTGTTTGTGTGACGTGCTGAGTTCCAAGACAGTCTCTTATGAGGATCCATTATGGTTAGGATGCTGTCTTGGAAGGCAGCTGTTTATGTAGGCATTAGGCAGTGAGGCAGCTCACTGGGTTTTGGAACAGAGCCAATTTAATCTATAAAAATCATGAGACTAAATAAACGGAATGCATTGTAGCATTCTAGTGTTTGTTTGCCGCCTGCAGATTACAAAATTAAATATAGGAAACAATCCTAACTGATTTGACAGGAAAGCTATAGATTCCTTCATATTAAATGTTCATTTACCTTAAGCCGCTGAACCAACCTTAAATTTAACACCACGCAGACTTGCAAAAAAATGATAAAAAATGTTCTTTCTGAAATATATATTCTGTTAAAATGTGTGGGGTATTTTTAGTTAGTTTGTTTGTTTAGAAATGTTGTATCACAAAGGCTTTATTCATCAAAATACTTTAAAAACTGTGCTATGAATATATGAATATTATTATTATTATTATTATTATTAATAAAATAAATTGTTCGAAATGTGTATGCATCAGAAAAAACAAATGCACAATTGTTCTGCTGTAGCAAAAACACATTATTTACTTAGCTATTGTATAGAATCAATTTGCACTAATGCTATTTAAAAAAAGCACTCAGCAGCACTGATATTGAACTCATTTCTCGAGTGATATTACTTAACTATATGATATAAATAGGCGACGCGGTGGCACAGGGGGTAGCACAATCGCCACAGCAAGAAGGTCGCTGGTTCGAGCCTCGGCTGTGTCAGTTGGTGCTTCTGTGTGGAGTCTGCATGTTTCCTCCGGGTGCTCCGGTTACCCCCACAAGTCCAAAGACATGCGCTATAGGTGAATTGGGTAAGCTAAATTGTCCGTAGTGTATGTGTGTGAATGAGTGTGTATGGATGTTTCCCAGTGATGGGTTGTGGCTGGAAGGGCATCCGCTGCGTAAAACATGTGCTGGATGGGTTGGCGGTTCATTCCGCTGTGGCGACCCCAGATTAATAAAGGGATCAAGCCGAAAAGAAAATGAATGAATACTCATATCGGCCATTTTGCCCCAATATTTTGAATTATAGGGGCATATAACTGCAGTCTGTAGGCTTAATCATGCAGTGAGTTGTTGCTAATTCACAGTTGTTGTCCCCTAATGGGGAATGTCCCCCCTAATGTCCCCTAATTATAACTAAATTACTAAAATTACAACTAAATTAATCTGACTATTTAAACAACTACCGTAGATTCCGATTATAAAAAGTATTACACTGCTGATACTGTAACGTCCTTTGAAAATCACCACACCAACACTAGAGATTTCACCTGAAGTTTTCCAGTCTGTTTACATCACTTGCAAAAGTTCTCAAGAACCTTACCAGGAAGTCAATAAGAGCATCATTTATATGAAATGAAAAATGCATGCGTGTGTGTGTGTGTGATCATCATCACATGGGGCACTTTGATATTTTAATGAAGACTTACATCCTCATATGAGCTTGGTGAACCAATCATTAGCAAATCCTGCAATTAGCGAACCCTGCTTATCTCACACAGGCCTGTAATCACTTGAAGTAATTAAGATTGACAGGTCAGTTCGGGAATCAAGGAATCAAGCTGCCTTCTGTTATTGCCGCAGACAGGGAGTGTGCTCTGTCTAAATTTGTTAGATAAATACGTCTGACTGAAGTGTTTTTGCATTTCAAGCGGCGGCACGCTAGACTACTCTTCTAAAAAAAATAATTGCAGTTTTAAAGCTTAGCCTGACTACACAGCAATTCAGCGAACATGCAAATAAAAGAACGTGAAGTGTATAATAGATAGTGTAATGACAGTTATCAGCCGCCACAATGAGTCGCTTGAGCTGAAAGAAGAGGCAAGAAACATTTCAAACGGTACATTATTTGCATTTCAAGTGCACAGCCATAATACAGAAAGGAAACAATTAGTACACTCAATCGGCAGCTTTCAATCAATCAAAAAAAAAAGAGAGACTCATCTTTATTTCTTTCGTTTTGTATTAATAAAGCCAAACAGCTAGAATGACACCAGAGCTCTGGCTCGGTGCATTCTGGGTACGGTTTGTGACCGCACAACACCAGGACCAAAACAAACATGTGAGGGAGAGAGCGAAAGAGAGCATTACCTGCTGCAGGAGTGGCCATCAGAGGAGCTGCTCCTGGGGCTGGGCCAGTGGACAGGACAGGGGTGAAGAGACGCACATGGAGAACACACAGATAGCAGAGAATGAAAGGGCACAGAAACCAACGGGACAATGAAAAAAAGGGAGATCAAATGAGTTGTGGAAGCAAGGGGGGGGGGGAAATAAAACGAGGAAAGGTGGGGAAAGGGGGAGGCCCCATACCTTGGCTCTTTAACGTCAGGTGCGCCAGACCTTGAAGGAAAAAACAGGAAAAAGGAAAAAAGAAATAAGAGGGTCATAAAAACGCACGGGCGGAAAAGAAAAGCATTGTCACAACGTTTGACTGCAGTTTGTGACAGACATCCTGAGGCAAACATGGATGCCAAATTTAAAGGAAACCAAAGGGGAGGAAACATAAAAAAGAAGAAGGAGGAGGAGGAAGGTAAAATAAACACAATTTTTTTTAAGGGAGAGGGAAAAATAAAGAGAGGAAGGAAGGGAAAGGGTAAGGAAAAAAGCATTTCAATTGGCACAAGTGCCCCAAGAAGGCACTTGGTCTCAAAAAAAATGCTTTTTCTCCTAATGGAGCACATATTTAGTGTTTGGCAGATAGCATTTCTTTAGATCATATGCTTCTATTCTATAGCAGCTACACCAATAAATGTTGCATCCCAAAGCCACAGGCTCATAAAATAGCAAAGAGAGAGAGATCACAAAGCAGTGGGGGGAAATGTCTCATAAAAAGCAGATAAATTCTCCCAAGCGCACAGAAGCAACCGGTCCCAGACGGTCTATCGTCTTACTAACAGACAAAAGCCTGCGAGTTGATTTCGGCACTGTAATAATGTATGCAGCTTGACAGCTCAATACCAATCAATTACACACACCGATGCGGGAGCCATTATCCGGCAGTTTGCCTTCTGTAATCACGGTTGCAGTAGTTGCTGTTTACTCCGACTAATGCGACCCAGAAACGCACAAGACAATCAGAAGGAATTGCTATGCAAATCTAGATGAGAGCAGAGAGCAAAATGGTGGGGTCAGGCGCTTGTGTTTCATGTCAACAAAACTGGAAAAGCAAAAACACGGCAATGAGATCAGAAAGAGTGCATCAGCTGGGAGCTCGGTGAAAACCCACATTACTGCATGTTGTGAGGAATACGATTACCTTTAGGATTGGCGCACATTAGCTGTGAACGCTCTCTGGTGAACTGAGGCGATATTTAATTGAAAATGGAAAATGTTTCCTTCGAATTCCAAATGCACCTCCGAGGAACCACACCACTCCGATCCTGCTTGCTTCTCTCATTGCCTATGCGTTTCATTTTGCTGAAACAAAGGCATATTATGATTATAGAGAGCAGAGTTATAGCATCATTGTTCTTGCTGATGTTCCTGTGTGATTCCTTGACAATTACTGTGGTGCCGTCGCTTGCCCCGCTACTTCTATGCTGCACTCTATTAGGGAGATAACGCTGCTGGAGAATGGATCATTGTAACTGGGAGTTACTAGTCATTGTGCAGCCAATTCCATTAAAAAAAAAGAGAAAATATCACAAATGAAGGGAGTGAGACGATAAAAGATGGTTCGGTTTTTGAGAACTAAGCACGAGCTGCAACTCGTGGAGAATTACAATATGTGAAACCGCAAGGGATACAGTAAACAATGATACAGAGACAATGTCTACTGAACGGCACAATGGCAGTATCCGAGACTCGTGCATGTGCTTTAAACTAAGAGCCTTGGGTTATTGTCTTTGCTTATTTTAATATTCAAACAACATGCATATTTTAATATAGCCTTTGATCTATTAAATACAGTATTAAATATGTGATTATTTAAGGAATTATATTATATTGCATTATATTTTCAACATCATTTATCATTTAATCACATACATTCAATTGTCACATACATACATTCAATGTCATTTTTCACACAACATCATATATTATGGTCTAATATTATATTAAATTGCATATTATAGCATATTAGTGTATAGAATTTTATAGCATATTATAATATCAATGCATTGCAGTTTTTTTGTGACAGTTTGAAGTAAAATGTTGTATTATATTATATTATATTATATTTATTATATTATATTATATTAAAGTCATTTCCCAGTGATGGGTTGCAGCTGGAAGGGCATCCGCTGCGTAAAACATATGCTGGATAAGTTGGCGGTTCATCCCGCTGTGGCGACCCCAGATTAATAAAGGGACTAAGCCGAAAAGAAAATGAATGAATGAATATTAAAGTCATACTACATATAATAGGGCATACCATGTTACCTAATATTATAATAAATTACATATAGCTTATTAATGTCTAGAATGTGATAGTATACGATAAAAAATATCAATGTATATAATTATTAGTGACTGTTTGAAGTCATATATATTACATATATTATATTATATTATATTATATTTTATTATATTATATTATATTATATTATATTATATTATATTATATTATATTATATTATAACAAATAAGCTATTGCAGCTCACAAAATAAGTTTTGCTATGGAATAATTTCCATTTAAAGAAGAATTTCAGAAAATGGGTAACTGGCATGAAACACTTTTATTTTGCCGGCATATCCTGCAGTGTGATGTGCGGTACTCCATCTAAAACCATTTTAAACAGTATTTAGCTAATTCTTTTATAATTAGAATTGTAATTCATGCTGCTTTTTTGAGCTAATATTAATTGAGAGCGTACATGGACAATTAGTACGGTTAAAAAATCATCTGTCACACCGCAGAGACATTTTAAAGAGATGCATTTTTCAAATGCCAGTGAAGGCAAATGGATTAAAAAAAGAATGCTGGAAAACTTGAGAACCTGAAATGAAGACCAGCACATTCAAATGCACGTTCCTTTAAAGAATAACAAAACATTTAACTAGATATCCAGTTTATTTAAAAAATAAAAAAGTCATCGCCCTTGCACCTTCTAAACAGAAGTACATAATTAATGGGCTGCTTAAGAGGAATGTACTACAGATATTCATTAAATCAACACAATGAAATCCTATTTAATCCAAGCTTTTTTCAAAACAGTAACACTAATTCAACATATTAATTAAAGGTTTTAACATTCAATAACTTCCAAACATGAACATCATCAATGAAGCAAACCAAGCTAATATCCATCTATACCGTACCGTAATATCTTCTCAATCAATTGCACTATTCATCTTTGAAACAGTACAAGTAATCTGGTTTGGGGAGGTGACACCTTGTGCACATATACCAAAAGGCACCACATTTGAAGATAATACATCATTTATGCGCCTCTCACACTTTTAGACACATGAAGAGAACTTGTTTTATTTATAAATGCCCCCATATCCAGACATGCATTTCTTCAGCATGTGTTTCGCAGCTTTTTCTTTCTCTCTGCCACCTGAAATGGTGCTCTTTTACCTCATTCGTTCTAATTTCAGACACAAAAGCCTATAACAGTGCCTCTCCCATGATTCCATCCGTCACTAGTCACATCTCAGCTGTCGCATCTGTTTCGCATAACAGTTTATGCCACAGTGACTTCTCAAATTTGAAAAATGAAGATGAAATTACCTACAAACTGGAACGTAATGGAGTACAGCGAAAAAGCCAACTGCATCAACAGCAAGGGAGCACGCTACCAACTGGGAATTAAAAAGCAACACACCTTGTTAACAAATATTTAAAGAGCGTTCAGTGAAACACAAAAAGGTTGCGGAGCTGCTCTGCTGTGAAATGGAGGCATTTACACTGTGTTTACATTCATATTTCTTGCTCAACAGCCTTAACTAAAACGAACAAGCACACAGTCAGAAGTAATTATTAGATATTAATTAATTTTGGTTGCATGGTTTTATTGCTAATCTGTGTTGCATTAAGATTTTTTTTTTTTTCAGGTAAGGAATGGTTCCCCCAAAAATGAAAATGATCCTATAATTTACTCACACTCAAGCCATCCTAGCCAACACAATTGGAGTTACATAGAAAACTCTAAATTGTACAGAAGTAGCTGGAAGCCTGTGATAATGCTCTAAAGTTGTAAATAGGGATATTTTATCTTACAAAAACCCAACGCATATAATATTGTATAATCTTGCTTTGGTCTATCTTTTTTCCTCCATACTGAGATGAGACATTTAATTTATTTTACAAATAGTATTAAGAATACTTACACCATAACATGTAGCCCAATCGCATATACAAATCAGATATATGCTGACATGTAAAAGAAATTATATATTTATTTATTTATTTATTTATAGAAATACGTATAAAATACATAAATGTAAATAGAAACATATTTTTGTTACTGTAATGCTGCTGCAATGTATATGTAATAAATTACATCTGATTTCAGAATTTTTTTTTTTTTTTTTTACATAACAAAAGTGTAATGTTTTTATTTAAATTACTTAATTAAAAAATGACAAAAGTTTTTGAAGTGCACTTGGAAGGGAGCACAAATGTCAGTCTGAAAATTGTTAAAACTGAAATGTATTAAAAATTATATATAATTTTACTTTGGGAGTAAACTACATAAGATGTGAGCAAGGCAACTATTTATTCAGAATTTGTGATGTGAACTGAAGTTCGGGGTATCATTTTATTTTCCTGGTCCATGTTGCATTTTGTTGAATATGTTGCATTGAAACTACATGCCAGACATTTAACTGACTATGAGAAACTTTGCAAGTACATGTCAACTTACACAACCCCAACCTACAGTCTACTTATATACACTAATGAGAATTAGGTGGCTTGTAGTGTCAATGTAACTTAAACTCAACAAAAAGTTTTAAAAGGGACCATCAAAATGGTCCAAGTTCAGATTCAACTCAAACAAAAATTGTACATATATATATATATGAAAAACCAACGTCTGATACACAATGATGACGTGATATTTCACTTATGATTACCACAGGAGTAAAACAAAGAAATATCCTCAGCAAAATCTGAATTGCCTTTAAATGGCTTTACCGCAGAGCAATTACTTTACACAATCAAATATAAGTGTCACTATCACTTGATGGTGGATCTGGTGAATAGACTGTCAGCAATATTGATTTTGTAGATGTTGGAATATGAGCCAGATGCTGAATGAACTGGGGAAATTTGCTCTGACTGTAACAGTGACGGTAAAATCATCTCTCAAATCGAACCCTTCCAAAATGTAACAGTATGTGATTTATTTGATTATTTTGCAATTGTTGCTAAAATATGTTTTATGTTAATGCAGCAGTCAGAGATCTACAGTATCTGTGATATGTTTGCATATAAATGCTTATATTACATGTTAAAACTTATTTTACATTTTTAAATGACTTTAAAGTGGACGAGAAGAAGTCAGTCAAGTTTAAATCATGTTTTAACTGATTTCCACTTTAAGAAAAAATAAACAAACACATTTAATTTAACCATCTTGAAGAAAATAACATGTTTTACTATAGCTTTTAATGCAGGGCAGATTGGACAGAGACACATGTATTCGTTTTGCTCCAATCCAGCTCAAAACTGTTCTGTTTGATTTGTAAAGACAGTAATTGTCAATTGTCAAACACCACTATTAAACACAGTTTTAGAAAGTGCCATTTCTTTATTGTGATTATTTCCATTGGACTTCTTTGTTTTTTTGACCCACTTCTGATTGTTATATATATATATAAATGCCGATACTTAAATTGTCACTTGTAATTTTGTCACTTTTGCACTTGTTATAATTTTTTTTTTTTTTATGAAAAAAGGCGGGTTTCCCAGTGATGGGTTGCAGCTGGAAGGGCATCCTCTGTGTAAAACATATGCTGGATAAGTTGGCGGTTCATTCCGCTGTGGTGACCCCAGATTAATAAAGGGACTAAGCCGAAAAGAAAATGAATGAATGAATGAATGAATGAATGAATGAATGAATGAATGAAAAAAGGCATTTGGTAGCGCAGTGGGTAGCTCTGTCGCCTCACAACAAGAAGGTCACTGGTCCGAGCCTCGGCTGGGTCAGTGGGCATTTCTGTGTAGAGTTTGCATGTTCTCTCCGTGTTCGCGTGGGTTTCCTCCGGATGCTCCAGTTTCACCCACAAGTCAAAGACATGCACTATAGGTGAAATGGGTAAGCTAAATTGTCAGTGTGTGTGAATGAGAGTGTATGGGTGTTTCCCAGTGATAGGTTGCAGCTGGAAGGGCATCCACTGCGTAAAACATATGCTGGATAAGTTGGCGGTTCACTGTGACGACCCCAGATTAATAAAGGAACCAAGCTGAAAAGAAAATGAATGAATGAAAAAAAGGCATTTTTCATTCTTTTTTAAATAGTTGATTTATTTATGTTTATTCCTTTCCCGTGTTTATTTATTTATTTTGTTTATTAAAATAAAGCTTTGTTATAACAAAGTTCTCTAGATCTTTGACATTGCTGAAAATTCAGATTTGGACATTTGAATTGAGACTTGAGAATTGAGAAAAGCCTGATTTTAGAGAAACTGTGCTGCCATCTTAGAAGATCGCTGTTTCAGACATCATGGGGTTGGTTTGTTTACCTGAGGTGAAAAGATACAGTAGAAGTGCACTGTAATGTAACACACTAATGCACTGAACATGGACACTAAAAAAACAAACTAAACATAATGAGTGAAATCATGGACAAGTATCGCAAGACCAGCATTTGTGGTTAAAAAACGTATATCTTTTTTTCTCCTTTCTTTAGAAAATGACCAATCATTTGTTGCACTTTGTTCCACACTCTCTATCATGCTGGTCTAGTGCTGCATGCCAGCCTGGCCTTTAACAAGATCTGGTACCTGACATAAGATAGGCTGGACACCTCTGTTTGTGTTCAAGCAAAGATCAGTGTTTTTTTACAAGGCAGGTTTTTATCCATCCTTTATATGGAATGCCGAGAACCCAACATGATAAAGAAATGTCTCTACATAAACCACGCTGATGCGATTTTGTGAAGCATGAAGTTATGATCATATATTAATCATTGCATTCTCAGTCTGAATGTAAATGTCCTAGTCAGGCAACACTGGACCAGTGTAACAAACAATCAGTCATTTTCTAAAAAGAAGATATAAAAAAAACAGATACATTTTAAATCTCATCTTGGACCAGCATAAAATTTGGCCTCTATTCTCCATGGTTTGTCCAGTATTTCTACTATATCTTTTCACCTCAGGGAATGAAACCAACCCTGTGAAGATAGACACTGCGGTACTCCAAGATGGTGGCACACATCCTCTAAATGTTATAGTAAAACATATAATTTTCTTCAAGATGGTTACATTAATCATGTTTTTTGTTTATTTCGTTTTTTTTAATAAACTTCCCCTACTAAAATGAATATATAATCATATAGCCATGAATTTATTAATCACATCATATTTTAGTGCACATTTACATGTCAATATAACCCCAACTGTGCTTCTAAAGAATGTCATATACACTTATGATGGCTTGAAAGGTGAGTGAATTATGCCACAATTAAATTTTTTTTAATGTAATTTTGAACTGTTCCTTCATTCAGCGATAAGATTTAAATAGCCCTCAATTTCACAAATTTGTAAAAGGGAACAATTTATTCAGCTAATTTAAACAAAACATACAAAGACAGGCAGTAATGGCTCACGAAGAAGTCTCACTTTCCCTCAAAGCGATGCACATTTTAATATGAAACAGGTAGAGCGGCTGAGCAGAGCAGAGCTAGCCTTGAGGAGTTGCCATTTTAAAGAGGAACGTATGCTTGATGTAAACATTTATTTTGTGCAAATGCGAGGCGTCACTGGCAAAGCACTGTCTGACGTGGAGAGAGGCCTTCTGTGGACGTCTGCATTGAAATGCGGTGCCCCGTCTGCGTTGGCATAGCAACAGGCTCAGTGTCTCCCTTAGTATGACGTTGCGAGCACAACTAAACCCACTCCTTTCTGTTTCTTTCTGTCTGCCTGCTTCACTCTTACACTATTCCTGCTTCGCTTTCATAGCCGTTTCGCCTCTGCCTGGGTTGTTTCTTCTGGATGAAAGTGGTTCAAGTTGTGTAAATGGGTCAGTAAGATGGACATAAAAATGCTTACCTCATAAATTGTTTGCTGAATGTATTTCAAGGCATGACACTGCAGATGAATAGGGTAGGAAAATAACTGATAGTTATCGTCATAGTTGATTGATTACATATATAATTGCAAACATATTTTTTTGCATTACAATTATTCTAAAAGGTTCACTTTTAAATATGCATATGTGGCGTTATTTACTTAAATATGCACTAGCTTTCATACATTTCTAGCACAAAAATATGGAAAAGAAAAGTGGTTTTGCCTGCAGTGTGTCACTTTAAATTGGTCAATGGCATGGCCATAAAAATGCTTAACTCATAAATTGTTTTCTGGAAGTCGGAGATATATTTTAAATGGCAATTGAGTATCGAATTGCGTGCTGGAATAATAAAAAGTGAGCAAATAAAAAAAATAATTAAATAAATATTTCAAGGCAGGCAATCAAAAGAGCTTGTTTAGGTTAACGTGTTTCCATTACAAGGAATGTTTCAGCCCATAAAATGCATATTGCAAAATGTATGGGGTGATTTAATATGCATGTGTTGGTCAATGTAGGAATTTCAGCAGACACTCCACTAGGAATATCATTTATAATATTGCCTTTGCTGATTTATAACATTCATCTAAACAGGAAAAAAAGTAATTACGGGATTTACTCCACATAATTCCATCCTCGCATTTTGGCCTTTTCTTATGTTGCTATGGCAACCAGACAAAATGATGCTTCCTGACTGACAGAAATTTATAGAAGTCAGTTTCTGACACATAAAAATAAAACAAAAAACAATGCAAAAAAAACAACAACAGAACAACTAATAAATTCGATCTCAACCACCCCTCATCTTAAAAGGTCTTGTTATTTTACTTCAAGACATTATTTGAAGAATTTTATTTTTTAAATATTTTGAGATACTACTACAGACACTCAGTTTTTTTTTTGCCTTAAATATGGTGTCCAGCGACGCGGTGGCGCAGTGGGTAGCACAATCGCCTCTCAGCAAGAAGGTCACTGGTTAGAGCCTCGGCTGGAACAGTTGGCATTTCTGTGTGGAGTTTGCATGTTCTCCCCGTGTTCGCATGGGTTTCCTCCGGGTGCTCCGGTTTCCCCCACAAGTCCAAAGACATGAGCTATAGGCGAATTGGATAAGCTAAATTGTCCGTAGTGTATGTGTGTGAATGAGAGCATATGGATGTTTTCCAGTGATGGGTTGCAGCTGGAAGGGCATCCACTGCGTAAAAACATATGCTGGATAAGTTGGCGGTTCATTCCGCTGTCGCGACCCCAGATTAATAAAGGGACTAACCCGAAAAGAAAATGAATGAATATGGTGTCCATCTAAAAAAAAAAAAAAAAAAAAAAAAAAAAATTATGGAGATGTCTCATTCAAAGTATATAATTAATTCAAGATTATTATTGATTACTTTGAAATATTATTTTGTATAAAATGCCATCCTTTGAATGTCATTATTTGTTTTAGTTTTTTCTTCTACAGAATATTGTTAACTGAAACTGTGATCCTTGGTGATTCATATAATGCAAAGAAATGCTACATGTATGTTCCAAAAAAAAAATAAATAAATAAATATATATATATATATATATATATATATATTTTTGGAACGTTAAAGTACATGTAGCATTTCTTTGCATATATATTTATATATATATATAAGCAACAAAAAATTAAGTTCATGCTCCAGACAAGAGCAAACACCATTTGGCAGGTTGAGGATTAAAGATAATGATGTTGTCAATAATGTTCAATTTCTTGCACAGGCTAATCTTTTCACTTCTTAAGACCTCAATGACCTTGTTCTGCAATGTGGAAGTGGGCTCGTTTTTGCGTTTGTTTTAGAACTTCCTATTCAGTTGCCTATGGGAGAAATGACTGGGAATAATAAAAGCCAGAAAACGGTCAAACTACTTGCTCTACAAACAAGTGTGTTCATGACTATACATAAATAGTAGAATAATATAATAATAAAATATCAGTTTGCAACAACGAGTAGCATAATAAGCTGTTTTTAACATCTAAAAATCAATGGAAGTGAATGAGACCAGAAATCTTGAGACAAAAAGATACCAATGGCTGCGTCTGCACGTACATGAAGAATAAGGTCAATAGTCAAGAGCCACAGTTTTAGTTTTTTTTTTTGTTTGTTTTGTTTTTTTAACTGCCAAAAAGCTAATAGCCATTGACTTACATTTAATAAATCAACAAGAGCCACAGCTAAAAATCTACATCAAGAATGGCCTGAAGGTCAGTACATTAACAGCAATTTTTTATTTTGTGGTAAACTATTCCTTTAAAGAGATTTTAATAAACATACAGTGTTATTTAAAAGAAACTACCCTAGACACAAACATATTTTGACAAATTCTCAAATAATTTGATGTATTTTATACAAAACTATTGGTTAATTTACAATATTTCCTAAAGCATCTGAAAGTGAGATATTATCTTAAAAATGTTATCTCAAGATTGTTTTGCAATCACATTCTACATTGTTATTGATCTATTTTGTCATTTTGTATTTGATTTGGCAGAAAAACACTACAATACACAAAATGATAAATAAAAATCACACATTGCCTCCATTGGTGAACACTAAAGCCAAAAGTATATATATATATATCTATATATATATATTATTATATTTTTATTTATTTATTTTTACACATCGAATGTGCAACCTTCCAACATGTCCTCTCCTTAATAGCATGCATAAACCTCAGTTTAAACAATCAGACAGTGTGAATAATGTGATGAAATTTGTAACACGCACTAGAGTGTGTATATCTCGCATGCACTGTAACTCACATAAAATGAAAGTATACTTTGGGCTTTAGATTTAAAAAAAGAAGCAGGCGGCTGTCAGAGTCCCGTAAGCTACTGGTGCATAGATGCTTTGCAAATGTTCAGTCTATAAAACTCTGAGCCATAACAGATTCTCTATCTGCTGCATATCAAACCCTGATCTCTGATTAGCTCCTGCACGCCGCTGAATAAGAAACTTGTGAATATGCGGAGAGGGGATTAGTCTGAAACTCCTGGAGGCTTTTCCTTCAGATGGAGGATTATGTCAAGGTCATTGAGGTGCGGGGAGGATTGGGCATGGCAGTGCCAGCTGTACCCTCTCGTCTGACGTCCTCTGCTCTCTCTAGCGGGGCGCTGACGGTCATGGTCATTGCGGTCAAGCCTGTTCAACATTGCTGTAACTTGAGTAAAGGTTGTACACAGAGGTACAGTGGCAGAGAGGGCTCAGCTTTCATTCAATTTAAATTATTTAAAAAAAAATTTAAATACCCCCAACAAATTAAGAACACATCAGATTGACAAAGCTGCAAATAGCTCAGATGTTTCACGGGGATCCCAAAAAGTAACAAACCTTGTTAGAGATGCTTATTTAACCACTGTTAGCATGCTCCAATCAGGATTTACTTTACGCATTCTTCTTAAAGTCAGTGTGAAGTCAGTGCTATTTTGCTAGCTCAAATTGCTGTTCTTTAGGTGAAAAATAAACCACTGCAAGTTAACAAACTGGAAAAAAAAATTATTTAGTAATCTTCATATAAGTGAAGTGGCGGTCTTTCTCTGTTGAGGTCAGTTTTATGGCTTCAGCCACAATATTCTTAACCACGGCCCTCTTATCATGTTAGTTTGATATGATATGAGGCAATGATGCGCAAAAAGAAAGCCCCACCCCCTACTCAATATTTAATTTGGTTTAAGTTGGTTCAACATACTGAAACAAAAGTTTCAGCAACGTCCGGTTCACACAGACTTTTAAGTAGTTTGTTAACAACTACGACGACGACTACTACTGCTGCTGCCGCTACTACTAGTACTACTACTACTACTACTACTAATAATAATAATAATAATAATAATAATAATAATAATAATAATAATAACAACAATAATAATAATAACAACAATAGCAATAATAGCTTATTCACTACAGTTGTACTGAGAGTAATTCCAGTAACATAGCATGATGTTTCTCAGTTAGTTGAGTAATTTATTTGGGCAGGCTAATAATTTACAATTAGATCAGAATGATAAAACAAACAATCAAAACAATTTAAAAAAAAAAACAATTGAACAATCTTGCCTTTCAGTTCTCAGACAACACCACTGACCAGTAGCAGTGGAACAATAAAGCAGGTCTCAGCCACTTTTTAGGATCCCCTTGAAACATTCCTGTTGTGGTCTGCGCTACTGTATTTGCAGCAAAATTTCCATTTGTGTTTCTGTATTTGGAGCACATTTCTGTATTTTCTGTAGCGCTTTTTTGTTTTTCCATGTGCCATGAGGATTTACAGCATGTTTCTGTATTGGTTGTGTTGTGAGGATTTGCAATGTGTTTCTGTTTTTGCAGTGCATTTCTGTATTTGATTATGTTGTGGGTATTTGCAATGCGGGGCAGCACGGTGGCTCAGTGGTTAGCACTGTTGCCTCACAGCACGAAGGTTGCTGCTTCTATTTGAATTAATAAATATTTGCATTGCTATATCTGCAGCGCGTTTCTGTATATGTGACCCTGGGCCACAAAACCAATCTTAAATTCCAAGGGTATATCTGTGGCAATAGCCAAAAATACATAGTATGGCTCGAAACTATTGATTTATCTTTTATGCCAAAATCATTAGAATATTAAATAAAGACCATGTTTCATGAAGATATTTAGTAAATGTCCTACTTAAAATATATCAAAACTCAACTTTTGATTAGTAATATACAATTCTACAAATTTTAATAGACAATTTAAAAATTAAACTACCAGGCGGTCATTTTGACTGTTTTTAAATTTTGTAAAATTGTTCAAATAAAACCCACATACTGTATCTATAATACCCTGACTTTTCCTAAATATGTGTATATTTCTTTTAACATTGTTATTTGATTAGAATTACAAAACACAAAAGAGCTATGAGTATTTCTACCTTTAATTACCATAGCTTAAATTACCACATGCATTTCAGTGTCTGCTACTTTCCCGTGCCTTTAAATATGCATGCCTCTGCTGCCTAGCAAAGTCCTTCTAACAAAAACATAACTTTCTGATAGAAACAAAAACATAACTTTACTTCAGACATGTCTTTCAAAATAAAATGTTCCGTGCCGTGAAAAAACCTTGCTCTCCTGCTTGTGAAAGTGAAAATGAGGACCAAACCTTTGCAGATTTAGTAACTTGTACACATTTATAGGCTTTATTACAAAAAAGACTGAATTGCATTGATTTCATAAAATATGACAGACAGACATTCATGGCTTAATTTTCATTTCCAATAGAAGCTTTGAATGTAAATATGACGTGACAATATGGCATCTTATATGAGAACAATTCGAATGTTAAATGTTCCAGTGTTAAAAGGTGATTTTCTCTGTAATTAGATTTTTGAACCCTCTTATTCCAGTTTTAAAGACTTGCTTCTCTGCCAAATATTATCCAAACCTAACAAACAATATCCGTTGAGAATTTATTTATTCAGCTGTCATCTGATCTCAATTAAATCTCAGTTTAAAAAAAACTTTTGTGGTCCAGGGTCACTTTTTTTTGCAGTGTGTTCTGAGGATTTGCACAGTGTGTTTCTTAATTTTTGGTGTTTTTTTTTTTTTTTTTTTCATGCGTTTTCTTAAGTTGCAACACTTTGAGCTCTCTCGGCCACCGTACAGAAGACTTGAGCTTTGGATTAAAGTCTGACACTCGAGACTGGTAGTGATGTCGAAGTGAGCAGCAGTGATATAAGAGCTTTTTTCCTCTAAGGACGGCAGAGCTATGATAAGGCTGTAAACATCCTGAAGTTGGCGGTATGCATGAGAGAACAGATCGACATCCCAAAACGTGTTGTCTGCACGCACATCGCTGCTTCATATGACCTCAAATCAGAATAAAACAAACAAAAAAGTATAATCGGCATCCCGCAGGGATCTGGAGATTTGCTGTAAACCCTGGCTAAAAGTAATTCTGGGTTTCTATCAGTTTTTCAGTGCTCAAGCTTCATTCACGCTGGGCCAGTAATTAATCCAGGGTAGTCAGGTTGCAAAATTTCACACTGCACATTTGTAAACACTCTTATTTTGTGTATTAATGCTTGTATTTGCATATATATTGCATATTTATAAAGCTAATAACACTGACTGGACCAAAATAGCTTGTGTCACTGTGAAAGTGTTGTAGCCCAGTTTTAAGACACTTTTAAAAAATAGAAAAGTGAAAACATGCTGGAGGTAAACACCAAATATGTGACTGAATACTGTAAAGTGCACAAATATTTAATGAGATGTTTAGTTTATTACATGATATAAGAAGTCTGAACCCATTAGGCAAGTTTATGGGCACAGGGTCGTGTTCAAACAAATAAATAATAATTATTAAAGCTTTTATTAATCTAGGAGCATGATAATTATGTCAGTGTCAGGGTTCATTCTTTAATCATGTTAATTCATATAATACATTAACCAATGACTGTTTGTTATTTTGTTATATCTTGTTTTTGTAAACAGTAAAAGTTTAAGAAAAACAATCCTTCAGAAATTATCATAAAATGCGAAGTTGATGCTCAAGAGACATTTCTTGTTATTATTAGTGTGGAATACTATCTAACCCTGCACAATGCACACATGTAAACATGTTTATATCTAATACTTCAGCATATTTGACTGATTAATTCCATCATTTTAAGTATATAATGTGCACAATGTAGATGGCTTTGCAGAAAACAATTCTGCAGCTTAATTATTTGTATAAGTAACTGTACGTTTTGATACAAATCTTTTATAATAAACGTCTTTATTGTCACATTACTGAATTATAAGATATTTTATATATTATTACTATTATTATTATTATTATTATATATACATACGGATTACTTTAGTTTAATTTGAGGTTTAAAATACCTAAAATATTTTCAGTGCTTCATTTTAACTAATTTTGCATGCTTCATAACTGCATGAGCTGTAATTTTTTCGATACTAACACCCTTCATCAAAATTAATCTGTGCAGGTCTAAGCTGGTATTTTTAACAGTGATATATCTTTAAAAAGTCATCTGACCTAACACAAAAAATATATACTTCCACGTGTCTGCTCTCTTCTCCAAAACCCCCATCTTCCTGTGCCCACCCGAAAACCCCCATGTGACAGACTGTTAATGCTGTACATATACCAGATCTGATGGGACTCCTAAATCGTGCTGTTTAGATGTCATACTATATTCCAAAGAAGCCTGACAGGAAAAAAGCAAAGTGGTTGCGAGTTGACTTGAATGAGTGTCATCTTTGTTTTCATGCATTCTGCACTAGAAACAAAGTGCTGACACTGTGTGAAAGCTCTAATCCAATAAAGACACAAGCACTTGCTTTATATGGCACATCCCTGTCCAATTCTTGCCATTTGATGTTCACGCAGCCCTAGCACTCCAGCTCTTCACAATAGAAACGGACGATGATTAAAAGTCGAGGCTAAAAAGCTCATGTCGTAAAAGACAGCCTCTGTCATCCACCAGCGTCAGTGTGGTTTTTAAGATAACCTTCTTCTGTTGAGAACGAACACAATACGGACACCGCCAATGATCACAGGCCTTCAGTAGCATCAGTGAATGTTTTTAAAGGAACACTCTACTTTTTTTTCTGGAAATAACCTCATTTTACAAGTCAACTAGAATTAAACAGTTGAGTTCTACCATTTTTGAATCCATTCAGCAGATCTTTGGCTGAAGCACTTTTAGCTTAGCTTAGCTTAAATCATTAAGTCATATTAGGCCATTAGCATCTCATGCCCATAGATTTAAAAAGATTTTCAATTATTTTCCTATTTAAAACTAGACTATTCTGTAGTTACACAGTGCACTAAGGTTGACGGAAAATTTAAAAAGTTGCTTTCTTTTCGTTGATATGGCTAGGAACTATTCTCTTATTCTGGCGTAATAATCAAGGGACTTTGCTGCCATACCATGGCTGCAGCAGGTGCACTGACATTACACAGCACTGTTAGCTAGTTACTTCAGTTGCTGTATAAATATCACTGTGCCTGCTGTAGCCATGGTAGTTAGCCATATCAGCCTAGAAAATAGCAGCTTTTCACTTTCTGTTGGTCTCAGTACGCAGTGGTACTACAGCAGATTCAGGCTTTAAATATAAATGGAAAAATATTGAAACTCAGTATTCAATTTTTTGTTTGTTTTTTTGAGCAAGAGGCTAATGGTCTAATCTGATTCAATGATTTATGCTAAGCTAAGTTAAGTTAAAAATGCTCCCGCCAGACCCAGATATGAGCAAAATAGATTCAAAAATGGTAAAAGTCTACTGTTTAACTCTAGGGCACCTGTCAAATGAGCCTATTTCCAAAAAAGAAGAGTGCCCATTTAACTACAGCAGACCTTTTCGCAATACACTGTGGCTTTTTTTTTTTTTTTTTTGCAATTTTCCTTCTTGCGGTTTTAATTTTCAGTCTGCAGACGGCAAGAATTTCTTCAGCGTGTCTCCTAACAGTGTTTTAACATCTCCTGAATAATGCAGTACATCATCATTTTCGAGCCCAGACACCACATCAGCTGCGAGGCACGATATAATACATTTTAAATAACCGAGGCATCATGGATCTCCCCGATCTGAGGGACATTTTTCATCACTAGCTTTTGAAAATCAAGACTGAGTTGATGAATTTTCCGCAGGTCTCAGACGTAACCCATCAATCCACATAAAATATTGAGGTCCTTGGAGCTAAAACAAAAGAACGGACATCACAAACCGTGGTGTTTGCGTTTTATCAGGTGTTGGGGGAGGGAAAAAAAAAAAAACCATAATATATACTTGGGATCTTCTCCAGCATTCAAACTTGTGAGTTGTGAAGTGTCAAGCCTTGCAGGATTCATCTCCTACGCTTCTAACTGCGAGGTTCAATTTATCTTCCCCATGAGCTGTATATGGCAGAGCGGTTTTGCATGACCACTGCCAGCTGCCTTAATCCTAGCCTGGGTTGCACTTTTACGCCGTCTAATTCAGCAGATCTAATTCAGAGATCATTTAAAAAGCTGCAGGGCTGGAGCCCCAGCAAAAGCGGAATCCTGCACAACATAAACACTCAGACCGTTGAGCGTTTACTCTTGCACTCAATTCAAATACATCATGAAACAGGCCTTGGTGAGTGACTTTAGTCCACTCGAGTCGGTCAGCAGAACTGCAGTACAAACTGACAATGCACCACCATCAGCTCTAGCAATTCAGATCTGGAAAGACAAAAAACATCTGTCTTACCTCCCAAAACTTGTTGGAGAACTGCGGCAGGAATGTTGGGAATAAGAGAAAGAGAGAGAGAAAAAAAGAGAATAATAAATCAACAACATGTTATATGCCATTTGTCATTCACTGTTAATGAGCAGAATATAAATGCCAGTGCTGAAGATAGTATTTATGTACAAGTAATTGCTGGGTGAGTATGAAAATATCATGAGGTTTTAGATTATGGCTCATGTTTAAGCAAATCTATCTTGTTTGGATGTCAAACCCTACAATCCATTAAACCAGATTTTCTTTCTGCAAAAAAATGCATGGTACTATAAATATACATTCAAAGGTTACCTTTTATGCCCCTTTTTACAAGATGTAAACTAAAATTCTGATGTCCCTAGAGTGTTTATGTTAAGTTTCATCTTAAAATACCACACATTTTTTATAGCTCTTTGAAACTGCCCCTTTTAGGTTTTGATCCAAATTGTGCCATTTTGGTGACTGTCGCTTTAAATTCAAATGAGATTGTGCTCCCAGACCTCTTTTCAAATGAGAGTGGAGCTATAAAGGTCTATTTGTTGGCATAGCATCAGATTGAAAACTCTTGAAAGCTTCTCACTCAGGGCTGTTTATGCCAATGAGGGAGAGATCATCACTAATGGGTGGGGCTTTTCATCTCTGATGACATGTACAAAGGGTGAATGTCAATCAAAGTGTTTCTGCAGACTGTTTTTATGAAGTGTGAGTATAAAAAATTTTTATTAATTATTTTTACCATTAGAGGCTGGCTATTTTCACTCTGTAAAGAGTCGGGGTACAACAGGGGTGCAGATCCAAATTCAGTTTATTAGGAGAAATGTCAAACAGGCAATGGTCAAAACAGGGACAGTTAGAATCATGCAGATAATCCAATAGTGTGGTCAAAATACAGACGGCTGGTCGGTACAGGCGGCAAAACAACATAAACAGTAAAACAAAGCAAAGGTCAAAAACAAGGCAACACAAGGAAAATGCTTCAGTAATGCTCACTTACAGATCAAAAGACTCAGCCAAGATATATGTATATGTGCGTGCGCGCTGTGTTTATAGTTTGGGTAATCAGTCCTCACAAGCTTCAGCTGTGTGTTTACAATCAAGGGGAATCTGGGCCAGGTGTGTGAGTGCAGGGAATGATGGGATTTGTAGTTCATTTCAGTGACAGAATTGTAGTCCGTCTGATGCATGTTTTCCAGTGATCTGCAAGGCCTAGATCACTGGTGATCGTGACACACACACACACTGCTGCCACACAACTGTGTTTAAACCCCTTATAAATGTGATTTTTGCATAATAGGTCCCCTTTAAAATAAGTTGGTTGCTAATCCTGCATGTATGTGGAACAAAACGTCATGCAGATACAAGAAAAAAATCCTATGCATCAGTAAGAAAAAGTGAATTAAGGAACTCTGAGGGTAAATGTCTCTTTTTCAAGTGGTTAAAGTATTACTCAAAAGTGTACAGGAGATCTTCGAGGGCATGCAAACTGAAATACCAGCACTTGAGCGTACAGTAAGTACTTACAAATGTTGTTGGCAGAAACTTTAAAAAGCTCATAATTGCATCCTTGGGAGCCCACTGTAGATTTGAGTCTGACTAAAACAGGATAAAAATTCACGCACCACTTGTTTGAGTCATAAATCAACTCAAATGTTATTGTCATCACTGCAGATGACTGTTTATAGTAGATGTCTAGATGATTAGACTCATGAGAGCGGAGACGCATGTTGCTTGTGTTGTTTTCGAAGATACAGAGATTACATCTATAAATGGGAGTTTCTTCAACTTCAGGAACTTTTATTTCCCAGGGGTTGATTTTTATTAACACTAACAGATTTCAACACTTTTTTTTTCCTTTCTTATATGAAGGTCATTATAAAACTGTCTCCAAAACAGCTCTGCCTCCAAAGATTCCTATTCCTACAGTATATACTGTACAGTAGTAGGTCAAAAACTGTTTATGTAGCGTTTAAAGTACCCTGATGACCTACATTACTATGATAAAGGCCATGTAAAAACTGTCAACAGTTAGTGGAAGTCATGATATATATGGTATTTTTTTCTTGTATATTTACACAATTACTTTTTTACTACATGTACTTTTTTTCTGTAATTGTACATTATTATTATAGCTCATTAAAAACACTGGGTTTTTATAGTGCAAAGATCACAATGAGATTATATTTAGTCCCACAATACAATTGGAAAGCATAATTAATGGTAAAACAACTGTGAATCCTGGGGAAATTAATTAACAAATGTTTTTACAGTGCATGGCAGATTTAATTCGTATTGCATACTTATACATTGTATAGAAAATGTCTTATTTTTATACTCATACAGCGAGCGATTTCAAACATACCTGGTTTTGTTTTCAA
>CAIGQV010018106.1:8302559-8329245 GCA_903798115.1 Danio jaintianensis | reverse complement strand
TATCTATCTATCTATCTATCTATCTATCTATCTATCTATCTATCTATCTATCTATCTATCTATCTATCTATCTTACAAGGATAGTCCCATTCAGATACAAGATTTCTTCTGCTAGGGAGTCCTCGCCAAAATGGAAGCACAAAAGTTTCACATTAAAAACAAATACATTTTGCTCTGTTTTCATAAGACATGTATGAAAGAAAAAAATCAACCATGACAAGTACATGTTCCCTTTAGAGTAGACCATAAGAGCTTTTTCTTTTTTTTTTATTAAAGAGGGAAGTGTTTCCAGCATCACAATACTTTCAATTCTTTGTAACTGTTGTTAAACTTAAAGTGATATTTCACTGCAAAATAAAAATGTACTCACCATTTACTCACCCTTAATGGCTCGAGTTTTTTTTTCTTCTGTTGAACACAGAAGAAGATATTTTAAAGAATAACCCCTGACTTCCAGAGCAGGAAAAACAAATACTATGGAAGTCAATGACAGGTTTCCAGCTTTCTTCAAAATATCTTCCTCTGTGTTCAACAGAAGATAAAAACTCAAACAGGTTTGGAACGATTCAAGAGAGAGTAAATAATGACAGAATTTTTGGTTTTGGCTGAACTATCCCTAACATTAAACTTTTTAAGCCACAAACAAACACTTGTCTGCATTTTTATTCAATTGTCAGGAATATGTTTGTCCGAACAAATTTCAACAAGGCATTTATCTTTGCCTTTACTCCAGGTTAACTCACAATTCATTCTGAGAGGCATTAGCAAAACAAACCCTGCTGCTTCAAAGGCAATGTACATAACAGCTCATCATGCACTGGGATAATGTGGGTCCATGGAGTCGGATTGCTTTTACACCATAAGCCAACTACTCCAGAGTTTGTATTCAAGTGGGCAGAGACCACCTCGTTCAGGAAATCTTGAGACGGCTGTTGTTTTGGTGCAGATCAGAGCATGATTTCCATGTTCACGTATGCATAAGCTAACCCAAATAAGGCAGAAAAAATGCAACAGGTTCTGAAACAAACCCTCCAATCAAGCCAGGCATTGTGTGGTAAAGACATGTGACAAAAACACCACCAAAAAAGAACAAAAAAAGTGCCATGAATTCAAGATAAAGGGTGCAAAAAAACTGTTATAAATCTATTCAAGTGAAATGTTTTTTTTATTTTTATTATTATTATAATTAAAGGAATAGTTCACCCAAAATCATTTACCATTCCTGTTTTTTTATTTTTTATCTTTTTTATTTATATAAATGTTATGTAAATTTTTTCTTTTGCTGGGACCTATAATTTTTTTCTGTGACATATAATATATATATATATATATATATATATATATATATATATATATATATAAAGTAGTAATGGGTGAGTAAGTGATGACATAATTTTCATTTTTGGGGTGATTTATCCCTTTAAGAGTGTCAACCTCTGTCCTACAAAGGCAGCGCAGTAAAGTGCAGTAACTACGCAAAAACTACCCTTAAAGAAAAATACCTTTGCATTTTTTACACCAAGCAGTCAAACATGCTGTGAGTAGATTAGTGGTATTCCTTCTCAGAAACAGGACAAAAGTGAATTTTTAGCCCTTAACTCAATTTTGACCAAATGTGTAATTACTGCACTTTTGCCTTTGTACAGCAAATTTGCATTTCATAGATCTGCGCACATTACAGCAGATTTCATTGTACATTTCAGTCATCACTGGGAATTACAACCCACAATCACATACAGTTTAAGTCAAAATTATTAGCCCCGAGTAAAATTGTCATTCTTTTTCAAATATTTGTGAAGTTTAAATGAGTTTTTTTTCAACACATTTTTTTAAGCATAATAGTTCTAATAACTCATTTCTAATAACTCATTTCTAATAACCATTTTTGTCTTTGCCATGATGATAGCAGTATATTACAATATATTGACCTATATATATATATATATATATATATATATATATATATATATATATAGAGAGAGAGAGAGAGAGAGAGAGAGAGAGAGAGAGAGAGAGAGAGACTTTACCAGAATTTTCTGCATGACACGTTTTATGTCTTTTTGTTAACATTGCTATTTTTTTTTCTCATGCACATTAGAGTTTGTTACATCTAATGTTGATAAATAATGTTTATTTATATACTTTAACTGCATGTCTGTTACCATGATTGTGTTTAGTAGTTGTGTGAATGACACTGAGCGTCTTCTATTTATTTGTATGCTTCTCTGCTTGTTTCTATGTTTTTTGTGATGAACTTTGGTTCATCATATGACTTTCTCATCCATGCATGCTTATGGTTGTGTTTTTGTCTGTGTTACAAAGGTTTGATGTGTAGTGTTAGTACTTCTAAGCACTGGTGGATACTACTATAAATTACTGAAAATAATGACTTTTTAAAATATTTTTATATATATTTCATAATGAAATACGGTAGCTTACCATGACATTTTGAAAATTATTTTATGGTTTCTACTGTATTTTTAACAGTAAAGTTCTGGCAACCACAGCTGGCTTTTTTTTTTTTTTTTTTTTTTACAGTGTAGTGTTTTTACAGTGCATTTTTTACTAGTCATTTTACAAGACATTCGTATTCAGCTTGAAAATAGAAAAATACTTCGAACTTTCTCAAAGTTTCTTTCTTCTGTTTAGCCTAAAAACAAAAAACAAAAAAGTCTATATTTTGAAGAATTTTGGGTACAGGCCACCATTGACTTGCATTGTATTTTTTATTACAATGGGAATCAGTGGCAACCAGCTTTCAACATGCTTCAAAATATTTCTTTTGTGTTCAACAGAAGAAATGAAAAAGCCCTCATGAAAGAAAAAAAGCCCCTAGAAATCAAACACAAATTTTACCCCATAATAGAAAAGCTAATTTCTTTGCCTGGCACAAAATTTGGTTCACACACATGAAAGCACAATCACTTCTGGGCTTTTTTTTATTGTGCATTTCCATTAGGGGGCTTTAGTTTGATCACAAAAAAATAAAATAAATCAAGCCATGGCAGCGTGATTCCTTCAGCCGAGGATCTTTGAGCATAATGAAATCAATCATTAATGCACTTTGCAGTGTAACAGACTGGGCTAGTTGACAGATCCCCTTATTCGGCTTGCAAATTTGCTGATCACTTCACAGATGAATATTCACAAACTCACTCACAGCTCGCCTTTTAAACAGCTCTGAGCCCCCCCGAAGCCTTCTCAGTCAATCAACACCTCTTTCTTTACATACCCATATTGTGGCCTGATAGTAGTGCATTTGTGACAGCATGTGAAAATAGAGCGGATGGCAGATAATAAAAAATAAATAAATAAAAATTGAAGCGTGTTACGGATATCAGGTGAGAAGTGTAAATGACGCATGTTTATTAATGAGGAGAAGGCAGCCGTATGATCACACCGTACTCCTTTTATGTGTCTGCACTGTAAGTGTGTGCCGAATTCATTAAAGTGAATATGCAAATTGGCGATAACTGCTCAATGGTCACAGCAAATCAACAGTAACGTGTGATCTTGGAGGTCAGGTTTGAGTGCTAGGCTGTGGAGGCTGTGGCAGACTACTACAATATCAAATGCATTATAGGAATATCAAAGCTCATTTTTTATAATTGCACTTAATGCTTGCTTTCTGTCAAATATGTTGAAGTAAAATGAGGAAAGTACAGGCAGTATAGTATAATAATTATACTAAATATAATAATAAAAAATAATAAAAATCAAGAAAATATGTTAAAAGAAATAAATACAAATAGCTTAAATGTTATTAATGTTTTCAACACTTTTAATACTGTTTGTGAATACAGAATAAAAATATAAAATAAGCAAGTAAATACATAAAGTAAATAAATACAAATAGCTCTAAAGTAATCACTGAATTGTTTTATTGTTTGTGAATAAAGTATAAATACATCCAAAATTAAGCAAATGCATGAAAAAATCATAAAAATAAATAGGCATAAATATAAATTAAAAGCCAACAATCAAACACTTTAGTAAATAATGTAAATAAATAAAAACATGTAAAAGATACAATAAATAAAGAAATAAATAAATACAAACAGCTTTTTTTTAATATGCTTGTTTTCTTAAAACAGTATGATCTTAACAGAAGCAATTTATTATGGTTTATGAAAAAAAAAAATTATATATATATATATGAAATAAATAAATAACAATAATAATAATAACAATAATAATAATAATAATAATAATAATAATAATAATAATAATAATAACAACAACAAACATGTCTAATATATTCATTTAAATTGCAGGGACTTCATTAAAATACCTACAGCGCAAAAACAATTTATCACGCAGTAAAGCTGAATTGCAGGTGGTGAACAAGTGTCGTGAATAAGACATAAGAAAGCTATCTGAGATGAATTACCATGCACAAATGTGCCGCGACTGTTCAGTAAATTTGGCCCTGAAAAACAGATCAGTGTGCAGCAGGGTGCCACACAGAGCTCTGGGGTCCTCGCCGTTCCTCTGGCTTCATCAGCATCCATAAATAAAGGTGCTTGCATGGCGGAAGAGATGATATTGAAGCAATATGCACAGCGGAGGAAGGAAAAAAATTTAATTTGATCACACAAAACACGAGCTTAATTTCTCATTTGCTTCTAATTAATTACTGTGATCGTGCACGAGAGGACTTCTCAAAAGACCTTGAAAAGTGATGTAACAGCCTTTGGAAAACCTGGCCTTAAATAACACTTGCCATACTTTTGGGAAAAGGGCATAGAAATTAAAATAAATAAATAAATAAATGGAGCGGTCTACTGGGTCGTTTTATGCAAACAAGACGACGTGGATAAATAGATGGAGTGTTGAAGATAAATTAAAAGGCCTGTTTTGAAAGGCTAACAATCTGCAGAGGATCTTCAAGAACGGTCTGGCCAAGATTACGTTCTCTTATGTTTGTCAAAGGATTAGCGACTACGTTTCTTAATAGCTCCTCCAGATGACATAAAGCACGCATTGGGGACGGGGAGGGGAGAGAAGAAATATGAAGCGTAATTGGAATGAAAAGTAGTTCAATTTAGATCAAATTGGCTCCTGTAACACTCAATCCTCTGCTATTCCAAATATATCGCCCATGTAATTCTGCTTTACTGCCGCAGACAGACTGTTCTCCCAGCAGAAGGATCATTTCGTACTGCTGCATGCGTGCACTGCTCTGGAAGTGACAGAGACTTTATTGTCTGTAAGTAACAAAACGACATGAATGCAGACTGTCTTAAAGCAATCACATCTCTTTCTATTCCTAGTAGCCCATGTGCCTCAGGGTGCAAGATGTTCTCGTTTGTAACCAAACAGGTGCTGTCTAATGGCTGCACAATATATAGTTTCAGCATCGATATTGCAGTATGTGCAGCTGCAATGGCCACTGCACATCTGGATCTGCAATGTTCAGGAGGTATTATAGTTGACCGGGAGCCACATTTCAGAAGATGTCAGATTTAAGGAGTCAGAATTGCAGAATTGAATCATAATGGAGTGAAAGTTTATTTATGTATTAATTCATTTTAGGGCCTGTGATTTTGCGAGCATTTCAATAGAGTTTAAAGAGATAGTTCACCCAAAACTGAAAAATCTTTGAGATTCTTTCTTCTGTTGAACACAAGATCTTTTGAAAAATGAAAGAAAACTGTAACCATTGACTTCCATGGTAGGAAAAAACAAATACTATAAAAGTCAATGGTTACAGGTTTCCAACATCGAAGTCCCTTTTTTTGTGTTCAACAGAAAAAGAAAAATTGAAGGATGAGTAAATGATGACAGAATTGAGAATGGGGTCGCTTGTTGATTTCCAAAAATCTAATACATTTCATTAAACTATCAAAATTAACATATTTTATCCACAACTAACAAAAGTCTAAAGTAGCAGTTAATAGTTAAATAAAATAATAATAACAACGACAACAAAAAGCCAATAAAAAGCCATTATTATCAGTTGCAGCAGATCGATTTTACAACACCATGTTAAACTTTCAGAAACTCATGTGAATACAGGTCATGACTGAACTTGGAGGATGATCTAAGAGCGGTGGTCTCCAAAATTAAACCAGGAATGGACCTGCTGTGCTCCATTGCTCTCATTGGTGAGATTAATGTTGAAATTAAACAAATCAATACCTTAATAACAACAATAACAAAATACTATTGGATTTTTTTTGTTTTGTGAATATGCAAATTTTCATATAGGCCTATTGGTGTCTGTGTGTGCGTACACAATTTGTATATTTATAACAGCCTCCAAGGATAATGGTGGTTGTGTGTCACTGGCATTATTATTTTGGGGTCGTGGGGTGAAAAGTTTGGGAACCCTTGACCAATTGTATTTATCTATGCTTGTTATTTGCTTATTTATTTTAAGCACGATTCACTCCTCTACTGAATTATCCCAATCAATCTAAATTAATGCATTCTTTCCAAATAGAGCTATTCAAGCCATCTGATGAAATTGTATTCATATTGCAATATAAATTGCAGAAAAACTAAATATTCCAATGTCTGATTTTTCCAACTTTGCGCAGCCCTACCACCTAACATTGGAAAACTGGTTGGGATCCCAAACAGAAAGCATTACTCTTTCACTACGGGTCATTGTCATTAAGGTCATTATCTGCCCTTGAGCGTGATGCATGACTACAACACAATGCATAACAATGAAAAGCGCAATACAGGCGGCCCGTGCGCACAAAGCGTTTGGCGTGTTCCTGTCCACTCGTGACAGCGAGAAAACCCACTTTGAGCTGTTATCTCCCTTGTTTTAGCACGGATTTAAGCACTCAACACTTGCAGGTCAGTGGTGCTATCTGAGCTTGCACCAAATAGAATTAGCCATGCTTTCTGCTCTAACACTGGCGAGTAATGGACAGCATAAGGATGCACTGAGGGCACTTTAGGGAGCGAGTCCGTGGCGTGCATGTACAATTAGCACATACGCAACAAAACGCCCACAGAATACATGAGCGTCTTTTGTCGAGCTTATATTTAAAGATCACACTCCAATTGGCGCATTCACATTCAATTAAGCGGCGCGGTTCTGCCTCGCATTATTTCCTCTTGATGTTTCTTTTAATTAGCCAAATCAAATCGATGTGATTAAAAACAGAGTCCTCCTCCGCCACCTACCCACACAGTATGGCAGTTCTGTAAAAAAAAAAAAGAAATTCAACAAAATGAAAAATCTGCCCCCCTTTTGTCAGCATCCGGGGCTGCGCAGCTAAGCACGAATGGCAGATGGCTAGCAAATGGATGTTTCAGACTGAGCGTTGTCGACTTCAGAGCGATCGGTCCATATGAGGGGAGATAATTGAGACTGGCTACACGACTGGCCGCGAGGGAAACGGCAGAGAAGCCTGCTGTCCTTTCAGCACCACGGACAGCAGCCAGCGAATATCAGCACCGCGGACAGCGTTACTGACCCGCCATCAGTCAGAGCTCCAGGCTTGGATGTGAGATCAGTAGAGCGGCATAGGATGCAGCTGAAATCCCATTTAAGCAGAACTGTGTGCAGCTCAGAGGGAGAGAGAGCTATAAGCTTAAAGTCCCAGATGATTGGGCTAACTCCACCTGTCTGTGATGGACCACGGGTTCAAAGCAAGAGCAGGCAGAGGCTAGCAAACTCTTTGACATGCTTGCTGTAATCTAACACCCACTGGACCATTGCTCCAACCCATCTTTGTGGAAAACCTGCATTTTTTTATTTTTTTTACTCTGAAGTCTCACTGGAGGTGGGAATGCATTTGCCAACCGGAGGTCTGTGGAGAAAAACGGTCTACATAAAACTTCACTTGACTTTTATTTTCTGTTTTTTTATTAACTGTTATCTGTTATTATTTTTCTCATGTTAGCAAAAGTTTTCATTAATCTCATGATCTGTTAAACCTCATGTTAGAACGTTTCTGTTTTGTTTATTGCTTAGGAGATGATATTTATAAAAAAAAAACTATAAGCAAAATTAAAACTGATATTTTAATCCGGCCATTATACATGTATTGTTTTACAATAGTAAATCTAAATCTAAGCAAAAGGCCAAGACTTTAATCGTACAAGATGAAAATATGGCATTAATTTTGCATAATTATACAAATAAATTGCATGCTTTTTTTCTGTAAAACTAGCCAAGGCTATTTTATTCCAACTGTGCTCAAATATGTACTGTAATTGTCACATTAGAATACTTATTTCAATTACAATTTAAATTATTTAATTGTCAAAAATATATATATTTAACACTGTGGATGAAGAAGGGAAAGAGCAAAAAATAAGATGGAAAATTTTGTGCAAATATAGAATATTTATACATTTTATAAAATATAAAATAAAAGTCTATAATATAGAGAATAATATAGTGAACATTCATAATACAATATATAAACTGACGTTTTTAAATGTATTATTGCATGTCTAATGTCTCAATGCATTGTTAACATGAATTAGCATATGGTTAAGAAAAATAGCATTTAAATAATAAATGACAACATGCTTACTACAATGAATTCACATGTTGCTAGGAAGTTTCTTGCATGTTTACCATTTTGCTAGCATGAATTGCCATGTTGTTAACACATTTCTAGCTTGTTTTCCAAAATGTTTAGCATGCTGGTAGCATAAATTAGCATATTGCTTACATGTTGCCAGCATGTTTCAAACTAGTGGTCAGAATGCTAATAATGACAGCTAGATAGAGACTTGAAGCTGTTGAAATGAATGAATGTAATGCACTGTAAAAAGTAATGAATACATTTTAACACCCTCAATGAAAGATTTGATTGTACTTTTTAAAAAGAAAAGAAAAAGATCAAAGTCTGGCCAGTTAGAAAAGATATAGCATTTGTGACTGCAACATGAAAACCTCATTAAAATTTAATTGAAGAAAAACATGCTATTATATTATATTATATTATATTATATTATATTATATTATATTATATTATATTATATTATATTAAATTATATTATATTATATTATATTATATTATAACATATTATAGTATAATTCTATTACTTCTGTATTGTAGCCTTGGGCCATCACTACTGCACTTTATTATGATTTCAACGCTTTCAAAGAACCATGGCTAGTCCTGCTAATTATGCACAGAGTTCAGGTCTTATTAAATCTGCCAGTGCTGTGAGCGAGTTTTGCAGAAAAGCCCCAAATGTAAACATCAGGGGTTATCAGCAACTTGCCAAGCAGGGAACAAGTGTTTACCATTTACACAGCGGCAAAAAAAGGCTAAACAGTAGCATAGAAAAAAGATCTACTTCATCGTTCACAGATACACATTTACAAAATTAGAAGCTCTCAACAGCTTAATGCGAATACGAGCAGGGAGTTGAAGATTGACAAGGGACAATTATAGAAGAATATGATCTTCATAAGCTTTCATATCCCAGGCTCAGCCAAATGCTGCTGGATGAAAGGGGCTCTCTCTGTGAATACCATCCATCCGAGTGCAGCAGGAGTTGTGATGCTCCATTAAAACCGCATGTACGTGTAAATGTGAGATGGAGAGAAAGGGAAGAGGAGAAGGGGGTGATAAGAGGGGGTGGGAAGAATACAAGGCAAAGTCGCTGGAGGGAGAAATAACACTTACGATGAGATGCACAGACACACAATTCCATTATCAAGGCATCTGACAAAGACTACTTTAATTGTACAGGTGCCCAAAATGTTTACATGAATCAAACAAGATAAATGAAGAAAATCCGTAAGAGAATTTGGCAGTTTCACAATATGCCAATTGAGATCGCCGTTCATTATCATATTTATACTGTGATAATGGAAATTAATAAAAAGATGGTTATATATTTTACAACCTTATTTAACACTTTTGGTGCAGTTTGGTTAGGGTACATTTTTAGAAACACTTTTTTTTTTTAAATGTTTTTATAACATTTTATACAAGAAAATATGTCAATTTGAATTGTGATAGCACTCACTTTATGAGTAGTATACTTTTTTTATACTTTATCATTACAAAATAAAATTGCATAAATGTATCTGTTTCATTTATGGTGATTGTACAGTATAAATAATGTGCTATAATTTAGTGGAAACCAGTTTAAAACTGAAATAAGACAGTAGACTGGCATCCTGAGTGACTTTATTGCACATACACTCACAATTAGACTGTGTAATTTATGTTTTATTGGTAACACTTTACAATAAGGTTGAATTAGGGAATGTTAATGTATTTACTAACAATGAACAAAATATTAAAGTACTTGTTCATCTTTGTTAACGTTAGTTAATGAAAATAAAGTTGTTCATTGGTTCATGTAAACTCACAGTGCATTAATCAATGTTAACATTAATGAATTTGCATTTTAATAACACATTAGTAAATGCTGAACAAAGATTAATAAATGCTGCATAAGTATTGTTCATTCTTAGTATACTTAAATACATAAACTAACGTTAACTAATGAAACCTTATTAGAAATTGTGACTATTTTATTTGTGTGTGTGGATGCGTGAAAAAGCAAGCAAGTGTTTTACAGTAAATTGATGTATGCTAACATCATTTGAGTTCATGGAATACCCTGAACACTGAACAAGGGTTAAAATTACCATTACAATATAATATAAAACATACGTCAATAAAAGCAGAAAAGCATTTTAAATCACATGCTGTATTAATTGCATTGGGTGTTTTGTTACTGCATTATATTGCTACTGTTGCAGAGAGCGGGACAACTAATAGGATAGCCATCTGGTTATCAAAAAAAATGTTACGTATCAGTCGACATGAACTAAATCCTGAATGCAGTTACTTCAAGCTGATGCGGATCTTCACATTTTCATAATGACGTATAACATCTGGCTCTAATTTCCACTTTCCTGCAATACTATTTGAACACACACACACGCACATGCACGCACGCACGCACACACACATAAATTTAAGAAGAAATAAGTTTTTTTTACTGAGCCACTGTGAAAATCATACATAAAAGTGAAATTAGCCATATAACTGTCCACTATACAGAATCAAAAACGAATTGCTCAAAAAATTATTTGCAACCTTTGTCCGTCACAGTTATGGATCTGACCCAGTGTTTCCTTTGTTTTGTTTCCCGCCACTCATCAGTTGTCATGGACATTAATTCCCAGCACCTGTTTGTATTTAGTTAATTAGTCTGTCTACTTAAACATTGGGCTGTTTCCAAAATCACCCCCTATTCTCTTAAATAGTGCACTATTTGAGGGAGCAGGCATTTCTAGGGGTGTCCAAAACCATAGTGAACGTTATGGCATCCACTCAATCAATGCTTAGCAATAACGAGTGTACAGCCCATGTACTGTACATTTGACAGCTAGATAATACCCATAATGCACTGTGAGAGTTTGAGTGCCAAATGAATGACCACTTTAAGCTGAATCCCATCCTACAAAATAACTAGTAAAATATTATGTACTATCAGCATTGCAAAGACAAAATAAATTAGTTATTAAAACTACAGTTGAAAAAACTTCTCTCTGTTAAACAGCACTTGACAAAAGAATTTGTCTCACCAGAGCGCTAAAAATGTTGACTTCGACTGTGTATATTGCCCATCTCCACTGCCACTTCCCTACTTCCAGTCTCGATCTACAGATTTGTCAAACAGGTTTATGATGAAGGATGAAGGAGCCCTGCTGGAGGCGGAGCTATTTTGATTGACGCCTGCCTCGAGTCGGGCGACAGCTGCGGAGTCCACTCAATGACAAATTGTCAAGCACATAATCGCAGGGTAAAACACACAAGATCTAATTACCACACATTGTCTGAGTTTCCCCTTCATTCGATCTTGCAGGTGCCAGAAATAATTGCCATGTCTGAAAAGCAAAAAAAAGAAAGGCAAATGGAAAAGAACTGCGGCTAATATGGACCGAGGCCACTGTTGTTTTAAAAAGCCCTCCGGTTAGGAAAGCATTGAGCTGTGAGGTGGGTACCGCAAGTATGCATGCGTTGTGTTTTTTTTTCTTGACATATTGCAGAGTACGCAAAAAAAAGCCCATCAGAATATCTGCTGTGTCATTGCGTTATCTGATTTGCCATTCTGTCTGTTTTTCCAGCACAGTGGAAAGGGCTGAACAGCTGTAGGAAGTGGGCCAGCTGACCATGGGGAGTGTGAATATTAGGATTGACAGGGGTGGAAGTGTGGTCAAGACATTGTGTGGCGGCCACTGGGAGCTTGAATGGAGGCGAGGGGAAAGGGAGGACGGTGGATGGAGGAGCCCTGGAGAGCCTGGTGTGATGTAGTGGCGTGTGGAGCGTGGAGCGAGCGATGAGGTCAGGGCATAGCAGATACAGCATGCGCGCCTGCAGTCCTGCAGGACTGGCTCATTTGTTTCCTATCACTTCCCCCAGTCTAAAGGGAGGCCTGAGCAAGCAGGAACCAGGGGAAGACATAAATAAACCTAGGCTTCGTGTCACATCTTGTGGATGATGTGACAAATAATGCTGATTTTCAGTCTGTTCCACATGTATGGGGTCGCAGATCCTGGGGGAGAACAATGACAGGACGTGTACTTTACAACATTCACTTTAATAATGAAAAAAAAGGTTATGTTCATTCTGCCCTCTGTGGCCAGAATTCACACACAGGTAAAGATCAAGCATGGCAGGTGGGCGACCTGTAGGAATGGATGTTATGAACTTAAAGTCTGTGTAAAACCAGAAATTACAATGTTAATTGATCCATAAAGTTAATCCGCTTGAAAAAATAAATGTTTTGGTAATCTTTAATCAAAGTCTGATGGTTTTCTTCTGCGTTTGGAGAGGCGGTTCTTGCCATCATACACTTAGTTTGCTACAAGGGAATGATGTGCAAAAATAAAACCCCGCCTCCTACTCAATATCGTGTTTCAGTACATCAACATGCTGAAATAAAAGTCTCAGCAACTTCTGGTTCACCCAGACCTAAAAAAAAAAAAAACTTTGACTGCATTTACATTACTGTGTTTTTGATTTAAAACAGCGTTCAATACTGCCGTTTTAACTGCGTTTCAGAAAAATGATCTCAGTCCAGACTCCACACCCTAAAAAGCTGATACATGTCTTTTCAAGCTGGGCATGTGCATATCTTGTCAGAATCTATATTTGTTGTCTACTGGTTGCATAATGGTCATATGTGAGGGGCTTGATGAATTAGGGAATGATATGCAATAGTCCAGAAGACCAGTCAGAGAGCAATTGTTTTCCAACTAAAACATGTCTTCAGCATTTTCAAAATTTGGCAACTAGAAGATGCTGGAGTAGTGTGGACAGGCACAACTATAACACAAATGATGTGTTTTAAAATGAAAACGCACTAATGTAAACAGTGTCTTAATGTTACAACATAATACTTTAATATTTTCTGCTAATAACGGCAGTAATGAAATAATATACTTGTTGAATATTCATATATTACAACTGAGATAGTAGTCATTGATCTTTATGCAGAAGTGTTCATTCATTCATTCATTCATTCATTTTCTTTCGACTTAGTCTCTATTTCAGAGGTTGCCACTGCAGAATGAACCGCCAACTATTCTGGCATATGTTTTACACAGCGGATGACCTTCCAGCTGCAAACCAGTACTGGGAAACACCCATACACACTCATTCACACAAACACTCATACACTATGGCCAATTTAGTTTATTCAATCCACTTACAGCGCATGTCTTTGGAAACCCACGCCAACACAGGGAGAACATGCAAACTCCACACAGAAATGCCAACTGTTCTAGCTGGGACTCAGCGACCTTCTTGTTGTGAGGTGACAGTGCTAACCACTGAGCCACCGTGCCACCCTAGACAAGTGTTAAAAAGCTAGGGGTCGAAACTGCACACAAACTCCAAAACAGAAGTAAACACATCCAGCTATCACTCTAGCTTAGCATAATGAAGACAGAAATGCTTAAAACGATCAGACATGAAAACAATACATACAATGGTGGCAGTGTTCTTCAAGCCATCCTGCATAATAATAAAGTATACAGTATTTATAGTAAAATTCTAATTATCATAGCCTTTATCACAGTATAGAATACTATTGTGTGAAACAATGATTTCTTCCGCATTCTGTGATATAAAACAATGTCTGGTCACAAAAAATGTTATTCATAACTTGCAACTAATCTTGTGTAACTGGAGTAAAAATATGTCAGTAAATATCTTTGCAAACAGGCTCATACACATGCAGAACTGTATTGTATAAATGTATTCATTGCACAGACTAATTTCTGCTGGCCTGTACAGCCTTGATCGAATCAATTTCAGAATAACATATAGAATTATATAAATACAGAAACAGTCAAACTCTCAAAGTAAGTTTCTATTTATTTCTTCCAACTTCATTAAGTGATAATTTACTGTACTCGGGCATCAAAGGAGAGTAAAAATCTTTGCTGATATATGCCTGATATATGCCTGAAAACTAAGATGTTCTTGTCAGAAGCTTCAAGTAACATTAACCAATCGTTTGTCTATTTTTCTAAGCTTCAAATTAAAATTACTATGCTTTGATCAAGCTCACTGCTGAATGGTTTGATTCGTATCTTAGAACTCTTCATTGAACACTGTTCTAAAAGTCCTATTGAGAAAAAAAAGAAAAGAAAATAAATAAATAAACATAAAATAAATACTTTCAGACCAAAACATGGCCAGAGAACAACAAAGCTCCTGTCATTCAGACAAATTCTCCAGTGAATCTTGTCTATCATTAAATGGACAAGGATGAACCTCTCTGTTTCTAATCCAATCAATATATATCCACAACACCTCACGATGGATGGCAGGTGTGACCTCGACGCCTCTCCAAACGGAATCAAATGTAAAGAAAATCAATATGCTGTGAATCAACAACAGGGAACGAGGGGTGACAGTCTTTAGTTAACTGACGCTTCCACCTCAGCCCACGCAATTCAACAACAAAAGCATCACCTAACTTGCTCATCCCGTCCCTGGCTTTTTACGCTAACTGGCTGTGACAACTATGACACAAGCAGTCACATTAGCGTACCACTTCACTTTGTATCCTGTGCAATTTACCTTCTTCAGTGGATACTAAAGTGACACAGCGGCATTATTTCTCCCCCTCTGCTGTGCGTACGAAGCCATGTGTGCATCCAGTGAGGGGAAATGTACACATAAACGCCATAGACCAAAACCGCTGCTGCTGTTAACCACAACTGATATTATCTAGCCGACAAAAGCGTGTGATGTGAAATCACTACTGTAGCTATGCTAGACGGAGCTGAAATTCATGAGAATAACATGATGCGGTTTAGACAGAGACATCGTACAGATGTTTGGGCATCATAAGTGAAGTGTGTTTAGAAGTGTGTTTGACTTTCTAAGGCATTTAGGGCACTTGGATTTCCTCAATGCAAGAAATGTGGAGAAAATCAACAAAATCGGTCATAAAAATATAATTTTTACCAAAAAATTACCAAATTCTAGACGCTATACACTTCACCAGATGTGTTCAAAGGTTGTAAAAACTAATCCCATACGAAATGCAAAGACAGCGGCAAACAGAAAATAATAACTGTGTATAGAACAAGTGCATGAAACAAGCTTGCTTGACTGACGCTACAGTATAAACTGCTACTTCGGCATTTGTCCACTGACTATGTTGTCATGGTTACTATTCTTGTAAAAGCAGAAACTGGCTGTAACACAGATCTGACAGCATTGACAGGCGACTGTTGGACACAGTCCTTGGTCAATTTTCTCATTATTGACAAATTGTTGGAAATATTTGAGATATGTAATCAACTGAACAAAATATATAACACTGTTCTACAGTGTTTTTTTATGCATATTTTAATTTAAAGAAATCTAGATGTTGTGCATTATCTGCTGTTTTCAGCTAATCAGACTGCAGAATTTTGGGAAAAGGCAGATTAAAAGTTTATGCAGCACTACCCCAAAGAGGCATAAGGTCTGTTTAACTGTATCTTTTGCTAGATTAACGTGTAAATTGAGGATTCTTTTTGTGCATATTTGTAATAAGGCAACATACATATGTGTATGTTTGTGATGAGGCAACAGAAACATGTAAACTGCTGAATTAGTGTTTAATGCACATTAATGCATCTAGTCATATCACTCAGCTCTCTCCAAAGTAAAAATGTGAAAAGATGTCAATAAACGTCAAAAATAAATGTTTAGACAGAGGTTTACATTCATTGCTGCCTTTGACAGAAATATATTTAGCATTTTTAACATATTTGAAAACAGTCCCATTTGTTGGGTATAAATATAATTTAGCCTATATTTTATTCACATCACATAACTCAGGAACCGTAATGGACAAACAGACTTAGTTGCCAATACAGATAAATCACTCGCTCCTAACATGAATTTCTTCTCCACTTCGGTTGAAGCGAATGTCATTTGACAAAGCATCTACTCAGTTTGTTCAAATATTTTTTGACAGCTGAAGTATGAGTATTTTGCACATGTAATTTAGAGTACATCACGCTGTGCGAGCAGCAGCATGAGACCAGAGATCATTAATACTCATGACCCTTCCAAATAAGGTAAAAACAGCCTTTTATTCTACAGCCAATTTCTAGGTAATAAATGGGCTTGTAAAACCATTTCTAGAGAATTCTTTGCACTTACCAAAGCCACATTCCTACTATGTAGATATCAGTGAACAATTTAAACAATGTATCAATGCATTCTATTGTGCCTTTAATTGTAGTTTAATGTTTTGATTTTGTTGATGAAAAACATTCATTCAACACACATTCATATTTTCATCAAAATGCTGCTCTCGGCTTTGAGAGGTTCGCAAACAGTTTATTGCTTCTCAAGTTTTTCAAACTTCTTTTTACTCCTAAATGAAGATGTAAAAAGACGTTTACAGTAAGCCGTTTACCCCCTACCAAAAAACTACTAGGAGATCTTCTTCTCCGTCTCACACAGTGGGATTGGGGTCGTACCCGGTTTCCCATTGCTCTCAGTGGGCTCTGCTGAGGTGGATAAGCCCTGGAGCAGTGCTGGATGAAACAGTCACGCAGGGCTGGATTGAGCCCATGAGAGCAATTGTACAACGCTCTCTAGACACAAATGTGCTGATACAGGCCGTCCAACAGCCAGACAGATGCTGACATACATACAGAAATGAGCACAGAGCAGTGATGGGGGAAATGCAGTGGGACATGCAGGACTGGAAATTGAGAACAAAAATGACAACAAAAAAAAAAGTTTGAAAAAGAAATACTTGGTCCTAATGATTTATTACATTTGGTTACATTACATAACAGTTCCTGACTGACTGCATTGTTCTTCTACAGAAGATTTAGCCAAAGTGCTGCACCGCTAATGAATCTAGAGAAGAAATTATGTTTTAGCTGAGTTGCGAGGTTTGAAGGCTACATCCAATGTGATGTGCAAGACTTAGTGTTTGCAAAATAATACAACAACAAGACAAGACAATAACAACACAACTCTCTATTGCGATGTCTTCACTTTTGCCTATGCTGCAGTAAACACACTGGTGCTGTCAGATTTGCTAAACAAATCATTTTTAAACTATTTTTGTTGTTGTTAATTTTGTTTTTTACCAATTGGTCAAAAGAAACAAAATAACACAAAAATCACACAAACACACATTAAAAACACTCTAAGGATTCTCCTTTTAGTTGAAGAATTGGATTATTGGAGAATGAGATTCCATGACCTTTCCCTAAGCTAACGTGACATTTGCTGGATAAGGACTGTTAGACCCACATTTTATTAAATGTCATCCACTACTTTGTACTAACATTTAAGTTAATCATGTGATACAATGCTCTTATTAGTTGCATGTATTTACACTATGCTTATACATTAAAATACCTGCATCAGGGCTCCAGACTAATATACGAGACACTTGCTTGGTGCCAGTGAGTTCTACAGATAGTGGCACCAACACCTGATTTGGAACTGCTGGATATGTAATATTAATAATATTACAAGTTTTGTCTGTTAGAATTGCACATTTGACAGTAGCTTGAGCTGAGAGTATAGCAGAAGCGTGAGTTGGAATCCAAATGTATACAGTACTTATTTTCAGCACCATCTGTAAAAATTGTAACAGGCTATAGGTTTGTGGATAACAATACTATCAACACAACACTATCATAGGCCAAAAATTGTTTGACTTAAAATCTATATAATTGTATACATATTTGAATATACATATTACATTATATTACATTACACCTTTAATATTTTTAACACAATAATAATAAATTGCCACGTTGGTTCAGTGTGTTGTAGAATGACACATTGCTTGTTTCACATTGCTTTAAACTAGTTTAAGTTTGGTTTGTATTGAAGAGCTTTGTAACAAAGTCAAACACTGACTTCTTACTGGATTTTACAATACTTTTTTGGTGGTCATGTAAATTACTTGTCCAGTAAATGCATTTGCTTGCACAGCACTGTTTTTTCTTTGAACCGAGCTGATAAATGATCCATGCGATGTGTGGTTCAAACAAATAGCGCTATTTCGTTCCACTTTTGTTGGGTTTGCTGATGTATCTCACACACAATAGAATGTCATGGATTATCAGTTCTGCAAAACCTCAAAAAAAATGTTGCATTAGTAGTAAAACAAAAACAAAGTTAGCAAAATGTGACCATTTCATCACAATCTGGAGCCCTGGAGCTTTAATAACCTTATAAAAAAAACTCAGAAATTACACTGTTGACACTTATTAAATCTACCCATAACGTTAAACATGCTTATCATTAACAGTATCCCACCCAATTGCCAAACACTCAAAAATGTTTAGCAATACAGTGTGAATGTGAGGTTTTCAGATCTTTACATATTTTGTTTATTTTCTAAAATTAACTGACTGCCGAATTTGAAATTCATATTTAATGTTTTTATTTGCTAATAAATCAATTAATCATTATGCAGTTTGATCAATAATGACCAGTCACAATACTAATCACTAAAACACTACACACTGAAAAAAAATGATTCATTGGATTTGCTTTTTTTTTTAAGGTGAGCGGCTGCAAAAAATGTATATGGGCTAAATTTAAACAAACAAGTTAAATTTAATAATGTTCAACTTAATGTGTTTGTTTAAATTCAGCCCAATTAAATCGTTTGCAACTATGTACTTTTAAAAAAATTAAGTAAATCAAAACGAATCATTTTTTTCAGTGTACAATTAAAAATACTCAATAACAAATATGTTTAAGGTCTTAATGTGAATTATTTAATAAATGTTATTTATTATTCTGTTCATATTGCTCTTGGTTCCTCTGAAAAAATACTGTACATGTATGGGGCTTCAAGTTAGCACAGAGGTTCATTTGATATCAGAGTTCAGTTTGTTTGTATAACGTGAATACTTTGGGGTGGTTTGCTTCTGATGTAAATAGTACTGAATCATGGAAGTGACCACAATTTATGATGTATGAATATGAATTGGTCAAACTGTGTACGTTTACTCGCTTGCTTTCCTGACAAATGCGAAAGGGAATTTATACCTCATTTCTGCTCAGAGAAATTGACTCCAGCTTTCGTTTGAACCTTTGCATTCCATTTGTGTCAAAAATATGCAAGTGCCGTTTTGTGTTGGCACTTTGGAAACTAAACTATCTATTTTCAAAATGCACAAAATAAAATGAGTTGAGCAAGCATCCATTCATGTTGCCATTTTCTGCATAAGTGTGACCTAGGAACGAGGAAAAGCTGCGACTCTGATAACATAAACAGTGTTGTTACAACCAAAAAAAAAAAAAACACACACACACAGTTTAAACACAAACAGTGGGAACACTGTCATTTTTTAAATACAAATAAAAAACATGTTTTTTGAGATGTAAAAGTTGTGACAGAACTTATAAAACATCTAAAACAATGCTGTGTGCAGAGTTTAATTCACTCGTTTTGTTATGCTTGTGATACATTTTTAATCAGCTGAGAACTCATGAAGAGCTTATAAAATGTGTAAAGGTTTCAAAACAGCATCAGGAATTTATCCCTCACAAAAACACAAAATCTACCACAAAGCAGGTCTCTGGACTGTGTCTAAATAGTAACATTTTTATTTTTTTATTTTGTTGTGACAAAAAGGTCACACTGGTGCTGCTGAGCATTTTGATTATGTTCTGCATATTTCTAGAAAAAAGGGTACAAAAGGTGTCACAGGAGTGGTACTGTTGCTTTACAAAAGGTGCACTTTTATTGACCCATAACAGGTGCATACTGATTTCTTAATTGTATATATCAAAACCTAAAGTGTATACCACATATTGCATGATACATATCAGAGCCTTTTGAAAAAGTACGGTCCCAACAACAGTTTCTGTATCTTTTTATTATTTATTTTTTTTGGAGAAAAGTTTAATTGCAAATGTTGAACTAAATAGCGCTACTCACTAGCCACAAAGACCTTTTATAAAAGTTAAGCCCAAAAGACGTGGAGCAGTGGGTAGCGCGTTCGCCTCACAGCAAGAAGGTTGCTGGTTCGAGCCTCTGCTGGGTCAGTTGGTATTTCTCTGTGGAGTTTGCATGTTCTCCCCGTGTTTGCATGGGTTTCCTCCGGGTGCTCCGGTTTCCCCCACAAGTCCAAAGACATGCGGTGAGTTGGGTAAGCTAAATTGTCCGTAGTGTATGGCTGTTTCCCAGTGATGGGTTGCAGCTGGAAGGGCATCCGCAGCATAAAACATATGATGGATATGTTGGCGGTTCATTCTGCTGTGGTGACCCCAGATTAATAAAGGGACTAAGCTGAAAAGAAAATGAATGAATGAATGAAGTCCAAAGGATAAGACATTAAAGCACAGGTTTAGAGTGAATGAGTTCATTACATGACCACATGACCACTAAAGAGATGTCATACTTCAAAATGCTGATGCAGAGATCAGCAGAAACACTCTGCAACAATTATCTAGTGAGAAAGTACTTCAAATCACAGATCACCAACATGTAATTTAAATTTACTGTTGTAACTCATGTAACTGTAATGGTCATATTATGGCAGAAATTTGGTATTTCCATACAGAATTTTATTATATTAATAATACATTCAATTTATTATTGCATAAAATGGCAGTATTTTTGTTACGTTATTCAGTTGTTGACCATAACACATACCATAGAAATGCTATAGTTTGGCTACTTTTCACCATTGTAGTGATGCATTTTACCTGTGGTTATAATGATCCATGGAGAAATTATGAGGCTTTTACAGTTTTTATAAAAGATTCTGTTTTTGTTAATGAATAAATTAATAAATTCTCATCTGCATCCCAACCTGTTACTTTCAACTCAGATGTGTTAATGTCAAATGTGCATTTCTAAGAGACATGTTAGTGTTATTATATTGGGTATGCCACTCTATCAATTTGGGAGTCTGAAGCCCTGTACTGTATATCCCTGTGACATTAAAATTAATTGCAATTTCTATATATTAACAAAACATGGGTCAGTAAAACATTTAAAATTGAGGAAAGCGTGAATGACTGTGTTGCAGATCAATTTAAAATGTTCCATTTGTTCTCCTAAAAAAGTTCAACATGGGGTTACTGTACAAGGTAGTCTGTGGGGTGTTCCAAGTAAAAAAAAAAAAAAAGCTTTCTGACGTTTCTTCTTATTATTATTATTATTATTATTATTATTATTATTATTATTATTATTATTATTATTACTAATACTACTATTGTTGCTGTTGTTGTTTAGTGAATAGTTTGCTAAAAGAATGAAAAAGTACTAAAAGAATAATTACCAGAGTTGTTAGGAAAACCAAAATCATTAATTGGAATCAAAATCTAAACAAAGAATCATTAAATTCCCTAGGATTCCTTACAACAAAAACAGCTGAAATAAGCCAAATAAAAGCCAGTGCATATCAGTAAAAAAAAGCCCCAACATTTAATTAGGCGAAGGCAAGATATAAAATAGGGTAAATAAAAACACAGGCATTGTGTGCAGAAAGGCTGGAAAATATAGAACACCCGCGCACACACACATACACACACACAAACACAGTGAATAGATAGCACAAGCATTCAGTGCGTAAAGTCAGTGTAGGTGACAATGACTAATGGCCATAGATGGGGATGGGCCAGAGCTTTCGGGAGCAATGCCATGCGTGATTAATCAAAACACTGCATATGTAAGGAAATGTTCACAGCCACCACGCATGACAAGCTATAGAGATTTATACCATGCCCCTCGAGTTCAGAGTGCAGGGTTAATGCCAAAAAACAACTGGCACATTCTGACGTGGAAAAACTCTATCAGGACAAGGAAAGCAAGTGATGAGTCAGAGACAAATCACCAACGAAATTTGGCCGATCGGACACATTGTGGCATGTGGTGAGAGTCTATCAGAGACTGCATTTAAACACATTTAGAACCACCAGGGCTTGTTGTATTCCTAAACTTGTCATCGTGTAAAAAAAAAACAAAAAAAAAACACAGGCTCATTGGAAATATGTACTCCAGCCTACATTTTAGTGAAACTGCAAATACATACTTAGTTCCTTGTTAAAATGAATGCTACAGGTGGTTCTAAATATGATGCCAATGACTTTTGTCCCTTTTTACACTAATGATATCTACAAGGACATATTATTAACAAATAAAAGATTATTTGTGCAGATCTTTGCATGACACCAAATAAACACAAAAAAACACTTTAATGATGTTCTCAAATACTTAATTTGTAATCAAATAAAATTTGCCTCCATGTCCTATTCTATTGTGGTCAGTTTGCCCAATAGTTCACTTTGTTCAGTGTTGTACTTGTGATGCAGAGCACTCATGTTCTATTCAGTTCCACAAGAGAGATAAAAGCAATGCAAGTTCCACAAGAGAGATATAAGCAATGCAAAATCAAGGTAAATCTATGTTGTCGCAGTGCACTTTTTTCTCATGTTTGCTTCTGAAAATACTTTTGGTTGGGTTTATGGAAAATTTTAGGTTAGTGGTTCGCTTGGTGATATTCACGCCTTCTCATGGACATGTACAAGAAGGACGTGTTTCTAAAACATATACTAAAATGCACCCTAAGCAAAGATTTTCAGATTTGAAAAAATTTACACAGTGGCCTTTAGTGGATTTGTGATCCACTAGAAATGTAGACTGAGGCACGTATTTTCAACGAGTCTAGGTTGAAAATGTTTTATGTGACTGTATCTTGTCACTATCTTTACAAAGTAATGTCTCAAGTCTTGAAATGGTTATTTTTAGTTATCAACTATGATTTGTCGACCCTTAACACAACACACACCCATGATATCAACTGACCATCAGACTTACCATCACACATGGCATTTAGACCCTCTACCTGTTTGGTATCCATAGAATCCAACTGAATCTCACAGAAAGCTAATGTATTTTTATACATTTGTATGATCTCATTCATACATTGTAGTTCAAATTAAATACCCCCAATGCTGGTTAGGTTTAGGGGTGAGGTTTGGGGGCACACATTCCTTTTAAAGATTTTACATACAAATGAAATAAAAAAAATGAAAAAATATAATAAAAACACCTTCTCTGGCTCATTGTGACTACAAATAATCAAAAGAGGCATGCTCTAAAACAGAACATTAAAGCATATGCAACAAAAACGTGCATAGGTATTTTTTATAGGAGATTTTTCTCCTCTTAAAAAATATCTTGTTCACACATGCAGAGTTTTTTTTTTTTTTTTTTTATGAAAACACAAAAAAGGCCCATGAAGCGCTGTCAAAAGCATGCCAAAGCAACGGGTGGTGATATACTCCTGTTATGTTGGCCAATCAAAAGTCTCAAAAAGGGTTAATATGGGTTTCAGTTGGCTCCAACATGGCACACTGGCCATTGCACAGACACGCATCTTGTAAACAACGGAGATCGAGGTCCACAATCTGACATCACACAAAGGACAATAACAGCATGGTTCAGTCCCAAAAAAAATAAACAATGACTACTAAAGTAACACAATTTTAGTAAAAGTCAATAACTGGGAGACGTCTAGTGCTATATAAGAGATTTTCGAAAACAAAATTATATCCAGCGTGAGGATTAAGGCATGTCCCAAACCCAATTGGATTACAGATACAAGAATGAAATTAGAAAAAAAGAAAAGAAAAAAGAAAATAATAATGGCACAACCTCTATCCACTATCCAATTGTTCCACTAATAGAAAAAGAGACAGTACTAGCAAGCATGAACGGAAACCTAATCTCACTAATAAGCAACTTTAGAAGCATGAATGAAGGAGAGAGAGAGTACAAAATAAAAAATAAAACGTGCAGGAAGGTGGTCTATTCAGAGAGTGCAGGAGCATGAAATTAATAGGACATTAGCTTGAATAAAAAAAACGAACTTTCATAAACCAAGCTCTAGTGTAGGAGCAACAAAAGGACAGGCTTGATGTCGAAAACAATGAAGATTGTAAGAGGGAGGGGGACAGGTGAGGACAGACATCAGCCCAGGCTTTAATTTATTCAGCCTGGCAATATGGTACATCACAACCACCCAGTGTGAATAGGACAGACACTCTAGGATAATTCAGTTTATCAAAGTCAGCTAGCATCTCAGAGCTGCTCGTGGAGAAAGAGAACCATTACTGGAGTGGGCTTTAAAGGCTGGCGGCTGCCTGCGCCATTCCTCTAAGTGGTTTGTTGCTGTTAGCATTGAATTATGGATTCAAATTGCACAGGAAGATGGGGTAAAAATACAAACCTCAAAGGTAGGTTGTGGTTACAGAGCTGCAGACTACATATTTTCCTTAAAAATCAGCCATTTGCTTTGCTGGAGCGATTATTTGAGGAGTCCGTCTTAAGAATAATTAGGGTCAGACCCCAATTCAGATGTGATTCTTAGAGGAGTGTTTTCAAAAACAGCTGGAGAGCGCGCAAACGGATTTGAGATGTAATATTTGAAAGCAGAACTATTTTTATCTGTATAATTGTGCACGGCTGAGTTGAGGATGTCTTATAATCTCAGGCCTTTGAATTGAAGCGGATACTGTAGGATGCAAGATTGAAACTCTAGCAAATCTGAATGACTACTGTAGGAGTCAAATGAAAGATGAATATTTAAAATAAACCTACAGTACAGAATTTTGTACTTTTTTTGTTAATTAAATGTTAATTAAATTTCCCTTAATACATCATCTGAAGCCCCGTTTTCCTTTGGTATTAAGATGCCTGTTAGTTGATTGAATCACAATTACACAAGGGAGGCTCATTCTCATTTAAACCTAGTGTTTTAATATTTTTTGTCCACTACTGACCACTTTCCTGATTTGATCGATTGATTGACAGAAGGGTCTAAGAATGACTGTATGGGCTTTTTCTGTATGGGGTTTTATCTGCACTTGATAAATACTATAAGCATCCACAATTCATGTGCAGGTCACATTTCTGCTCTAATAGCCCCAAACTTACAATAAATACTGTGTATTTGTGTTAGAATAAGGACAGGTACAGTAAGAGAAAATAGCATTTTTTTATTTTTTTATTTTTTTAATGTAAAATCAAACTGACTCAGTTTAGACCCCGATTATAGCTGTATTTAGCATTGTTTTCTTGTGATTGGAGTGACAGAAAAGCATCTTAATGCCAGGATTTGGCATTAAGTTTGGAAGGTTAAATTTGTTTTTCTGCAATTCAGTAAATTCATTCCTGCCATTTAAATTCAAAAACCATTAGTTACGGTCATCTTTAAAATGACAGGAACTGGTAGGGACCAAAAGTAAACCAATTTTCACATGCAACTTGACAGGGCATCCTAAAAAGCAACATTCTAACATACGTATGTGTAGGCAAAAAAACATTTATTTCATTTTAACTAACTTAGATTTAAGTTAGATTATCTAGATAAAACATAAAACAGTCATAGTCCTCACAAAAATCTTTGGGCCCTTTGGATTATGTATAATAACAGGATATTTCAGTTGCAGATTCACAGCGGATGATAAGTCAGACAGAAATTGTTTTGAAATTTAGTTACACAAGTGCTGCTTCGATGGCTGTGGCGGTTGGAGCTTTAAAGTGGATGAATTTAGAGACAACTTCTCAAAGTGTTTTATCAAGCTGAAAGTACTGAACAAAATAACCTCTTAGAAAGGTTATTTCTCTAAATTCTGCGGCACCAAAGAAAATGTCTAACTTTATATATGTGGGTCAAAAGCGAAAAGGTTTTTCAAACATCAAAACAATAAGCTTTTTTCATTCCTTTTTTTTCTAAGCAAAATGACTATCATACATTTTTATTATGGCTTACAGAAGACACCCACTGAAATTTAATTCAGTTTAACAACAGTTTATATACCGCAAATACTCAATTTTGAACAACAATCATTTGACTGCCTTTTAAAGTACTTAAAGGATCACAATGCAGCCCTGAAATACAAATTATTTTTCATTTAAAATCTTTATAATTTGCCACTATCCTACATGTAAAAATGTTGTATTTGATCTAATCATTTTATATATTTAAATAAGCACAAATCAAAATAAGTATGATGTTTAATTTCCTATAAATATATGTTAAGCTGAATGACGAGGAAATTTGGCACTTCATTCTTATAAAAATAATTTCAAACTAAGTACTGTCATTGAATTTGCTTTTTTATGTTTCTAAAAATACTTTTGAAAACTTAATTTGATGTAGATGCAAATCCAAAGACAGTACTTAGTTTGAAATTATTTTTATAAGAATGAAGTGCCAAAT
>CAIGQV010018106.1:8243979-8288539 GCA_903798115.1 Danio jaintianensis | reverse complement strand
GTAAAAGATCTGGGTGTTATACTAGACAGAAATTTAACTTTTGAAAATCATATCTGCCATGTCACAAAAACCGCCTTCTTTCATCTGAGAAATATCGCTAAGTTACGAAGTATACTATCCATCTCAGATGCAGAAAAGCTAGTTCATGCTTTCATGACTTCTAGGCTGGATTACTGTAATGCTCTGTTCGCTGGTTTCCCAGCATCCTCTATTAATAAACTTCAGCTAGTACAAAATGCAGCTGCCAGAGTTCTTACCAGGTCTAGAAAATATGATCATATCACCCCAATTTTATCCTCCTTACACTGGCTGCCTGTTAAGTTCAGTATTGATTATAAAATATTGCTTCTTACCTATAAAGCTTTAAATAATCTAGCTCCTGTTTATCTAACCAACCTTCTGTCTCGCTACAATCCAACCCGCTCTTTAAGATCTCAAAACTCAAGGCTGCTGGTAGTACCTAGAATAGCAAAGTCGAGTAAAGGTGGTCGAGCCTTCTCATTTATGGCTCCTAAACTCTGGAATAGCCTTCCTGATAATGTCCGAGGCTCAGACACACTCTCTCAGTTCAAAACTAGATTAAAGACCTATCTTTTTAGTAAAGCATACACTCAATGCATCACATAACGATATGATGCATGAATGTGCTCCACGCAGGTTTTTGCATCTCATTTATATATACTATGAACAGCAGCTACGCTAATTATTCTCTTTATTCTCTATTTCCACCTGGGATACTCATCCCGAGGCCCCCAGAGACTATGCAGCGCCACTAATGCAATCCAAGACCTGTGAAGAGATGATCCCAAGGTTTCCATAATCCCAGACCAGGCCGTATCCTGAGCAGCTGCTGTGGTGGTCATGGAGGAGTGGAGAGCATGAGACTGATTCCTGTGAGACCCCAGTGACAGACGAGTCTTCGCTGACGTCCAGCGTTCTCCCGCCTAGACTGCAGCTCTGCACAAGACGTTTGGCCATAGGAGAAATGGTCGTGCCCAACTGAGCCTGGTTTCTCTCGAGGTTTTTTTTCCTTCACTTTCACAAATTGGTGAAGTTCGTTCCTCGCCGCTGTCGCCACTGGCTTGCATGGTTCGGGACTTGTAGAGCTGCGCATCGATGGATTTGCTCTTCAGTGTTTGGACTCTCAGCAGTGAAAATTAAACCACACTGAACTGAACTGAACTTAAACTCTAAAAACTGAACTGACACCATTTCAATTCACTATAATATTCTATGTGAAGCTGTTTTGACACAATCTACATTGTAAAAGCGCTATAGACATAAAGATGAATTGAATTGAATATTTGCAATGAATTTATTATTTTAGAATAATTAAGATTATTTTTGAGAAATGCATCAGAATGACATAAGGGCAGATAAATACACCAGAATATGCTACCTAGGTTTGTACAAACAAATAAATAAATAAATAAATAAATAAAGTGAGTGAATGAACCAAACTACTCTGGTGCTGTTTGATAATTGTTAATTAAGATAATCAGCTTAAAAGCTATTGCATGAAAGAATGTAACAAAAACTCAACTTAAATTCAGCTGAAATTCAACTTAGAAAAGCTAAATAATTTTTTGATTTAATTGTGATTAATAAAAACATGACTAAATATGAACAATGTCTGCCACTTTAGATATTAATACAACAAATGTTTGCTGGTTGTAATTCCCTGATGTCTTATCTAACTTCTATCTGATCTATCACTTGTTAATAGCAGCTTTAGCCTCTCTTGTGTTATTCAACCATGCTAAGTCCATCTGTCACCATTATTATCCATTCTAACATATAATGGTCCCAAACTTTCAATATTTATCCCGGAGAACCTCATTCTACAATAAATAAAGCCTGTTTTTTGTTCCCTGTACCAGTATTCAAGGATGAAAGCTTTAAATCAATACTATTTTGTAACCGAGCGACTTGAGTAATTCGAGGAATTGTTTCACCCAAATATTGATCTTCAGAAACACAAAGAATGACACATTTTTTTAATGGCAAATTGTTGCGGAGGGGCACAAATGTCATTACTGTAAATGACCAATCGCCAAACAAGCTAAGCTACAGTGCATAATGTGTGTGCAGGCCTCTGAAGAATAGCCCTTTAATGGAAGCCGTATTTGACTCTGAGACATAGAGTGAAAAATAATGACTTCAGGATGATTCAGCTCGATACGCTCGCACAACAGCCATTTAGGCAACATGCTAACACATCAAATAGTGGACTGCCAACACCTAAATGCTTTCTAAAATAATTACAGCGCTAGCAGATCTCTTACACTTTTTTACTCCAAGGCAGTAGTGTATTGACATTCCTCAAACACTTTGGTTCAATTTATTCTAAAATCCTTATTCTAAGAATTAAACATCTGTAATTAATTCAGCCCGACCCGCTTAGCATACCGACCTTGTTTGGTAGATAATTTCTGCCTTAGGTGCGCAATCTATTTTTGGATGATGTAAATTTCATACTTAAGATTAAACGTTGAATCTCTCACTGACTTACACTGATAGAACGTCATGAAGACATCATTGTAACATTTGCATACTAAGACACATATATTTTCATTAGGATTGGTCTAATCTTTTCTGCACTTATTTAACCATATATAAAAATCATTCCAATGATTATAGTTCTGTTTTGAGACTGTGGATTTTCAGGTGGCCCGCTGTGAGCCTGACAGTTTAATTGTTATAATTGTTAGCTTAGCATCATGCTAATGTCAAACTGTGCTGGAATGAGCTCTGCGTGTAATCTATGTACAGTATACAAAATCGTGATGTGTTCAAGTCCTCCTGGGAAGTTCATACTTATGAGCCTGAAAATTATAATTACGACATGATGTGTGTTCAAGTGCTTTTGGTCTCTGTAAAATGGATTTGCTAGAAAAATTCATATTACTCTGTCTCTCGCTCACTTACAAACAAAGACATTAAGCTTTTTAGCGCTAATGCAACATAATAAAGAGCAAAGGATGCACATTAGGTGCATAATTGATGCTCTATCTATGTATTTTATCATTCTCGTTCAGCCACAGAGAATGATGGAAAAGGTAGATTGGTCGCACAGGTCCCTCTCCTCATAAACCATCCAAATAAAGAGTATTATAGGACAAGCTTTATCGGTATTTCACATTAATAATGTTAAATGTACTGTCAGCATTCACAGTTTGCGCTTGTGCTGTATGATTTTTAATGGGTACTGCCCCAACTCCAAAAATTTTGTTCTCAAAGAAAGCCAAAACATCTCCTTTGTTTTGTTTGTTTCTTTGTTTTTTTCATGCTCGTGTTCAGCTGACAGACACGATCATTCAAAACTTATTTCAAAGGGCTGTCAATGCTTATCTCTGTTCTTTTAAAAGGCAGCAGGTTTCGGAAAAGACCCTGTGTGTTGATTCGGGAAGCTGCAGCCATCTGAAACAAGACGCCCGCAGAGTGTCATGACAGCAGCTCTGATGCACAGCTAAAATCTGAACCTACATAAACTTACATGCTTCTCTTTATCTTACGTTCTAGCGCTGATATTTCCTTCTTGAAATGCAAATCTAGTCATTTTCTTGTCCAGGATCTATTGTAATTAATTCAGCTCCAACTGCTTAACGCACAGACTCTATACGGGCTTTAAGCCTGAGCTGTGCACTGAATTTATTATTTCTTTAAGCTTTTAACAAAAGATTAAAGTTAGAAAATCCTCCATTAACTCAAATTGTTAGATTGCACAGCTAGAAAAAAAAAAAAAAAAAGTTAACCAACAACAACGGCATAATTGCTTGTGACATTTGCATATCGAATTGTAATTGGTCTTCTTTCTTACATCTGTTTGTCCATCTATTTATAATCAACCACTCTGTCGCTTTGTCCTTCAGTCTACATTTGACTTCACTTTACTAAAGGGCAATTCACACCGCACTGACAAATGCAGACAGACGTCTTTGGGTTTTGTCGGATCAGTGCGTTTCCCTTCTCAGTGTGTCTGTGGGCGTCTTTCAAAGCTTATTTTTGCCAATTGATCATGCTGAAATTATGCTTGCCATTACGCTTATGATTTTTAAAAACTTCTTGACAGGCAAACATGCTGTCTAAACAATCCCCATAAATGCATGTATAGTACAAATGCAGATACAATGCCTGCAATATGAGGAACATTTTCACGTTGAAGACTGAAGCTATAGCTAGCCAGACTTGTGATGGGAAGTTTGTGTCAATTTAAAATAATTAAAATGTTACATAGCAATTCCCTAACACATAACTCATAAACAAGCGCAAACGCTGGCATCTCAAACATGACAATAATGCATTGCGAAATTACCTCCAGTCTCCAGGCTATGCAGTTTAAGTTAGCTCACCTAACCTGTGATCTTTGAGTCCACAGGTAAGTTAGTAGTTTAGTGGTTATGTATTTTGTCACGTCATATCTCTACAAATTAACGTTTTGCAAGCTGTGCTGGTTCGATAACAGAATAGACACGTCTTGAGTCCTCGTGCTTCCAGTCATTCATTTGGCAAGTGACAGATCTATTGATTGACAGTTGATGGTGAGACCATCCACGCTAAGGTTTCCAACTCTATGAGCACATTGTCACAATTTTTCATGTTAATCGACGATGTAACTCTACTACGCTTGGTTTAGCAGACTGTTTTGTTTGTTGGACAAAATGGCAGACAGTGATGTGGGCTGATCACCTGTCAATCAAACAGTGAAGGGTTAATTGTAATTAACCTTTTATGCAACATAATAATGATTATCATGTTAATCATTATTGTGCATCCCTTAGCAGTCAAACAGAACAATCCACACTACATATAAGCCAAACATCATCTTTTTTTTTTACATCTTTTTGTAGTTTACACAGAGACTGCAATAGTACAGTTTTCTCACTTTAAAACCGGTTATCAAAAGCACCCACTGTGTAAATGAATATCCAAAACGCAGAGTTTTCCATCTGTATTTGAAAACGCCCCTCAGAAAGAAAGAGAACTGCCTATTATCTGCCAGTGTATTTTTTGTCATCATATCCATATGGAATAAAGTTTTAAAATGCTCTTGAAAATGATGTACAGCATAATAATATCCCTTGCTTTATATGTCAGTGTGGATGCCTAGGCAGCTGTACATCATAATTGCACCGAGACAAAAATAGACCAAGCAGTCAATTTCATTTGTGTTGGCACATCTTCAGGGGGTATGGGACACACATATGCATGTTCAAGAAAGAGACTACAGGCACGCCAACATAACAGATAACAACAAAGTCAACCAGTATCACAGTAAAACAAAGACTCGCTGGGAGACGCCACTCCTTTAAGTCATCCACAGATACGGAGACGATGCAGTCGATTGTGCCGTGTGCTTAGATAAGCCAAGTGCATTTGCTAAATTGTCCATGCAAGTTGGCAGATGCCTACAGTACATCAGTCGGTCGAGTGATAAATGCGGTGATGTTAGAAATCTCTATCTTTAGGATATACCGTATCCCCAGGCTCGTAGGCTGAAATTTATGACCCCTTCAACGGGGGGAGAAAAAACCTGGAGGGAACGAGGAAGCATCAAAAGACAACATCCCGGGGACACCTTGGTGTTTTCTATGATGGCTACGACCGCATATAGGCCTGACTTTGGTTGGTTTCTGACCACCGTCGTCCTTTATCATCCGCTCGTGGTTCACTTTCTCTTTGGCTGTGGCCCGAAAACACCGTCCATCATACACGGGAGGCATTACATATCCCCCACACCCGCTCTCCCCGTCTCAGATGATGGAGTCATTTGTAATTGCCCTCGACTCCGTTCAAGGTACGCCACACCAATAAACGACCAAATATTGCACTCAGATCACGTTTACGGTGCTTAACGGGGAGCGGACTAATGTAGGAATTAATGGAAGTAGGAACCCTTTCTTTTTCTCTTAAAGCATAACAAAGAAAAACATGACAGCTTGACAGGGTATTAAAGAGCATCAGGTTGTGATAGAGCTGCCTTGCCTTTGTCCAGAAACCACGCAATAGTGTGTGTGTGTGTGTGTGTGGCCAGCTGTAGCTATGGATACAACTCCCCTAAGGACCTCTCTGTGTACATGTAAAGTGTTGAACACGCAAACGCTCGCCCATACACACAGGACCTGTCAACATACACCTGTTCAACTTTTTTTTTTTAAGAACATTTCAATTCAGACTTTACAAAGGAATGGTGGAGAGAAAATGTCAAGCGCGGGAGAAAAGAGATGTGTGTGTGTGGGTGTTGTGCTAGACGCCAGAGCTTCTTTCTCCTTCGCTTTCTGTGAACTCAACCTTGAGAGCGTCTCCGCCAAAGACAGACCAATCGCGATCCGACTGAGCGTATTACAAAAAAAGGGGACTTCCTTTCACCCCGAGTTTCAATCTGCTCTGCTCATGTCAAGTATTGGGTTTGTGCTGTGAATTGCCCAGGGAGTCTCTTTGCACAAAAACAATGACAGTCATCTGCAGTGAAAATACACTGGGGCGAAACTTCGGCACAATTATCAGCGCTGGTTAACTTGACCTGACACCACAGCAACAAAAATAATTCCAAGAGAAAAGAGCAGGACGAACGAACCATGAGAGATCCGGCTCGAGCTCTGCTGTGAGAGCAGCTCCAAACGTCTCAAACGGCTTCTCGAGCGACTCAAGGATGTGTTGCTTCCTAGACTGAAACCTTTTTAATCTTGGTGATAGTGAAAAATGGAAATTCTGTCATCGATTACTCACCGCTCAGAGAGTGTTGTTCTTTGTGAGGAGCATAAGTGACGACATTTTGAAAAATCTTCCCAAAGCTCCATAAAATGACAGTTCACAGTGACTCCAGCTGTCAAAAAATAGCTGCACAATACATCTTCTCAATTATTAGTGCATTAGTACTGACTTACAATTAGTAGGATATTTCATTATTTCTGCCAAATTCAGAATTTACATTAATTTGCCAACTGCAGTCATTACTTACTTTAAAATGGTACTTAAAGAGATGCAGCTCATCTAAAGTAATTATTCACTCAACCACTAATGATACCAAACGGTTCTTTTTTCAGTTGTACACAAAATAAGGTATATGACAAGAACATACTTCTAAATATCTTCGTGTTCAACAACTTAAATTTCTTCTTTGAGTAAATAACAGAACTTCCATTTTTGAATGAACTACCCTTTTATGGCAAAGATTTAAATTGAAAAAACAAACAAAAAAACAGATATTTACTTTCAAGTTATGTTGTACATCAAAGCAAAATGGTTCATCAAACCCACATTCCTTCTGTTTTAATGTACATCTGAGTGAAACTGCTTATCGAAGCAAGACTTAAACTTGATTTTGTTAATTGGTTGTTGGAGGCAGATTGTAAATGTGAGCTTGTAGTCAACAGAGTACAACAGTCAAGTTCTGCAAGTAAAGAAAACTCAATCATTCTTTTTTTCTTATGAAAAGTGATTTTTAACAATATATCTTTAAAGAAAGACCAATTGTGTGTACTTTTTCTAAACCCATCTGTTCGCATTAATTCAGTTTATTTTTTCTTAACCCAACATCTTTAGGTTATGAAAAGTAATACATTAAATTCAAATGAGGAAAAACAATTACAGCCTATAACAAATTCAGTTAAATCTAATATTTTGTACGGCCTCCTTGATTTTTCCTGTTAATTACAGTTTTATTTCATTTCCTCCACACACATTCTTTGGGAAATAGTCATTTTTGTACAATGATCTTCAAATATTCTTGATATACTGACTAATCTAATATAAAACCAAACAGCCTGATATGCACAAACATCTGATCATAAAGGATACAATAGAAAGTATTAATTTAATAGCAAGATTAATGTTTTTCAGTGAATAGATGCTAATATGTGTGTTCAAAACTTCACATGTACACAGAGAGCAGAAAGATCTTTAGGGGAGTTCCATGGCTATATATACTGTATTTGTTTTGTATCGTTTATTTGTATGCATATATGACCATGGACCACAAAACCATTCATAAGTGAACATTTTTGGAAATTGAGATTTATACATCACCCGAAAGTCAAATAAATAAGCTTTTCATTGATGTTAGATGTTTTCATATACTTTGTTAGGATATTACAATATTTGGCCAAGATACAATTGTTTGAAAATCTGGAATCTGAGGGTTCAAAAACTTTAATGTAAATACTGAGATAATCGCCTTTAAAATAGTCTAAATTAAGTGTTTAGCAAGTTTTGATATATTTACAGTAGGAATTACACTAAATATTTCCATGGAACATGATCTTTACATAATATTCCAATGGATTTTGGCATAAAAGGAAAATGTATAATTTTGACCAATGTATTTTTTTTTTGGCTATTGTCAAAAATATATCCATGCAATTTAAGACTGTGGTCCAGGGTCACATATATTGTTTCTAATGATGCAACCAACAACTTTCTATGAATAGCTATAATTCTATATCATATTTAATTCAACAATGTTTCATTAGCAATGCTTAATTGAAGTTTGTTCCCTCATCTAATATGCTAAGTGCAAAGTCGTGTACCTTTGGCTTTTTGTCTGATTTTCAATATTTTGCTTCAAATCAAAGTTTGTAATGTTGTGATTCTCCTCATAGCTGAATGATTTATAATGCTCTAACAAAGACTTTTTTAATCCCTAGGGGGGAAATGATTTAGAAAAATACTTCCAGAACCAGAAATTACAAGGTCATACACTCAACACGCACACACACAAAATAAAACATATGCATGGATGGATCAATCATAGTAAGCTCTATAACATGCATTTAAAAATATATAATAAAATGTTGAATTTTAATGTCCTCCCTTGAACAGGAGAAGTCACGTTATGACTTTGAGCTTTTTCAAGGACTATCTACAGTAATTTGCATCCCAGATGTCCCTCTTCGATTACTAAGAGCACTTATTTATTTTAATTCAAACAGTATAAAATGTTTTACTGTCTAAAAGAGATCCACTTTCATTTTTTTTTCCCATTTCATGTTGCAGTCATTTACTTGCAGCATGTTTTAATTTTCTTTCTTTGAGCAACCACATTACATAAAATAACTACAAACGATCTGCATTAAGATTATGTAAAACCATATCATTTCCCAGCAAATAAACCTGCAGCATATGGGTTCATATCAGCATAAAGGGTAAGTAAATAACGACAGAGTTTTCATTTTTTCCCTGAACTATTCCTTTAATCTTGCTTGCTTACAACCCATAACCCCTGAGGATTAATCAGAGCTCTCAATTACCAAAAAAATCTGTCATCACATCAGCTCGGAAAGAAATCCACAGGCAGAGAGAGAAAATGATTGCTGGAGAGGTGACAACAGCATGTAATAATGCAAAGTAAACCCAGTGTTTAAGGGGGGAGATGAGTAAACAATCCCATTTCCAGGACAAAGGGGTGAAGCTGGTGTGACTCATGCATGAGGCGCCATTCCAGACCAAAAGCTCCATCTCTCACGTCTATTTCGTACCCTAAGAGGAATTCAGGGCTCTTTTCGCAAAGGGTATTTTCTGTAGGGAAGACGAGCTCCCTGATGACTAGATAGTGTCATAAATTAATAGAACAGCAGCGATTCGGACTGAGCCACTGCTGTTTTACCAGTCGACAGGAAACTGCACAACAAATAAACCACAAAAAAGGAGAGGAGAAGATGGAGTTCTATTTTGTGTGTGTGTTTTTTGTGGTAGACACTGCAGGCAAAAACACTTTTTTCATGCACTTGTCAATTTTGAGATGTTGGTGTTTTCAGTCTAATGTAAAGAAAAATCCAAAATGCACTCGTAAGTGTTAATTTTGTCACAAATGAGTCAATACTGTCAAAATTTGTCTTTTCCCATGCACTGAGCCAAAAATTGCCCCTTCTGCAGTAATTGCATAAACCAAACTTTTATAATAGTTTAATTCATAACTATATTCTGAGGAATTTGTGCATACATATTTTAAATGATGATTACACACATTTTATTTATTTATTTTTTCTGGCAGGTTGCAGCATTTTGTGAATTATGAGGCCTGTTGTACAAAATTGTTAACAAGTTTCGGGTTGACAAAGTCATGCAAATTTGTTTTTATAATGCTTGATTTAAACTTTCTCTGTTAACTCAGGGTTTACCCAAGATTTTATAATTAACTCTGGACAGCTGGAAGTGTGACACATGCAGCAATCAGCCAATTATACAACACAGTTGTTGAGAGTCAAATGTGTTAAAGACATTTACAAGACAGAAATAAACACAGCAAAAGTTTAAGGCAAATAAAAGCAAATATTATTCATTATATAAATGCAAATCAATCAACTAATTTTAATAACGCAGGTTCACCAAGAGCTCAGACTGTCATTTTTAAAACGTTATACCTTAAAGCAAATTCATATGCGAATATTTAAATCAAATTTTAAAACTTAAAACCTTATTAACTGACAATTCAAAACTATTTGAATAGGTTGTATAATATTCAAATAAAAGTCTAAATATTTACAATTCATATAGTATAAATAAAATATTAGCAACAAAAGACTATTTTGACTCAAAAAAGCTTTTTAGACGGCTTTAATTTGGAGCAAAAAAAGATGCTCAGGGACTGGGAGTGGCTTTGTTGTAACAAGTATGTCACTTTACTCACAGTTGATTGGTCCAGTTTGTGTTTGCAATCACTAACCCAGAGTAAAACCTACTCTGGTGGAGGTTGGTTGCATGGCACAAGTTACCATGGGAACGTAACCCGAAAAAAACAACGCACATTCTTGAGCCCGAAGAATCAAAAAAAGTTTGCTCAAACTAAACACGAACTTACTTGGGTAAAAAACAAAACTGGCTCTGTGCAACAAGCCTATATGGAGTGATAAAGAAGAGATTGCCAAAATCCCCTGTGCAATAACCTTTGACTCTAATATGTCAAAAAATTAAACAAGAATTTTGAACCATGACTTAATGCAATGTTCAGATTTTTGTGGTAGAACTTTTTGCAAATCAGTTCATATTTAATAGAATGATGCCTCTTTTGCTTATTAAAACATGATTTTAAACAACTTGTAATACAAAAAACAAACGTTTGCAAATACTAATTTAATCAATGCACTGAGAAATATGGTGATAACAATTAGTTCCTTTTTTTACCCTATTCACCTGCAGTGTCTTGCTTTAAAGCAGACATTCTGCTAAAACTCCTAGGGAGAAATCAAACTATCGGCAAATGAGACAACTGTTGACATACAGGAAAGAGCTATGAAATGAATGTGGATGGTATATCTTAGATCATTGGGTCTGGGAGGAATCTGATGAGGAACGCTTGAGCTCCAATTAAAATCTCTGACTTCTGACTAATCAGGAAAATTTTTCGAGAGGCATGAGACTCGGAAGTCTCCATTTACTTTCCACTTCTTATTCAAGGCTGTGTATGGAAACAGCTGAGTTACATTAATAAAAGCTCATTTGTGACTTCCTGCAGATAAAAAAAAAAGAGGAAATATGAAAATGACACATAGAAGAGACAAAAACAAATAGATATCAATGAGACAAGGGCATGGTTATTTCTTAGCTAAAATTAAAAACTTTTTTGTTAATTGAATTAAACATTAACTAAAACTCTGAACCAATGCATTTAAGTGAAAATTTAAGGTGAAGGCAGAATAAGGCTTACTTAAAAATACTAAAATAACTGATAAAAAAAATAAATAATAAAAAGCACAGTAAAGTTTTTAATGTAGGCAGAAAAGAAAACAAAAAGTTACTCAGTACCAGGGTTATTATATTTAACTAAATCCATAAAAATTAAATAAAAATAAATAAATATTGCAGTTAATTTTCAGGGCAACATTTTTCGTGTTCATTTAGTTTGACAAAATACTAAAATAATCTAAGCAAAAAAAAAAAATCATAACAATATATCCACAATAAAGAAAGACAACAAAACTACTTAAATTTTTAAACATAAATAAAAATGAAAACCAGTTCAATTTAATAAAAAAATAGTTCTCAATGAAACTAAAATACCACCAAGTAATGCACTTCAGGCAGAAAATGGCAGGCAAACATCAACAATCTACCTTCTTTTTTTAAGTTTGGTATTGTAATTACTACGGTACTACAATGTTTTCTCTCTGGTGAAGGTTATGTGAATGGTGATTTGCAAAGTGGGACATACTGTAGTCGTTCAGTGCTATCAGGCTAATGTTAGCATTTTCCAAGATCATTAGCATTTTCCAAGATTTTACATTCAGTGCACAACGATGAAGGGCAAAAAAAGGCATAGTATCGAAAAAAGGTGAACACTGAAGTTTCTTTCCTTCCTCTACAGTTGGCTTGTCAATAACGTGCTAATGCAACATCTCGGTTAGCGTGCCCTAAACTCAACAGAACAGGTGTCATCTTGCGTGTCACAAAATGAGACAAAAACAAGAGATGAGACACAGATTTGAGAAAAAAAAACTAAGAAAAGAGCCAACAACAGACAGAAAAAAGGAAGCAGGAGTAGATGAGAAGCAGTTAAGTTAGTCACAAGATCCTAGTGAGCTGAATGTTTCTCCTGCTGCTTCTTTTTTTTCCTCTCTCCACATTGCAGCCAAGAAGAGACTCTCAAACTCAACTGAAGTGTCTGTTGGAGCTCAGTGCAAGGGAGAGGAGGAATCATGAATCAGCCTGTCAGTCAGTGGAACAAAAGGGGGCAAAAAAGAAAATGGAGTGATAGGGAAAAGAGGGGATGAAGAAGTGTGTGCAGGTGCCCAGCGGCGGAGCTCCAGGCCTGCTGAATTAGTTTAATTAGGTATGTGCTCCTGGCTGTCCTTTTTTCAGCTCCACTGCCCACGTATTTCCCTCTGCAGACTCCACGCCTTCAATCCCCTAATTTTCCTCCCTCTCCGGGACGTCCTCTCCATCTCCTCCCTCGTCTAATCTAATCAGAATTCCTCTTCATTCTCCATTCCTCTCACAATAGCTCCATCATGGGCCAAATGGGGATTGTAGGGGGAAAAACAGCGCTGAGCGTGTTCGATTATATCCGGCTGGTTAACTAGTAAATATGTCTGGGAGAACACAATCAATTGGCGTCGTCAATGTCTGGCAGAGTAGGCTTGGTGGTGTGCAATGTATGGACGGGGCGATCGTTTGTTAGCTTTATTGTAGTGAATCATTTTAGGGCCAGCTGAATGGTGTGAACTCAACAAATCGGTGAACTGTAAAAGTGTAATGGATCATGATGAGGTTTATTCTGACTGCGGTTTCTTAAAGGGGAACGTCGTGCCCCTTTTTGTATGATGCAAAATAAATCTCTGGTGCCCTCAGAGTATGTCTGTAAAACTCTGTAAAAACTGCTCAGAGATTATTTATTATAAATTTGTGCTTGTCCCTTTAAATGCAAATGAGCTGCTGCTTTCCACAAGAGGGCGGAGCCTATTCTGACACTCCAGAAATCTCATGCAGCCAAAATGATCAGTAGTACATTAAAGATTTAAATGTGTGGAGCCAGATCGATCTCAAAAATAATATATTTACAAAATAAAACTCATACGTGCACAGCACATTTCACCGTTGCAAAATTCAATTTGTAAGTTCAAAAGTTGTATACACCACGAACAATTTTAGCTTACCCAGTTCACCTATAGCGCATGTCTTTGGACTGTGGGGGAAACCGGAGCACCCGGAGAAAACCGACACACAACATCATAAGACATTAATATTAGGTTAGTTTTAGGTCGCCAGCATCTAAGGGCAATGTTATTTTGACGTTTAATAAAGACGTAAAATGACCTTGACATTTTGTTGATTTTAGGTTGTGTTGGAAAGTAACCAAAATGCAATGTCTGTCCAACATTGGACATTGACATCGGCCTGAGGTTGGGTTTTGGCATCAACCTGATTTTCCAAACAAAATGCAACATCCCACAACGGTGGGGTACAACGTCAATCTGACGTCATGTTGACATCCTGTGCCTGCTGGGTTGTCACACGTGCATAGAGTGCTTTGAATTTGTGTGCGGTATTTTTGAGACCTTCCTGGCACAATGGTATTCATAAACAAAACTTTTTTTAGGTTATTCTCTGTAGCCAATTGCTGTGAGCTTGTAATCCACCAATCAAAATGCTCCTTACTAAACAGACTCCAGAAGCTCAACTCTGTGCTTCTACTGTGCATGCAGTGAGCTGTAATTTCATCATTACATACAACAAGGATTATTTTTACTTAAATAAGATCAGTATGTACATGCCAGGTTTTTAAACTCTTCCATGCATAATATGACAAATGGAATCCCGTTATAATAGAAGATGTCTGAAGTTGTTTCCTGTATGAGTGCATCAGGCATTACACACTAAATGGAGACTACTTCAGTGGTGCTGTGGGTGGAAACATGCAGATTAAGGGCGGTAATAAGATCCCATTCCTACATCACTAGAAGAGTAAAATCTGAATGGCAGATTTTTTTCACATGCTTGCAGAAAATGGCTTACAATAAAGATACAGCAGAGACCATATTATAGCGCTTAAATATAGAAAAAGTCCAATTTTCATGAAATGTCCCCTTTAACGTGAGGTCAAAGACCTAAAGGCTGTGAATGGCCTACTTATACGCAGTTGTCTCGGAATATTAAGGAGGGATGAGGATGAAAAATATCAAATAATAATGTAATATCAAATAATAACAGCAAAAAAAAAAAAAGTATCACCTTAAATATGCACATATTATCACCTACAGCAACACATCTGACATTCAGCATACTGAAATAGGATTCGCATCTTATTACTTATTCCATCAGGTTTATCAACAAGGGTGTTCACATTCTGACCTCAAGTACATGGTGCACAATTAAATGCCCGCATTATCTGTATATGTGGGGGAAAAAATTATATTTTAGTCGCATTTTAGCAGTGTAAATGGCTCCCTCATCGCTAATCGCAGCAATTTGTGATTGAACCACTTAAAAGGATTAAACTGAGGAATGGAAAGATGTTCTCTCTTTTTCTCATGCTTTCAAAAAATGTAATAATTGAATAAGAAGATGAATACAAGAAAAAGACAAAACAAATTCTACATAATATTACTAATCTAAAAATGAATCAGTAAGAAATAAAGAAAAATAAATAAAGTAAAAATAGCTCAGGCCACTATAGTTCAACAGTCCCAACATGCAGTCCTATCCTGATCTCTAATTTCTTACCACTTGCTAAAACTGCTTTCTGTCCTACATTTTACTAAAAACAAACAAACAAACAAACAAACAAAAAACATACTTTTAACTCTCATGAAGCATTCAAACACTCAAAATCAGCATACGGTTTTCACAATTAAGATCTATTTGGGTCTGAAGAATCATTTTACTAAACAATCATGATATTGACTTATATTATTATATAGAAACATTATATTTGATCAGTTTTCATTAAAGAGTGAATGTCAAAAAACGTTAACGTTGAACGTTACATGAATGTTAATACTTTTGTATATTTTTTTTCAATATTAATGGCAAATTTTATTTAAACATTAGTGTATATAATTTAAAAACACATACAATTTGTCTATTAACATTAACCTCATTGGAATAAATGCGGTTCAGTTGAATTCCTTCAAATGTATAATTAATGACTGCTCAAAAACATAAAACCTACATATTTATTTGTAACCTACATGAAAATAACAACAAATATTGCTCTGAAAAGATTTCAAACTAAATGAATTAATTTTACTTGCATAAATATATAATTTCCCTTTGACAAAATAAGTAGTGTTTCATTTTGCAGTGGTTCATCACTGCATTTATTTCCAAAATGTCACATAGAGAAGTGTCACCTTTTTTTAAGCTGATGTAATTTTTATCTAAAGGTGCTTGATATACCCAGGTCCAAAATAAATTAAATATTTGTTTAAAAAACATATTATATCTGTTTTTTTAAAGAAAAATTTAATGATGATAATAAAATAATTGTTAAAAAATGTTTATGTATTTTTGCAGTTCAGCACAGACCTTAATGCCCTATGACAGCAAAAAGAGTATATATTACTTCCAAAATAATGTTATTTCTTTAAAACTAAAATCCTTTTTACAATTTACTTGAGGCTCAATTGGCTACAGTACATAAAGTGAGTTCCCCACGGGTTCACACAAAGGAGGTCTACAAAATACCCAGAGAAATCCATCCATTTGCTTTGCCATTCATATATATGGTGTGGTATGATATGTATAACCCCATTTACAGAGTATAATTACAATGATTAAATTTATATTATTATATACTTGAATTTTCTTTTAGCACTGAATTTATCTGGGAGGTATGCCAGAAAAAGCTTTAACTCTGCAAGTTCAACTGTGCATTTCGGCTGCATTAAGGATAAAAAAGTGTGAATATGTATGTGTGTCTGTGTGTGTGTGAGAGAGAGAACAAGAGAGGTGTGGAAATGGCAGAAAAAAAGCGAGTGACAGTGTATGTGTAGGTTACAGATGTGGGTATTTCAGAGAGACTGAATACTTTGTGTGCGTGAATGTGTGAAACCATGTGTGTTACCAAGTGTGACTTTCATGGAGGATTCTTGAATGTGTTCATATGTGGCAAGATGAGCAGAGGTATGATTGAAGAAATGGTGAAACAAATGGAATAAGTGCAGTGATTCAGAAGATAAAAATTAAGAGTGGACCAAGATGACCCAGAATCTGTTCTCTTCCCATCAGCATGCATACTTTCACATATATTTATAACAAAAAATTTATTTTTAAAGATCATAAAGAGACATAGCTCAACTATCATTTTCTATTAGTAAAAGTTAAATGCCTTATGTCAATCTACCTTGACTGATAAAGATAAACTGCATATCTGCCTGCAACGTGTATCAAACCATTAGGAAAAAAGCCCAACCCCAGCAGAAACAGCATCACTCTGCAGAGGAATTTTTTTCTAACGTGGCATAAATGGCCTTGTAGGCTTTGACTGACTGTCTCTGAGCCTCAGAAGAACGTCATATACTCCATCGGCTTCAAAATCAACAGCCACTGCAGGGAAAAAAGCAGTACGCGAGCAGCTATTACAGCGAGGTGCCACAGGGCACACTACTGAGCCCACTGCTGTTCTGAACCACGCCGCAAGAACACAAAACAGCTTTGACCCTTCTTAATCTCTGGCTTTCTCTTTAGTTTTGTTCTGAGCCGTGGGAATTTCGTAGAGATTGTGACGCGTTCAGGTGAAGCTAATCGGATCTATGAGAACATTGTCATCACTCAGATGAGTGGGCCCTGCCAGCCGCTAGTAGCCTCTGGGGACACTGAGCCATAACTTACATCAAAACAAGCAACGATCACTACCAAAGTCACTCAGAAGTTTGCAGCAACAGAGCGGACAGTACTTGTTAATGCTATTAGTTAGTTATGTAAACCCGCGGCCTCTATGCAGCAGTGAGGGACAAAGGAGCGAGGTGGCACACAGTGTGTGGTGAGCTGTGCACATTGCAGAACGAGCCTGCGGCGCAGCACTGCAGCTGTCAAGCAGGAGCTCTACCATGCATCCGTGACTGATTACCAAGGGGCCGCTACGTCACAAATTCACACGACGCAAGCCTCCACAAGACGTGCAGCCGAACTATGGGGGAATGACAAATTTGTCCTTTTTTTGTCTTGTTTGAGTCATTGTGAACTGCAGTTAAGCCTGGGGCCCAATGTGTTTTGGGCTCTCCTGCTGAGATTTTAATTTGTTTAGCTAAAATGCTAAAATCACAACTTGCGTGCTTTAGGTTACTAATTAATAATGGGGAACTTCTGGTGCATTGGGAATGTTTTTTTTTTACACTCACTCCTCTGGAGGATAAAATATCCAGCCGCACTGCTAATAAACATAACATGTCTCGTAGTGTCTCCTTCAGTTTAATTAGGTCACTTTTTGTCATATGGCTCAATGAATCGTGCCATTTCAGCAGTGGACACAGAACTAATACGATCAGGGCTTTTGCTAATTGGAGCACTGAAAGTCACATGGCCGTGGACTGCAAGCGTGCACGCTGACAAATCACTGGCAATCATGCTAACAAAGGGAGGCCATTTTGCATATATCATCATCAGATTTAACACAACAAAGAAGATGGATGCAGGACTGGCGCTGGCAGCGTGGCATTTATCGAAGAGCAGGGCACACAAGGAAGTGAGCTACATGATTGGACTGGGCTGCAAATAATCAGAAGTGAGTAGGAGGTGTGGAGGTGACGGCTGTGTGCTTAGGCCACCGGGTGAGGCTCGCACAAAGCAGAAGGTGAGCAGAAAACACCTCTGGATCTTTGCAGAACTCTTCCCCCAGGACTCGGCCATGCTAGCACAGCGGCAATGAGGACAAATGAGTGTGTTGCGGCACTGACATCAGACTGGCATGGGGAAACGGGAGCCATGTGATGGTGTGCCGAAGTGTGGCCTGGAGACGGGCCAGTCATCGCTGGCACAGTGGCAGGCCTCTGCTCCTCTCCGCCATGACGGATGGGTGGGCAGACAGCTGTTTAACATCACAAGATTTACAGCCCTCCCGTAGCAGCCGTCAGTCCAACACCTATCAGCCTGAAGTAAATCTCCTGTCTCCTGCCTCTCAGAGAGGAGCGTGAACCGAGGAGCCACTCAAGCAATCGGCTGTTAATCACCTGACCTCTATTGTTCTGCCATAACCGAGGCCAGGCCAACCCCTATCGCTCTCCTCCTGCTCCTCTTTCACTTTCACTCGCTCACTGCTCTCCCCTCCCCTCCCCTCCCATCCCTCCTCCACCCTCTCCTGCCTAGGGATGTTTAAAGCTACATATTTTCGACTGGTTGGAGAGCTGCCTGAATGACTACTTGACTAATCGATGTTATGGAAGCCCTGTATAATTAGGCTTTTTGGGATTCATCAGGCACAAGTTGAACGTTTCTTATGGGGCATTAACATAAGATGCATCCTTGTGTTTAAGCATGCTCGGATCACGAGACACATTCTGAAAAAACGCTTGTGGGATGCTTAAAGTAGGCGTGAAATGGAAACCAATGTTATAAATGATTTTATTGATCTTATTGTGAATGATTCATCTATGCATGAATTAAATTTTTACGAGCTTGTAATGTTAGAGCTTTTAATTTTCAAAATGCCCTTCTGGTGAAACAGCAGACTTCTCTTTGGAGACATATTCTGGTCTTCTCCAGCAATTTTATTCACTTTAATCCCTCCGCTTCGACAGAAAATTTGAAATTAGAACTTATTCCCATCCAATCAACATTTACTCTGGTATACATCACAAAACTGAATAAAAGATCTGTCACTACTTAAGCTATATCCTGCATGTCACTTTCAAGGTCGATTTGAGGACACTGTTTTTCAAAGTTTTGTTGTTAAAAATATCTAAATAAACTAGTCAACCAAGTACACTACTGACCCCATTCCTACTCCTGCTTCCTTTTCAGTTTACATTCACTCTTTTTCCCCTCAATCACTCTGTTGTTTTGTAATCCACGTCCCCTGCGCACTGCTGGGAGGTCACCGGGCATGAGGAGGTGGATCAGCAGTGCCGACGAATGCCGCAGTGTAAAGTTACACGCTCCGGAGGCTTGCACAGGCTCACACTGGATAATACTTCCGCTTGGATGGAATTGCGAACAAACAGACACAAATGTTTTTACCTCCCCCTCTCAGAAAATATTTTCTATTATCATTATTATTATTACAACATTAAGCTAATATTTTATATCCCCTGACCCTGCTTGAATGATATATGATATTTGAAGTGGTTTAATTAGTGTGCTGTACTTTACTGTAGCTGACATACAGTATGTACAGTATGGTATGACCCCATTCAGAAAGGTCTATAAATGCACTCGCTACACATGACAAACGTTTTTGGATGTTGCAACATGCATGAAAATGTTTATAGACAATCAAAAACTTTGAATTTTCAATACACCTTTACTATCACCATCACAATCCTGTCTATAGTATCTCTGCTTACTTATAAAACAGCAGGTAAGCAAAAGGGGGGAAATGTTTTTCACTAAATAGATTGTTTCATTGGCCCAGAAATGCCTCAAAGTTATGTAAAATGAGTTATGCTGCTTAAACCATTGATGTCTGCATTTATTTCTCAAAACAAGATGTTTCTATATCCACAGTGGCATGATGCCAAAAAGAGAGCAGACATTTTTGATTGTGTGCACAATGACTTTGAAATAAGAAGGACGCTCTGGCACAAACCAGGCCTTAACATCAAGAATGCAGAGAGTATGCAAAACTATGGAAAACTACGGAAACCTGACCCGGTTCAAGCCATCTGCTATGCAACTATGCAAATGTAGTGTAAACAGAGCACGACTACGGTGGGGCGAGAAAATAAATTGCAGGGCAGGTCATGTGACCTTGTGCTCCGTTTAGAAGACAACAGGAATGCTGGGTCGCACGTAGAGCGAAGCATTTACTCTGCTTGCATCTGCCCACCCCTCCTCCTACTCGCTCTGGCATCTGGCACCTTCTCCCACTCTGTAATGCCAGGTAATTACCTACCCTATCTGTTGCTGCTTACCCATTCTACCTACTCTCAAAACATTCAGGAAAAGCAGTGGGCTCCTTTAATTATCTGCTTTCTGCATCATTCTGGAACGCGTCCAAGCCAATCCCACCGGACCGCCTCAAAATAAATCAGGGATTCATACCAAAACCAGCCACGATTGTGTCCGTAGCGCAGCAAAACAGTACATGTTGTGGGCTGTGCTGCTTATGCTGAGTACTGTGATTTAAGCAACAATGTAATCGGTGGCTTCGAAGCTTACCTGGGCAACTAGCAGGTCCGACCTGGACCTTTTCTAATGATAAGTGCCTAAGCGGCCTTAATCACTGGTTTCACACCACTGCGAACGTGCACCGTGTTTGAATGCTTCGCAATGACCGGAGGTCCATTAACAATTCATTTGGGTTAGCAAGTAAAGTTCATCCAATGCCAATGAGCGAAATGGAAAGGAGGGTGCGAAATAAAAATTACTTCCTGGAGGTGGAAACAGACACGAGGATCTCAGCTCTGACCTTTTTCCCAACTTATCATCATCCAGAGAAGTGATCCCTAGTGTTTTTTTTCCTCTTGCTTTGGCTGGCATGGGGACTGAGTCACACGTCAGCCTGAATTAAAAGCTGCCCAGTACTCCAGGCCGCGTGTTGCCTTAAGAGAGACCGCGCGTGTGGACAAACTATGCATGCGTGACCTTGGACCCTGATAGAGCAGGCATGACGTGTGAACACAGTGTCGTCGCCTGCATGTATGTGTGGGTCCAACAGCTTTCGTGCTGTTCTGGTATTTTTACAAATTCTCCACAATCTCCTTGGTATCCCGATTTGCTTCAGCTTAAAAAAAATAATAAAAACACACAGTGTCTGAACAAAGTCTGTGCTGATTTCAAGACCCCCTGGTGACTTGAGAGACAACTAATTAGCTATGAGCTCATACAGACATAGCCATGTGACTCAGCTCTCCACACAAGAGCTGTTCCTTGATGCCATTCCTACATCATGAATATTGCAGAACACAGGACAAATATGTGAGCTCAGCAAGACAGAGGGGCAACTCCTTTGGAGCATTAGGCATGTAGCCGTCTTCCCAGACATCAGTGAAGAGCTCTGAATCTGTGGATGTCTGGGCCTCCCTCAGGGTGGATCACGCCTTCACCCTCCACAGCATCAATAGACGGCTGTCCGCACTGAGAGGGAGACTGTACATGTATTGCACATCAAGGATCTGTCCATGCAAGAAGTCCTGAAAAGCAAGACAGCCAAATAGCAGGAGTCTGGCGAGTGAGTCAGAAAGCAAACAGAGTCAAGGCATGATTTTTTTTCTGTAGCTCTTTTTAGTATGTGTTCATGTGACTGCAGTGGGATGGTTGTCACGTTGTCAGGAAGTAATGATAGCCTAAAGAAACATTAAAAGGGAGACTTTTGATATAGACAGTATGCTAAGATGTGACATGGATTCATAATGATGCATACAAAAAAACAACAACAACATTTGTTGTTAAAGCTATGGTTAAATAGATGCAAAAAATTTGATATGTAGTCATTTTTGATAGATTTAGTGGTTGTTCGGTTAAATACTAATAATCAGGCATTATATTTTCTCTGTTTTTAGCACTGATACGATGCCCATACAGTACAATTCATCCCTATTTCCCTTTTTTTTTTAAACTGTGATTAATAATAAAAATTACAAATAATTTAGAGAAAACAGAAGCGCGAATACATTGCATGCCCAGTTTAATATCTTTATGGAAATCTAAGATGAAATCAATATGAATACAAGCTTGATTTCAGATTTATTACACTGCTAAATAAGCGTATAAAATAGCTAATTATACTTAAAAGTGACACTTAACCGCAGCATCCATAATAGTAATCTCAATTACAAACTGTGATACACTAATGTATCACACTGCATGTTATCTTTTGTTTTGTGCTCATCTTGCATTAATAATTAAATAAAACTATAGATCTTCATGAAGCTAGTAAGCCTAATTCACACCCAGCATGAGCATAACAATGGCAGACATCATGAGGCAATGTTATGATGAACCATCATCATGCTAATTGCGAAATGCTTTAAAAAGTAATTAATTAAGCAGCGCACAAACAATCTGACAACTTGTCAGTTACCAGCACTGGGTCATTGTGCAAGCTGCACCGGGCAAAATTCAATCCAAACACAGATTCGCTGTGGAAAAAAAAAAAATAATAATAAAAATAAATAAATAAATAAACAGTTTATACGTTGACGCCAAAGGACAGCACAGAAGGACAAAGAACAAAAACAGAGCATGCTCACAAACCAGTCAGAGAAAAAAAAACAAAAGAAGACCACCTGTCCATCAGGAAGGCCACCAGCTTTCCTCCCCCTTTTTTTTCGATATCTCTGAGCCCAATGACGGCCAGCGATACTCCTTATCAGCTGGTGAGATGAGATTTAGTTTCAGGCCTAACACTCATGGGAGGCTATTGATAATGCCGGTCTCCCCCTTCTGCTCTCCTCTCATTTTCCTGAAGTGGGACCTGCCTCGCCTGGCCAAATCCAAACCGCAACCATGACAGCAACTGCAAAACTGATTTCCAATCGGTGTAACGGGGTGACATCTAGTGTGTTCCAGCTATGGATGAATACGATGAGCCATGCAAAACCCAGCTGCGAGCTCTGGCAGTGGGCAACCCCTTTAGTAAAATCCCCTCTTTTTCCCAATGCTACCTGGATGGAAAGCTAGGTCAAGCTCCCAGAGATGGGCTGTGATGTTGTTTTGACATCCACTCTGCTGCATAGCTGAATGAATAATCGATGGTGCTTGAAAACAGAAGGCATTTGATTTGTTTTTGTTTTTTTCTTATTATAGTGCCGTTTTAAAAATGCTCATGAAACTTTCATGGTTCATAGGTACAAAGCCGGAAACGACTAACATGCTCAAAGCGCTGTTTTCCATTACTGACCCGTATCCCTATGGCTTGGAATCATTAATGGTCTTCATGTGCAGAGCGAGCCCATCTGCATCTGTGTGTGTGAACGTTTTTATAGCCTAGTAAATGGTTGCATATAACTGCCGAACTAACCTATTATGCTGACAGACAGCAACTATTATGTGATATTGATCGCACAAGACTTTCAATAATAGCGGTCCTGTTGATTTGATCAACTGGAGAAGCGGAGTTTATCTAGAGCGTGTCTTGGTCGTAAACTTTAGGAACATCAGTCTGAATATAGCCACCATTCATCAAAGCTCAATTTGACTGATTCACCTCAGCAGATACCACGCAAGGGACTTGTGTGAAATTAGTGGTGTTAATCATATACTAATAATAAACAGTGAATTTAATTACGCCCGTGATGTATTGTCATCCACGGCGAGTGCTGGAGGATTTTCATACACCACAACCCCACAAAGATTTATCTGACATCAGCTCGCAATCGAGTTAGCCTCAGTACTTCAGCCCTGGCTGCCCTGCCAGAGAACAGTTGGTGATGGAGCTAATAGAGGGTTGCAACATGGCAACGGCAGAAAAAAGACAGCAGATATTCAAGAGGGCGATACAAAAAGGATTAAAACAGCATTATGGTGGATACATTCTTCGGATGTGCTGGTGTCTATTATATCTGACCAGTATATAAAGAGATGCAGGATTGGTGATTTAAAAAAAACACACACAATCATACTACCCTAATAGTCAAAACCTGTATTATGTTTTTCTTGTGTAATCTTCTACATTTACACAAGAAAATATGCAATCAATCACAGAATTATCATAAAATAATGTGTATCCTAAAAAAAAGATTATGTTTTTAAGTTTTCTGTGGACAAATGTTCGACCAGTCCCTTTCTATGTCACCGTATTACGCATTTTTGCAGTTCCAATGTTTTTGAAAGTGATACCTTTGTCTACATGTAACTACAAAAACACAATTTTGTTAAAATGGTGACATATCACACATTAAGTCTATAGGCATGCGTGAGCGGACTATTTGACAACCACAACAATGGCGGATTTCATGATTGTATGTGTCCAAGCACATAGTTACTGTTTACAAGTGATATCGCCATCTACTGGCTTGACATGCATGATAAGGCATTGTTAGTTTTGTGGATCTGTGTGAAGTATAATTTTTGACAACACTGTCATCTTTGTGTGCAACTTTCCATCTCAAGGCAATTCGTAACTTTTGATTTAATGGCTAATTCGTATTCATTTGTACAATGTTATTCATACATTTTAGTATAATTTGCTCATCCCCCAATGGGGGGTAGAGCTAGGGGTGAGGATTGGGGGCACGCCTTCTTTTAAAAATTGTACATTTGATTGTACAATGGAGTATGAATTTATACAAATTAGCCCCTTTTCTGACAATACATAAAATAGTTACGTTTCCTTGTGAGATTGCGTTGGAATATTAGATTAGTAGTTATTATTATGTTGTGTTTGTGAACAAATATTTGAGTCTGATCTTATTAAACTGGTTGGTAATTCACAAGCTAACCTGAAAGATTGTACCCATGTTCAGCTTGTTATTGGAGAGGATTTTCTAAAAAAAAATTAAAAAGCAGAAAATTCAGCATGTCAGTGAATCTCAGGAAACTAACATGATTATTGATCTAATGAACATTTTTTGGTCACTTCCCTCATGATTAATGATCATCATTTGATAAGATGGCATTCTTAAATATGTTTTCCAAGACAGAAAGAAAACATATGTTCAGAACAAAATGAGAGTAAATAATGACATCATATGTTTGAGTTGCCTGGGAACAATTGTAATGTGACTTAGGCTACATCATAAAACATAATGTTGTATGTGATGAACAGGGCTCCCTGAACGTAAATGCCAACACATAAAAGACTAAATCTTCATTAAAAAAAATAATAATTTCAAAAAAGGCCTCGATAAGTCATCTAAACAATTTATTTGGACCATACATGTAGCCCGTCCTTTGTGAACTTGTTTAAGGGGTCAGATGTCTCTTGAAAATTCATTCCACAAAAATAAATATTTTACCAACAACCCATTTGGAGAAAAAATAGCCCCTTATCCAAACAAAAGGCTGTTTTATTCCCACGGCTTGTCCATTTCACTCTCTCTCTCTCTCTTTCTCGTGCATCCGAAAGCCGCACATGGCATGACTCGAATGAGGGCAAATCAATACACACAGCGCCCGTTAGTAACGCTACGCTGGCACGCAGGTGTTCAAACCCATCACCAACGAGGAACATATAAAAAAGCCAGACTTCAGAGGGTTTGAACAATAACACAGAGCAGACAATAACATCTCCGCTTGTGAGTCAACACCGTCCGCTCACTTCTCTTCTCCAGCCCCGCGCATCACCTGCATCTTTGAAAACACATATTCCGATGACAAAAGCATCTGCAGGGACACGCAGAAGTGCTCTTACCTGAAAGTGCGCGCGCGTTTTCCCCACTTCTGACTGGAAATTGTTCGGTCGCCTTTTGTATAGTCCAGAGAGGCGAAATGCGGCGTTTGCCCTCCCCTTTCACTGGCGTACAGACGACGGCTGTTTGAGCGCGTCAAGCCGCTCCACCTGCATGAAACGACACCGCAGATCTGCCGCTCAATGCGCGTCTCCCGGTAGCGGTTACGGGCGCGAAATGAGGGCGCGGTCAGTGGAACACCTCACCAATCATCCCGCGTGAGCACTTCGCCTTCCCGGAGAACCGACGACACGATGACTGCGGCACCGCTGCCTCAATGTGACTTACTTTATCAAAATCTGGACCACCGACTATGACCAGGAGCTGCGGCTCATTTATCCCTCCACTGTCCCTTAATCCGTTTAGAGCGGGGTTTCAGAATCTATAATATTTACATCAAACACCATCTGGGATTTAAATAACCTTTTAATCTCGTAATAAATATTATGACTATTAAAGTTAACTACTTTTAAAATGTTAATGTATTTGCTGGTTTAAATTATTTGCTTAATACTATGAGGGAAAAAAAACACTGCTGTAAGGAATGCTCAATCCTGATTGGTCAGTTGAAGGTTTCAAGACAAATATTTTATAAAATAATATTTGTTGTCCATGGCAACACTCATCGGGGAAACAAGCTCGTGTTTCCTTTTTTCCACACTTAAAAAAAAAGGTTCCATAATGGGGGTTTTGCAGTGATGCCATAAGAACCATTTTGGGTTCCTCAAAGAACCAATGGTCTTTTAAAAAACTTTTTGTTCTTAGTTTTAAGAACATTTTAATCATGTAAAAAACATTTTTATACAATAAAAAGCAATGAAAAGGTTCTATGGATGTCAATGCTTCTTCGTGGCATCATTTTTAACACTTGATGTGTCATGATTAACATTATAAGATGGTGAATTGTTAATGTTGATTTCAAATTGGCATTGATTACATATCTTTTGATCAGGTAGCATTTCACATTACGATTTCTTTTACTTTGCTATAATTATTGATTTTGTTGTTATAAATACAATGACAAAACTTGCTGTGGTTACAACTTAAGTTGTTATGCAGCAGTGTTAGCAAAAAAAAAAAGTTTCTGTTATATTACCTTAAATATTTTTTATCTTTCCTGAATTGTGGACTGTTGCATAGATTAGAATAGAATACAATACAATGCAATACAACAGTGTGTAAATATGCAAGTATATATTGTTGTGTGCCATATATATATGGCCCTTTTAACTTCACAAAGGAAATATTTATATTTAAAATTTGAAATTGTAGCCTATGTTAATTGTTCACATAGGTCAATGTAAATATCTGACATCTGACTTTCTAACTAAAATCTCTCTCTCTCTCTCTCTCATATATATATAAATATATATATATATAAATCTCTGAAATGCACTGATTGTAAATTGTGTTCAAAAGGTCAACAGAAATTAGTGTTATTCGTTATAAGGCTCTGCACAGCAAAGAATGAAAAAAAAAACACAAAAAGTCCGCAGGTGTAAATGTAATGTTGCAAATAGAAACTATTTATTTAATCCTGACGGCTGTAATAGTTTAGTTTAATTATGCTGGGGAATTTTAGCCTCCTTACCTTCAATGTGTCAGGTATTTTTATTCATTTTGGTGGCACAAGGCCCCATAATTCTCTGGCTTAGTGTTTGTAAAATGTAAGAGGGAACATCTTTCTTGGTCCCTATAGCACTTATCTTTGAAATAAGCCACCTGGCTCACATTCTCTGCCACTTTTAAAGTTTCAAACCTGACAGCTTTTCAGCCCTATAGCCTCATGGGACTGCAAAGTGTCCATTGTTTGCACACTTCAGAATCTCAGATGCAGTTGGTCATCTGGGTATTGTTCACCTTTGAGGTGGAGTTTAGTGCCACCTTTTTAGACAAAATTCATTAACAAATGGTAATTTACATGCATGTGAACTTTAATTAAATCCCAATTTTAATCCGTAGTTTAATATGAAGTTGGCCCAGCCTTTGTAGCAATAACAGCTTCAAATCTTCTGGCTTTCCACAAGGTTTAGGAGTGTATTTATGGAAATTTTTGACCATTCTTGTAGAAGCACATTTGTGAGGTCAAGCAATAATGTTGGATGAGAAGACCTGGCTCACAGTTTCCACTCTAATTCATTCCAAAGGTGTTCTGTTAGGTTGAAGTCAGGACTATGTGCAGGCCAGTCCAGTTCCTCCACACCAAACTCATCCAAGTCTTTATGAACCTTGATTTGTGCACTGGTGTGCAGTCATGTTGGAGCAGGAAGGGGCCATCCTCAAACTGTACCCACATAGCTGGTAGCATAAAGATTGTCCAAAATGTCTTGGTAAGCTGAATCATTAACACTGAATCTACTAGAATGTACTAGAATGCCCATAACAGCCATTCAGACCATTCTTACCAAGGCTGTACCGTATTTATTTATTTATTTTTGTCATATTTACATTCAAAGGTTCTATTGAGATTTCAGAATTAATTTTTGAATGTGTGGGATCATATTTTATGAAGACATTATCCTAAAAATATTATCTTTATTTTTGCACTATAGCCTATAATTGTGTATGAGTTACTAGAATGTCCCAGAAGGTCTGTACCTTACCTTTCCAGCTGACATATCTGAAGTATAGTTACGCTTCTTTTCTATCAGAAAGTTATGGTTTTGTAAGCAGAAAATTGGTAGGAAACGGAAGCATACATATTTAAAGGCACAGGAAAAAGTAGCTGACGATTTGATTGTTATGGTCATTTATTTAAAAAAATACTCATAACTCTTGTGTTTTGTATTTAATTTTCACATTTAGGAAATGTCAGGGTACTATATGGGGTTTACAACAGTCAAAACGGTCAAAATGACTGCCTCTGTAGTTCTAGTGTTAAGAGTTCCTTTCATTGAAACTAAGGGGCTAAAGTCAACCAAGAAACAAACAAACGTCACAATCCCTCCTCCACCAAACATTATGATTGACACAATGCAGTCACGCAACCATTCTCTTGGCAACCACCAAACTTAGACTAATCCATATAGGCTTGGATGCAGTTGCTCATGGAAACCCATTCCTGAAGCTTCATCTTTTCTTGAGCTAATCTGAAGGCCACAGGAAGTTGGGAGGTCTGTAGGTATTGAAAGCATGTGCTGACCCCTCTCTTTGATTTTATCTGGCTGAGCTGCTGTTGTTCCCAATTGCTTCCACTTTATTATAACACCACCAGTAATTGACTGTGGAATGTTTAGTAATAAGGGAAATTTCGCGAATGGGCTTATTTCACAGGTTGCAACCTATCAAGCCAGAATTCACTGAGCTCAACCCATTCTTTCACAAATGTGCGTAGAAGTAGCATGCACGCCTAGGTGTTTATTTTATACACATGTTGCTATGTAAATGATCAGAACACCTGAAATCAATGATTTGGAAGGCTATTCCAAAACTAGTGTATGACACAAATGACACACTGCACTTTGCATACTATCAATATTCTGATCATATTTTTTCCCAAGCACATTTTGCCAAGTCAACATTATTCATAATAGCTAGCTACTATTAATTTTAAATACAATCATTAATAAGTGTTGTTGTTTTTTTACTAGAAGGACTAGAAGTGGAAAACCAATTAAATTCAGATGTGCATAATTATTAAGTAATTATTATCTTTATTATCTGGGACAGCAGGGCCCCAGAAAAAAAAAATGGTTGAGAAGGAATGGTTTTCAAAAATCATGATGACAAATTAGATTTGAAACCAAGAAAACATCAGGAACTCTTTAATCTCAAGTGAAGTGAAGTGTAGTGTGGCCAAGTATGGTGTCCCATACTTGGAATTTGTGCTCTGCATTTAACCCATCCAAGTGCACACACACAGTTAGTGAACACACACATACCGTGAACACACACCCGGAGCAGTGGGCAGCCATGCTGCGGCGCCCGGGGAGCAGTTGGGGGGAACGGTGCCTTGCTCAAGGGACTCACCTCAGTCGTGGTATTGAGGGTGGTGGAGAGTGCTGGTCATTCACTCCCCCCACCCCCAATTCCCGCTGGTACCGAGTATCGAACCAGCAACCTTCGGATCACGAGTCCAACACTCTAACCACCAGGCCACGACTGCCCCATTTTTTTTTTTTTTTTTTTTTTTTCTTGTGCAAGCCTTTCCTTTCTTTCAAGTGCAAGCCTTTCCAACCATTTCAAACGGCAGGCTACTTTGAGTCTCCAGAAATGGAATCAGATTCTCAGAGACTTTGATAAAGTAAAAAAAATTGAAATAAGACCCCACTTAATAAAATTCATAAGCTGAAGAGTCAAAAGTAGAGGCTGATTTTGAAATACTTTATGAACAGATTGAGAGCGACCCTTGATGTACCAAGATATGGTGAGAAAGTCATGGTTTGAGCTGATACTAAAAATGATGAAGATGAACCTTTCAGGGGAGGATGTGTACTTAAAATGAACTCTCAAAACTTACTGCCAGATTCTGGAAAACATTTTTTTTCATAGAGTGATAGAAGTTTAAAACTGGAATTCTGGGGGGAAATGTGACACTAGAGACTTAATTGGCTTGTGGTTGTTTATTTCATGGTTTCACGCCTAATTCTTTGACTTGATGCTTACAAGGGAACCATGGGTAACAAGACTTGTATGCCTTAATAATGTAAATGATGTCTCTTAATATAATATGAAGAAAAAACATGACAGATTTACATTATTTTATACATCCACATAAATATATTTTGGACCATGAGGACTGCCATTATTTTCAATTATGTCAAACAGTTGCACACCTACTGACGCTCTATATCTGTATTATAAATAATACAACCTGGACTACAAAACACTGATACAATGCCAAACTGTGCAGCTTTTGCTTGTTATTTGCAGATGAACAACTCCAAAAAGAAAAGTGATATCCTCACTGTTTTCCTAGTGATAAGAAGAGAAAAAACGATGAGAAGAAGGAATAGTTCAACTAAAAATTTAAATTACACCATAATTTTCTCAGCAATGCCGTTTGCACTGTACTCTTTCGCTTCCAAGTCACATAATACTCACATACAATAATAGCAGGCCTCAGTCCAAAATACATGTGGATTTTTTTTTTTCTTACATTGGGGTTCTACAGCATTAACATACATTACTTGTGTTTTAAGCCATATAATTCTTGATACCTGAGGTACGCTTTAAAGTCTTTCAGTTAATATCTTTTCTTCTCAATCTGATTTCTGTCATCCTGCTGAGCATTTTTTTGTCCAATGGTTCCACCTTAAATTTTGCAATACCTACAGTATCGCATTCTTTTGTGGACATTTAATGATTCTTGACTTTCATTGTGAGTTACAGCTTTTTTTTGGGCCATTGGAGACCCTGGAAAACAAAATCCCTTTTATTCTGCACAGATATATTTTGAGCAATTGCCAAAAATACATTGTAAGGGTCAAAATTATAGATTTTATTTCATGCCAAAAATCATTAGGATATTAAGTAAAGATCCGTGAAGATTTTTTGCAAAATATCCTAATGTAAATACATCAAAACTTGATTTTTGATTAGTATTATGCCTTGCTAAGTACTTAATTTGGACAACTTTAAAGGTGATTATCTCAATATTTAGATTTTTCTGAACACTCTGATTCCTGTGTTTTTATTTATTTATTCAGCATTCAGATGATGTATAAATCTCAAATAAATAAATAAAAAACTGACCTTTATGACTGCTTTCAGGGTCACATTCCTGTAAACAGTACCCTGCTTACTAATTATGCACCTCTGAATATAGGTGCTTAAAATTATACATCAATTAATGATCATATACACAATTAATAGTAGTTATTAAGAATTATATGGTTTAGAATTGGTAAAAATGTGCTTGAGATAAAAAATACTGACTTGCATAATAATTGTGCACAGACTACAGTATATTACAACACATATTTGTATGAATTACATAAAAACACATATTTGTATGCTGGATTTGAGTATGAGGCATGTGTCAAGCAAAGCATAGCAAAACTGTGCCTAAGTGACTGACATTAGCCTAAGCTCTGTTTGATTGCTGTTGTGATGAAATATTTCAGATTAATATGTCACTAGGGAAAATAAGTGTTCTGGGGTCAAGTGAGACAATGAGCACAGATTGTTTATTGTATCATTTTACCGCAGAATTTAATTACAAAGAGGTAAAATGCGTAACGATCTTGGCTTCAAATGAATTTGAAACGCCAACGCGTATGGATTAATGCACTTGATTATACATCAGCTAATGTTGCGGGCTGTTTTTTTAAGTTAAATATTTCCAATGTTTTCTTTCTTTACTGTTATTCCATCCTCGAGTCATACAATATTAGGCGTGTATCATCTTTAAATGCATTAATGTTTAATAGATGACTTTGCATTTGCAAGCTTGTGTAATGAGCCAAATGCTCAAACAACAGCTAGTATGATTAATGCTATCTGTAGTAATTCCCACATTTACTGCCCTCAGCTAATAACCTTAGGCACAAAGCCTAGACCTCAAGTGTCAAAATCATAGGCTGTGACCAACATGCTGGGATAAAATAAAGAGATAAATAAAACAAATAAATAAAAATAAAAGAAGAAATGATATCATAGACAGGAGCCCCACAGGCCCCTTTCACGACTGTGTGTGTCAAGGGCAATAAATCTCTTGAATTTTTTTATGCCAAGGTGAATTCAGGTTTCAAAATGACATGTCTCTATAAAATGCACTGATATTGAAAAACTAACAGCAAAATAAATATACAATAAGCACAATAATTGCAATAAATAAAGTATAATACATAAATTATATGAATTTTATAATACATTATATATTATAATACATATTAATATTAATTAATTCAAACTAAAAATATTTTTTGTAAAATAATTCAAATGAAAAAAGTTTAAAAACTTTATAAAAAGAATATATTTGATTGTTTACAAAAAAGTTTAAATATACTACTACTACTACTACTACTACTACTAATAATAATAATAATAATAATAATAACTCATTCATTTTCTTTTCGGCTTAGTCCCTTTATTAATCTGGGGTCACCACAGCGGAATGAACCGCCAACTTATCCAGCATATGTTTTACACAGCGGATGCCCTTCCAGCTGCAACCCATCACTGGGAAACATCCATACACACTCATTCACACACATACACTACGGACAATTTAGCTTACCCAATTCAACTGTACAGCATGTCTTTGGACTTGTGGGGGAAACCGGAGCACCCGGAGCAAACCCACGCGAACACGGAGAGAACATGCAAACTCCACACAGAAACGCCAACTGACCCAGCCGAGGCTTCTTGCTGTGAGGCGAACGTGCTACCCACTGCGCCACCGTGCAGTCAATAATAATAATAATAATAATGATTAATGAGAATAATGATAATGATACTAATAAGATAAACAATAATAAAATATTAATTATACTAATTATACTGACTTAATCACACATGAAAAATAAACATGATTAATGAATAATAATAAACATGAATAATAAATAAGTAAAATTAAATATTAAGGAATCCAAAATATATTGCAAAAAATGTAAACTAAAAATTACAGATTTTTAAATAGAAAAAATAAACATTTATAATTATATTTATAATTATAAATAATATAGAATATTTATTAATAATATAATTATGATCAAAACTATAACTTAAATCAACACAAATAAAATATAATATAATAAAAAATGTACTATTTGAAATATACATTAAAAACAAGCACCATAAGAATGTATTCAAGGGAAAAAAAAGTAATAAAATCCTTTTCATCATTCAACCTGCATACCTGACCAGACAGTAACTCGTCCAATCAAGTCAACTGGCATGACTAAACATAAACATCCCTTTCCAAAGCACAAGAAGCGGATGCTTTTCATTTGACATTCCTATCTCATTTCTGAAAATGACTGTGAGCTTTTGAGCAATCCAACAAGTGCCTGGAGACGACCGGCGAGTGGAGGCTCTCTATCTTACAACAGCAGATGCAAACCCAACCTCTCCAAAACTGTGTCTTGGCATCAGCCGCTGTGCACACAGCACCTCACACACTTAGAAAAAGCATCCAGACTGGCGTCGTTCCCCGACCAAACAGCCTCATCTGTATTGAGCCACAGCATCGCTCTATGATTTGCAATTATTATTACTGTAGAAGTTTCCTTTACTCTCGTATAATGCCGTTTCTTGCATTCTTTCGCACTACTTTGAACTTGGAGTGCCATTATGCATGAGAGGCTCCATCAAAGGAAAACATGCAAATGGTTGGGGATTTTTGTGGATATGGTTAAGCTGAGCATCTGAGAGTGTGTGGCTTCTCTGAAGCTGGCAAAAAGCTAATGATAGTCTGTAGTGTCAGAACAGCCGCATTGTCAGTGTGAGTTAAACGATCGCAGGGGTTTAAAGGCCCACTCAAGTGGCTTGAAATGCGCTGCTTTAGTCGATGTGTGGCGTCATTTTAACTCAAATGTAAAAACATGTCTAGAAGCTCTTCCTCTTCGCCAACAGCGTTTTGTTTATATCACAGCTCTGCTACATGATGGCCCAGTACATAAGGCAACACAATTTAAAAAGCAGAAACTCAATGGAAACAAGCCAAAATACAACAGATTCAAGTCAAAACGAAATTTAATAAGCAAATATGAGTTCACAGCACAACAGAATCAAGCCACAACATACAGTAGCGGAAATGCTCCCGATCAATAGGGCCAGTTGGTCTGCGAGAACAGGCAACTCTGCCATCCTCTATATGGAAAACTTTCATGTTTAATGTTCTGGTTGCCTGTATGATGACTGTGTATATTTGTGTGCAAAGCATTTTCTCCATTGGGGCTTGCTGATTGTTGCATTGCTAACATTTTACAATAACGGTGAATTAGTTAATGTTGGTTAATGTATTCATTAACATGAACAAGCAATTAACAATACATTACAGTATTTGTTTATCTTTGTTAATGTTAGTTAATGAAAATAAAGTTGTTCATTGTTAGTTCATATTAACCATTGCATTTAGATCAACATTATATTGGCTACTGGTTATTATTTTCTGTTAAGACAAACTCTGTATAAACACTCAGTTACATGTGAATAAATCACTGATTTCTTCTCCAGCAATAGCACCTTGCAGCAAGAAACTGCAATTTTGTTTTAATTTAGCAGATTTTGTCACTGTTTTGGAACACACTAACTTATTGATATCCTTAAGACTATCTAATACATAGATTCTAACACCCCAAAAAATGTAATTTAGGGATGCACCAAATTTGGCATTTAAGGTAAAAATATGAGCCACAAAAGGTAGTGTTCAGCGCACTGGTTTCACTCTTCCTCCAGCTGTAGTCACTGTGTGGTCTGAAGCAGCTTTCACACAAGATGCAAAAAGCACTGCTTTATAAAACCCATTCAATTCAATGGCTTACAATGACCAAAGCACAAGAGCAGTGGAGCACACTGTTGAGCTTGTGTACGCACCATGGTCAGAGTTCAAAATAGCTCAATATACTTATCTTTGCTTGAACTGCGCATGGTCACCAGAAATGATAAATGACGCACTGACAGGATATTTCTATGTATTATATTTGTGCCTGCTGCTTGCAATATCGCTACTGTGATGTTATGGCAACGCATGTTTTACTGTCAATAAAACAGATAATTTTACTAGCTTGTGTTTTTAAAAATCATTTTAATTTATGTTATTGAGTTAAATGTAAAAAGTCTTACAAAGTGACTTTATATTATTTAATAAAATAATAAATAATTATTAAAAAGCATTTTTGGTTTCAGTGTTCAGTCAAGTGCATCCAGAACTGTAATCATTTGATTACTTGATGTCAGAATATTAATTAACTTCAATTAGGATTTCAGGGGTCTTTAAAAGCTTTAACGTGTGGACATGGGGACCTTGAAGCCTCTTGAAGCCCAGAGAGCACAGCTGCATGGGAGACATATTAATGCAGAGTGACAAGGACACGGGACATGGACTATCTGTCTCTCTCTCTCTCTCTCTCTCTCTCTCTCTCCATAATGTGTGGTTTCAGGAATAGCCACACTAACAGAAGGACGGCATGATGGGGACCTTGGAATGTAATCATGTCATTACCGTGAGAGTGAAGTATGAAATAGTAAGAGCGCGGGTGAAGATTGACTGGCCTGAGATGGCGATTGCTTTAGGGGGGTGACTGATCACGTAACCGACACCGTAACAGGCTTCCTGTCCCTATTGTGCCCTCTTTATTTTTAACATAACCGTCCTCTTTCTGTCGCACACACAGGCTTCGTCTTTCTGAGTCAAACACATCCCTCTCGGATGCACGCGAAGCACAACACAGATTTTGAAAAGCGGCCAATTGTCTTTGTGCAGTCACTAGCGTTTCCCCAGGGCTGGCTGTGAATTAACTCTACACAATTGGGAGATTAAAACACATAAGAGGCTGCATTTAACCACTTCTCTCCTCCAAGCGGGGCGGGATGCCAGCGAACAGCCTCGTGTTGGGTTTAGATTTGGGTCATGGGCTCGGTGTGGTCTTATCTAAATGCACCGCGGCGATAGTGCGGCAGAGGAGCTCGGGGCCTTCCGACTCATTATTTAACAGTTCATATCAGTTTATTAGTGCCCGGGCAATTATGCCTCAAATCACGCTCCTTGATTTAGCGCAGTAAATACTTATAAATAAATCACAGTCCCATCTGCAATCTTAAATGGATGTCAGTTAGGCAAGAACGAAGTGGCACATTTTTCATTATGTGGATGTACAGTAACAAGAGCACTTTTTTTTTCTTTTTTTTTTCAGGTGGCACTGTGATTTACAGGGCCGATCTAAATGCGTGATTGTTTTGCATGTCAGGGTTGTGTGAAAATCCCAAGTGAAGAATTGGCTCATAGTCAAATGATTGTGCATTTTAACACTGAATTTTAAGTCTCATCACATCCTAAATGTAAGATGTATGTTTATGTAAAATATGTATACATGCTGAAAGTAAAATAAGCCTTCCTGTGAGCTAATTTTTTTTTTTTCAATTGATGTTTAACAGAGAGAATAGAATTTCACAGTGTTTTCTAATAGATTTTTTTTTTTTTCTGGAGAAAGTTTTTTTTTTAAAGCGTTTGTTTTTATATATAATTGTTAAAGTCAATATTATTAGCCACCTTAAGAATATTTTTTTCCCCTGATTGGCTACAGAACAAACCACTGTTGTCCAATATCTTGCAAAAAAAACTTGTAAAATATTATATACTTTTATCATGACAAAGACAAAATAGTTATTAAAACTATTATCGTTAAATTAAAGAATTTTAATTAAAGAATTAAAATGTCACAAGTGGGATAATATTATTGCCTTCAATCATATGTTTATGCACATCTGAAAAGTAATACATAATAATGATAAATATATAGAATTAATAATAGTGTTTCTTATTTTTTTCCACAACTGTACATACAGTTCACATATATGAGCAGCAGTCAACATGGCTGTGATTTGACCATAGTTAATAAAATGAATACAAGTGTGATATTGCATTTATACAACAGTTTGACAGCACAGATGTAAAAATAATTAACAAACAACCACTGAGTCTTTTAAGGAACACAAGCTTACACCTCCTTTTGTCACAGACTCATATCTCATGTTGATAGTTTTAACAGCTGAGCTAAAGCCTCTGATACTTATTTGAAAAATCTGTATATATAAAATTCTAAAAGATGCTATTATATAAGATGCCAAAAGTACAATGTTGTTTGGACATAGTATTTAATTTATATAAAGTTATGAAACTGAACTCTGTTCAATATACTGTTTTTGCTCTGTAACAAATAACAGATTAATGACACCAAAGATTCCCTGTTAGATATACAAAAATGTGATTACATTTCATATCTAACCACTATTGGCACATACATCAGCGCCAGTGGTAGATTTCAGAAGAACTGGCTGTGGTAAGGATACTCTCAATAAAATATGCTAGTGCTGAATTTAAGTGATTCCCTGAATCTCACATCTCCAAAATTGTGAACATTTTATATCTGTCTTGATAAATAAACCACATATTTAAAGACTAAACAACCACATTCTTACTCACACACAAATAAACCCTCCTGAAACTGAAATCCATGACACAAATGCAGTATTAGTACATTTTTTGTCCTTTTGTTGCTTTGGTATGTTCTATTGTACTCCTCTGATAAAATGATAAAGCATAAAATAACTGTAATGATAAAACTGTCTGCCAAATGACTAAATTTAAACATAAATATATTGCTTGTCGAGTCACTGCATTGCAGGGTGGGTTCTACCCCTAGCTTTATTTATTTATTTATTTTTAAGTAAAAACAGTGACACTGAAATATTACATTTAAATAACAGTTTTGTGTTGACAAGCCCGATTAAGCATCTTTACTGTCACTTTTAAACAGTTCAGTGCAACCTTGTGAAATAAATTTAATCTCTACTTAATTTATTAGTTAAATAATAATGAACTAATCATCATTTCTTTATTTATTAATTAAACTTCCCTGATCTGTCTGTCTGTCCGATCCATCCATCCATCCATCCATCCATCCATCCATCCATCCATCCATCCATCCATCTATCTATCTATCTATCTATCTATCTATCTATCTATCTATCACAATTCTAAACCTTTAGGTCTTCTAATACCTTTACCGGTCTTTAAGATTAGTCTTTGCTACTGTCAGAAATAATAACTTTTTTTTGTAATTGCCAACGAATGAACAGCCTGTAAAGACACTTAAAAAAACAAGACCTACTTTCTAGGTAGTCTATAAAAGCCTGTAGACGGATGTTTATGTGAAGGACTAAGGATGTTTCAGGGAAATTCAAAAGGATTTATGCACACTCCAGAGAACCTCTATAGATGTTCTTATTCATTTATCATCAGAAAAGCATTTTCATCTTCTTTTTATTTCTAAACAAAAAACAAAAAAAGCTTTGTTGTCAGTATATTCATTAAACCTTGTACTTTATGTATGCACAAGTGAAAGCATTCGTTGTTCCTACTATGGAAGTCAATGAGTTTCTAACATTTTTCAAAAAATCTTTTTTTGTGTTTAAAAGTAAAAAGGAAACTCAAATCATTAATAAAGAAAAAAAATAGTGACTAAATTTTAATTTTGGGGGAACTATCCCTTTAAGTAGTTAAAATTCAAATTATGTTGACAAAACGTTGCTTTTAGTTAAAATGGACATATTTTGGAATTCATTTGAATTTCAGTTCATTTATCTTTACTTTTGTAACATTTAAATAGAAACGGTTACACTTCAGTTGATGTAACAATTCACACTATTTACTACTGGCTTATTTATTTTATTTATTTTATTACTTTATTAACTGTTTATTAGCACTTATAAGTATGATCTTATTTTACATCCCTAATCCTAATACCTAAATAAACCAACTACGTTACTAACTATTATTAAGCAGCGAATTAGTAGTTTATTGAGCTAAAAGTCTTAGTTAATGGTTTGTAATAGTCCAAATTATACATTAAAATAAAGTGTGACCAAAAACACAAAAGCAATAATATTGCATACACTGTAAAAATGTTTTTATTTAAGTGGAATCAAATTAATTTTTATAGTCATCTTAACTTAAATTAGTCAAACTGACTAAAAATATGTTGTTAAACTTTGTATAGCTACAAAATTTTTTGTTGAAATCTGATTAACTTATTAAATTAAGTTAAAGTAACAAAAACATTTGTCGTCATGACTTTTTGTAATAAAATTTTTTACAGTGCACTGTTTGCTCAAAATCATGAACTGAAATTCATTCTCAAATCAATGGTTCACAACCTTGGCGCATTCAGGTACAGTATCAGCTTTTATGAATGAATGTAAACCTTACACAACATGATACAGTACATCCGGTCAATAGATGTTCGGCATTCCAGGATTACTTCGACCAAGGACCTGCCCTTGAGGAGCCAACAGAAATACGACTGAAAAGAGTTAAAGAGAAAAGGATCAATAAGCAGGAGACAAAACATTTAAACAGAATGGATTGGATCTTCCTTCACCTGTTCGAGAAAGACCCGTCCTCCCTGTCACTCTTCCTTGGCACAATCTCCAGGGAACTGCTCACAGAAATACAGCCCGACTCTGCTGCGCTCCTGATAAGAGCCCTAAGCAGACGACCACACACACACACACACACACACACACGCACACATGCACATTCACACAGAAACACAGAGCTTTAATGTAGTATTGCAGGCCTCCCTGCCCTCGATCTGGAATTTATTTTTTTTTCGAGGCGAAAATTAGTCAGCCTATTATGATAACAAATCCCCCAAAAGCGACGGTACGGATTAATTTATCATCAGTGAAACACAGTGTTAAACTTGTCCCGTCTCTATTGTTTAGCTACCTTCACACATTTTCTATACTAGCTAAATTCCGCCACCTTATTACAAAAGGCTCTCAGCAGCGCGCGTTCCAGCATTGTGTTTTTTGTTACATTCCAGACAACCTCTTAGTTCAAGACTTCAGTTTTGTTAGCGCAACAAAGATATTCCCCTTACTTTGAGGTCAAACGTCTCGCATTATGCACTGCACTGTAGTATACTGGGTTGTTCAGACATCGCCATAAAAGCTAACGCGTTTCATTTGTAGATAACGCAAAGCTGTTTTCTCACTGTTCCTCTGTCTCTGCAGGTAAAGAAGCAATCGAATCGCTTCTCATCGCCCTCTTGATGGTAGCTGCTTGCTTGCTTTCTTTTGGTAACAAAGTAATGTAATTGAAATCACATGAGCAAGAGTGGAGTTGTTCTGAATTTCAATATAAGAGCACCAGAGAGTTACCAGGTCAAAATACAAGAAGTTCATACTGAATAACTTTACACATGTTAATGCCAGATATTTAGAATTTATACAGCCGTGTTGTTAAAAACCTGGTTCTGTGAATAATTCAATTACTTATTGAATAGCAGTGACTTGTTTTGAACAAACAAAACATGTGTCACTAATAGTCACTTGTCATCATTTACTGGTTTAAGTGTGATATTAAAAATTATGAGACATTCCAGTACCCTAGGAATAAATATTTTACATACGCAGCCAATTACTGTAGATCTGAGGACTGGAATTGATTTTTTTTTTTTTACCTCACACATTTTAGAATCTGCTCTTTAGTCTTACATTAGACCAGTATTAAAATTATGTTTGACATAAATAACTTTACTGAGTCCTTCGGAGTGAAGAATTTCAAGTGGTGCAAGGAACGGAAGCATATTGTTTCCAATATTATTTGCAAGTTTAATTTGTGTTGTAAATTTTAAGCCTGGAAACCCTTTTAAGCCTGGAACACACCAAACTGACGTCAAAGAACATCAGCAATGGAAAAGTACTATGTTATTGCTTTGCACCCCATCTATACGTACATTGTGCACCTGTGTGAGAGAATGCATCTTTCCATACCAGCAGGTGGCAGTAGTCTGTATTGACATTTCACAAAGGGAAACCAGAACTAGAGCTGCACACAAACAAAACATAAACAAAGCAGCATTTATGTATCATTTTCACAGGACTTCTCCCTCACCACAGAAGGATTCACTCATGCAATTGTGTCTGATAATCTGATAATCCATATTGTTTGCAAAATGTCGGCTTCTTTGTGTTCCCTCTTGACTTGTATTGTTTGCTTAGGCCAGGCATAAAAAAAATACAAAAAAATTGGAAAAAAATGTGAACATCCAATTGGAGGTTGGAGAGGGAGACGTTCCACTGTACACTGCATGAGGACAGCACAACAAACAATACACGACAAAGTTTTTTTTTTTAAGAGTTGCAAGAGTCACAGTTCAGACCAAAATTGGACCAAAATTGCGCACTCTATGCCTGGCCTTAGTTTCATCACTTTCATTTTTGTTCTTACATTATGATTTGTAGCTGAACAGCCAACCAGAGTGTTTGTAATCACTGGTGGCCGACAATGATTCTACATGCTGAATTGGCCAAACTCCCTCTAACATGAGCTGTGGTTGATGTGTGGAATACACCAAAGAAGCTAGCTGGACAGACACTCACCCATGGCCTGATGCTGCCCAATGGCCACGCATTGGCTAGGAGTGTCCAAACCTTTAGAGATCTTAATCTGGAGGGTAAAATGTCTTTCTAAACCCTTTCTATTGTGAAAGGTTGTTTTTTACTGTCCTGCATGCTGTATTTACTAGGAAACAGGCATTTGAATCATTTCTCATCACCCATCCAAGACAACAAGGTTTGTAACCCACCCAAGGACAACAAGGTTACAAATGCGAGGAATCTGTCTCTAAAGGGCCCTTTTAAAGGGTACAAGGAATGGACACATTTTGGCCCACATTTTGGCCCATGATTCCTTGAGCATGTTTAATTTATGGCAAAAATGATGCAGAAGTACAGCATTTTCCAAGAAAATTTTTTTGGTCACCAACATTCTTTCTCCCTTTAAAGCTCTCAATCTGTGAGATAAACCCTTTGAAACTTCCAACTCTCAGTTTTCACTGAGAAATAATTTCTCATCACACTACTTTGATTGTTTGTGCATGTTTAGTTTGTGGTGATTATGATATGATGCAGAGGTACAAGTACAAGGAACAGATTTATTGGTTCCCGACACGTGCATCGATCTGGAGGGTAAATCCTTTGAAAGTCTTTCTAGATAATGGAAAGCTGTTTTTCCATTGTTTAGCTGTCTTTACACTAGACTGCAGCTCTGACTATACTATATTGAGTTTTGATTCCTTGTCACTGTTGCTTTTGGCTTGGTTAGCTTTGGTGGAGCTTTCAGTGGATCATTGACAATTGTATTTAATTGAACTGAATCAGTTTTGAACTAACTAAAACAACACTAGTATTCAACCGCTACTCTGCTACCTGCCTGATATGCTGAACATGTTGCACAAACTAAAATATTGTTGACTTTTTATCCTTTTCCTCTTCATCCGTGTACAGTAAAGTGGTTTTGATGCAATCTACATTGTATAAATAAATAGAAATAAAAGTGACTTGAGGTGACTTTACACAAGGTGTCATATGCTGCATTCCAAATGGAATAAACCTGCTTCTGGAGGGCACTTTGAAGCGAGAACAGTCATGACTGCCACAAAACCAAGAAAAGGTATTTTGAGTCCCCTACGTCCTTCATTTTTGACCTGTTACCCTTCAAAGGGGCATCTGAATCAATTCTTACCACCCATCTATGATTCTTTGCTCTTACTCTAGAGGGTAAACACTTTGATGACATAGGAATGAAAACTTCAGAATGGATCACACCCTGTTTGACTTTTTTTTTTTTCTTTCGCAGCACTCCACATTTGATTACATGCAGCATTTTGTCAACAAAGTGTGGACTTTGACAAAGACAGCAAGGGCTTAGAATGGCATTTGGAACAGAGCCTAAGATTGAGTATAGCAAATCTTTAGGCCTTCCGAGCTTTATGATAATCCACCGCAGTTACAAAAACACGATAAGAGCTGTTCTGTATAGTTTCCCGGTCTGACTGAGAACATGACATGTGACATTTTTTGGGGCAAAAGCAAAGGGAAACAGGAAGTGGGCTTTAACAGCTTTCCTCCACGACACTGACATGGTGGAGCCAGAGTTGGACTCATCCATTATTCAGAGGGGAGGCGACGGCGAGCGGTCTGACCCATTTTGGAATCCATATACACTGTCACTTTCAATCACCACTGCGGCCTGAGCAATCCTGGCATCCCAAGACCACTCAGGCAGCACTGCACAGACTATGACTCACCACTGTTCCTGGGTTAGAGACACAGGGTGCATTCATCTCTATGTCACTCCATAAAGCTGATCCCAGATCACGATCATGCAACAAACATTGGAAGTTGTCGCAACACTCGGTTCGACCAGGTCAATCCCAGTTGAACCACTTAACTGTGACATAAGGCAAGGGATGTTTAAGACGAGTGACTGAACAAACGGCAAATCAATATGCAAAAGCAATCAGTAGGCCAAGCGCTGAAAGAAAACACACTGATTGTAATGAATAGGTATTAAACCCTTCTGAATGCCAAGGCATATAATCTCGGGTGACTCATGTACAGGCATTAAATTTAATTTTAGTTAAATTCACGGCAAACGACCCCCCGTCCGAGTCAAAGGTCATTCTCCGCACCTTTCCACTTAATTTCCGTACACTGGATTGGATAATAACCCTAAAAAAAAAAAAAAAAACATCGGGCATACTTTTAAAAAACAAGACGGCGCTGACTAAAATTAACCACCTGCTTTGAAAGCGTTGAGAGCGAAACAGCACAAAGAATGCCTGATTGTGCCTGCCGCCGCCTCCTCCAGAATGCAAAGAAAAATCAGATCAGCCTACATGGAATTTAATTCAAGCAATTGAAAATCAATAGTGGATTTATCAGCCTTTAAATCAAATGCTCCACAGCATACACTAATGCCCCAAATAAGAAGATAAATGACATTTATTCTTGATTTTCAGGCTACTTCCCTGCCTTTAATTCAGATTGTCCCCAGCATACGCTGATGCCCTAAATTAAAAGATAAATGACGGTAATTTCAAGCTAGTTTCCTGCCTGCTAATATTTTGATGTTTTTACGTGTGTGTGTGTGTGTGTGTGTGTGTGTGTGTGTGTGTGTGTGTGTG
>CAIGQV010018106.1:8226380-8240863 GCA_903798115.1 Danio jaintianensis | reverse complement strand
ACGCTGTCATGACTTTCCATCTTACGCTATTTTGCATGGCGTTGACATTGATCTGCCACAATACAGACTCACAATACTCTCTTCGGGTAAAATCGTCTTTCGGATGAGACGTTAAACCGAGGTCCTGACTCTCTGTGGTCATTAAAAATCCCAGGATGTCCTTCGAAAAAGAGTAGGGGTTTAACCCCGGCATCCTGGCCAAATTTGCCCACTGGCCTCTGTCCATCATGGCCTCCTAACCATCCCCATATCATAATTGGCTTCATCACTCTGTCTCCTCTCCACCAATTAGCTGGTGTGTGGTGTGCGGTCTGGCGCAATATGGCTGCCGTCGCGTCATCCAGGTGGATGCTGCACACTGGTGGTGGATGAGGAGATTCCCCCCAATGTGTAAAAGCGCTTTGAGTGTATAGAAAAGCGCTATATAAATGTAAGGAATTATTATTATTATTATTAAAATAAGCAGCTTTACGGTATTAATCTGACTTTAATGGAGTGAAGAGAGGAAATTAACTGGAGAGTACTTTCAAGTCAAGAAGATGGAACCCTGGAGCCACACCCAGCAATCACATCATTACTATATAGACCAATGGTATTTTGCAGGTGTTTACCAGCCTTAAAGTGAACTTTTGACAAAATTAAGTTTTAGAAAGTTGTTCTGAACTTCTGGAAAAAAAAACTCCAAATATGATTTTGGTTAGATTTTTTTGTTTGTTCTATATGATTTATAATACATCAAAGAGTTCTGTTTTATATATTAAACCCATACAATATATTAAACCCATACGGGGCAGTCGTGGCCTGGTGGTTAGAGTGTTGGACTCGTGATCCGAAGGTTGCTGGTTCGATACTCGGTACCAGCGGGAATTGGGGGTGGGGGGAGTGAATGACCAGCACTCTCCACCACCCTCAATACCACGACTGAGGTGAGTCCCTTGAGCAAGGCACCGTTCCCCCCAACTGCTCCCCGGGCGCCGCAGCATGGCTGCCCACTGCTCCGGGTGTGTGTTCACGGTATGTGTGTGTTCACTAACTGTGTGTGTGCACTTGGATGGGTTAAATGCAGAGCACAAATTCCAAGTATGGGACACCATACTTGGCCACACTACACTTCACTTCACTTCACTTCACTTCACTTCAATAAATTGCCTAAAAGCAAATCTGCTAGTGGATCAGCACGAATGTCAAAAAAATACAAATTATTTTATGTGTTCAGAGCGTTGTCTGCTACATGTTTCTCTTAGTCTGCAACAGTGCATGAGCCATGGAGTATCTTGGAATTCATAGTATTCATAAAAAGGTATGTGAGAAATACCTGATGACTTATATTTCAGAAGTGTGCATCTGATGGCACTTCACTGTCCCACGAGGCCAATGGAGAGGATTCTTGAATGGTAAACTGACATGGTAGGTCACATGACAGTGTAAAAAAAGTTATTCTTAGCTCTGCCTTAAAAAAAAAAAAAGGTCTAGCTCTTTTGAATGCATTTACATTGAATGCATCTTATAATCTAACCAATCTGAGATACAAATCTTAATATTTATCTTATATTTAGTCCAAATACCTTTGGATTATGTACACCACTAAACAAACAAAAGTCAAACAAACTGTAGGCTCTGACATTTCTTTTTTTTTTTTGCTTGTGTATTTTTAAGACTTCTGTTTTTGTTTACTTTCAGATTTAAGTCGGAGAGATAACAGCTAGGTAATATTTTCAAGGCAGAAATGTTTACTTGCAGTAAAGAATGTCACAAATCACATGCATAAATGATAATGGTTAAGTATTTTAAAGTGCGTTCACGTTTGCAGTTCTCTGCCTGAACCTGAAAATATATTTTTAAAAAGGGCTTTTATGGCATATACAGTACTGCATTTTGCATCTGATCTTATAGAACATCCAAAACAATGTTGTGTGCATTGCTAAAAGCACTTATTGTATGTGCATGCATGTAATGCTATTTTTATTAGTTGAGCACTGATGAAGAGCATATAAAATGAGAGTCAAAAAGCCTGGGATTCCTCCATCACACAAAAATAAAGATCTACTACAAGGAGACGTGTTTCTCATGCCAACACTGAACTGCAAGTGGCAACATAAATAAAAAATAAATAAATGTAAAAAAAATCCTGTGTCCTGTCCTGCTTACATCTTTTGACATAATTCTTTGTTTTGGATTCATTTAGAAGTCTCAGCTCAGCTAGAACAGTTCCTTGGAAAATGGACTGAAACCACTGTTTTCAGTGGTCTCTGTCAACTTGTTGGTTGCATGCCAAAGTTCACACTTATTCAAGTAAACTTCGCTAAAAGCAGGCATACACAGTGCAAATTCTGATGGTCAGGAGAATGTATGTCCATGCACACATACAAGTGAGTTACTGTAAAAATTATACGGACCCAGTGATGTACGACACATTTTTATGACCTGGCGAAATCCAAAACAATTGCGTGAAATACCATGCTAATGCTAATGTTTATTGAGCTTTTGTGTGTCAAGTGTTTATGTATTATTGTTTTTTTGATGACTGAGGGCAATCAAAAATGTCAGTTTAGGTGTACAGGAAGAACAAGATTGAAAATGTTACTGGACAAGATGTATTGATGGTTTTTATCAATTTGATTAACTCAAGAGATTTCATATTTTTTCAAAGCTATGAATGATTTGTGATCTTTTGAAATTAAATGTGGTGTAAATGTATGGGTGTTCAATATGTGAAGAGATGCTATTCTCTGAACCATTCCTGTAGTAAAGGAGTAGTGGCAATGTAAATGTAGGAAGGCGTGTTGTGAGTGGCAAGTGTTTTTGTAAGTGGTTATGTATGTGCTATATGTATTTATGTATAAGAACTTGAGTTTATTTAAAGAAATGTAATAGCGTTTTTTTTTTTGTTGATTCTAATAAAATGCATTTTTCAAATTCAACTCTCTCTCTCTCCACCATCTCTCTCTCTCTCTCTCTCTCTCTCTCTCTTATAGCAGCTTAATATATAAGCTGTGAATGACTGCTACACATACAGATTCTTTTTCAACAGCAGGAAATGCCCTGTCCCCTTCTGTGTGTGTGTGAATTATAAAGCCAAGTTAAACACTACAGCTAACAATATAGCTACCTACAGTATAAGTGCTACATCTCAGCAGATAACTGTGCAATCCATTGTAAACTATAATCTCTGATGACCCAGCCCTTCATGACACATCATAAAGTGCTTACAGTTTGTCCTCGTGATTGGTCAACTTCAGACAGATTGACAGTTTGCTTAATTCAACCACATACACCTCACAAATTCAAGCTGACAGCTCTCTTTTTTGACTCCTTTAAAACATGATCATGAGATGTTAGACACTTGGCTCGTAAATTCCTCTAATACTGTTCAAACCATACACATACAAGCATCAACAAATCCAGATGGGAAAACAATTCAGTACAACCATCAGGCATACACAGTGCAATTTTGGTCAGATTTTGAGCTGATTTATGATTCATGCACCTCTTCTTTCAACCGGGCTGAATTTCAGCTTTGTTGTTGTGTGTTGTTGCTTGTGTTGTCTATATGCAGTTGTAAAAAATGCTGGGTTCCACACAATCAATTTGTGTTGGGACAACATAAAGGAATTAAGTTAACATATTAGTTTTTACAAATTTAAGTGGACTGAACATACAACATTTATGTTGTCCCCAAAAAACTCAAGAATTGTGTTGTTTCAGCTCATTTTAAATAAGCAGTTCGAACAAACAACAAATGTAATTTTTTTGTGTGGGAGAGTGTAATCATCTCTCTGGACAATCAAAAAGTTGAAAGATTTTCAAAAATGTCAGAAATTTTGAAAGGAATCGCACAGTTGAATCAGAGCTAGAAACTGATTGAGTTGAACTCAGTGTTTGTGCCCTCACTGTACCTGCGTGAAAACCGAAACAGACACATACACACAGAAACATACAGAACACTTCCAGGTTCACAGGGTTCAATGGTGCAATATTAACATATGCTGTAACAACATATGCTTGTGTTCTGGAATATATATATATATATAGGGCGTCACGGTGGCGCAGTGGGTAGCACGTTCGCCTCGCAGCAAGAAGGTCGCTGGTTCGAGCCTCAGCTGGGTCAGTTGGCGTTTCTGTGTGGAGTTTGCATGTTCTCTCCGTGTTCGCGTGGGTTTCCTCCGGGTGCTCCGGTTTCCCCCACAAGTCCAAAGACATGCGGTATAGGTGAATTGGGTAAGCTAAAATTGTCCGTAGTGTATGTGTGTGTATGAGTGTGTATGAATGTTTCCCAGTGATGGGTTGCAGCTGGAAGGGCATCCGCTGCGTAAAACATATGCTGGATAAGTTGGCGGTTCATCCCCGCTGTGGCGACCCCAGATTAATAAAGGGACTAAGCCGAAAAGAAAATGAATGAATGAATGAATATATATATATATACACAAAGAATCAATTAAAAGTGTATGATATTGTGTTCATATATTTGTGAGACACTGTTTTCCCATGTATAGTGTGAGCAGTCAAGACAGATGAATTGTGAGCTTTGGATTTACATTGCATGGATGTGTTATTTCCATAGAGTGAGAATTGGTACCTTGCTGAAATCACATGGAAATTGCACAATGTATGCCCACCCTTAAAAGAGCAAATCGTACCAGAGTTCGTTTTAATCAAACCAAAACTGGCAAATGTGAACACAATTTTTTTTTCATTCATTTAATTCATTTTCCTTCGGCTTAGTCTCTATTTCAGAGGTCGCCACAGCAGAGTGAACCGCCAACTATTCCAGCATATGTGTTACGCAGCGGATGCCCTTCCAGCCACAACCCAGTATTGGATTAACACCCATACACACTCATTCACACACACTCATACACTACGAATAATTTAGTTTCTTCAATTCCCCTATAGCGCATGTCTTTGGACTGTGAAAGAAACCAGAGGAAACCCACGCCAAAACGGGGAGAACATGCAAACTCCACACAGAAATGCCAACTGGCCCAGCCGGGACGACTGTGAGCCGACAGTGCTAACCACTGAGCCACCGTGCCACCCTACAATTTTATTTTTTTTACTGAAAAATGAATACCAGTGACACACAGTGTTTCAGTTTTAGCATTATATCTCACTACTCTTTTCCTCCCCTGCCCCCCAGTTTTATATAAAAGTGATATTAAAGAGCAATTTCAGGAGGCAAATGATGTTTAAATATGAACATAACATACTAAACTGCACATTATTAATAATAAACCATTATTAGGAAAAGCTTAATATAGCTTGAGAGCTGATCAAAATATTTGTTGCAGCTTTTTTTTTTTTAAGGTCTCAACGCCAGTCATGTGTCCAATAAACATGAATATTTAAACCATATGCAACCAAGCTTAGGTCAACGTGTGTGTTGTATTTTTTTAAATCAAAATAAAGCTGTACTATTTCACTAGCTCTTTCTCTTTTCGCTGGAATTTTCTCCCACACAAAGGGGTTACGACTAGTTGAACATTTAGCATATCCCCCTAACAGACCCGCCACTGATTGCACACCTGCACTGCCTCTGTCGCACATCCTATGTGCCTGCCGGTGCCAGCAGCTCTCAGCATGTGTGTGTGTGTTTCCATCTAATGATCATGACTTCCACACATCCTTCCTTTCTATCAGCTCATCGCAGTTTGATACAAAATTACAGCCATCCGCTCCACCCACGACAGCCATCGATTCCCGTGGGAGCAAACTATTCAAATCTTCATCAAATCTGTCCCTCCGCATGCCCAGGTACGACGCGTTCACCCACAGGCCAGCATGCATGAGCGGCCACACTCGCCGGCCTCGGTTACCCAATAAAGCCCCTTTCAGCTGAACCCTGGCCAGCCGTAACTTGATTTAATTACTATCTCATTACTCGCTGCAGCTGCACATACTCCGTCCACTCTCTGTCTTTCTACTCCAGGCTAGTGAATTCCACTCAATTGCCCCGGTTAATGGGGAGAACACAATAAAACATCGAACACTCTCTTGGAGGTAGACGTGGAGTGAGAAACCTCAGAGTCAGAAAATCGGCCCCGGCGCAGCCTGTTTCTCTTTAGGTTTTACACCATCGCCAGCCATATCGATAGACTCTCCACCATGGAGCGGTAATGCAGCCGGAATGAGTGGAGAACTAAAATCAGCCATGCGGCCTCACGCCCACCGCTGGCGTTCGACTCCACTGTAATAGTTTCTATTTGCGGAAGAGGAAGGATATAAACAAATGCATTAGCTTCGCCTCGCCACAGGAACGGCGGGGGAAAACAAGTCAAAGTGAGCAGCGGGAAAGAGAAGGATTTGAGACGGTGGGTGCCAGGAGTGAGGGGAAGGCAGAAATTAAATGAAAATGTTGAGATTGGGATGTAAAACTGCAAAGTGGCGTGAACAGATAAAGGATGGCGAGAGAGAGAGGAAGATGGTGTGAGTAGATCCAATCTTCAGCCCTGTCAATCAGAGGCGCAGTGTTTACAGCCCCACACACTCCCTGCCCCTCTTACAGACATTACACATGCAGCGAAGAGCGTCTCGCGTCTGCCGTATTGATCATGTGCCAGGACAGACCGCCGGCCTCTGCCGATTGAATATGTTGGATGACTTCCATTCTGGAGCTTCGTCTTCAAAGTGGTTGTGAGGCTCGGGATCAAACACGCAGTGTCGTAAGTGATTATAGACCATAATGATAATGACTTTGTTCTGTCCTGCATGACTGTTTGATGAAGTTTGTTCTGCTTGTGAAGTTCAAAGAGGCACGACCAACACTTCCTGGAGTGAGCGAAATGGTTCCTGTCGTTCAATTGACTATATGATAAAACCTCTTGCTAGCTCATAAACTGTGAAGTCTATAAAACAGAAATGATTCTAATGCAATATCAGCGCTTCAACACAATGGCTCACTCCATGCTAACAGTTACTAGGAAAATCCTATTGTTTTGGCTTAAATCTCATAGTACTGATGTTTTTACTATGTTAAAACTTAATATTAACAGTATATGTATGACTGAAATGGTCAAAGCACAGACACATATATATATCTATACATGATAGATGACATTGTCAAAACACTCCCCAGTCTCAAAGGTCCATAAAACTGACTGAAAACAGACTGAAAACGTAAAATAACATCAAAATCATAGATTTTTAAGTGTGTTATCAAAAGCTTGAATTTTTTGTATGTAAACGTTTGAAAGCCCTCTAAAAGGCTGTTGTCATGTAAATAAATGGCTTAGGGGATTTGCAATAAATCCATTTTGTGACAAGTAGCTGTTAAACTCCAACAAGGACAAAAATACTATGCTATTATCAAGTATAAACTATATTTCTAACTTTAAAGTCTTGTGAAACCATGCAACAGACGCACTACTACTTTTATTATACCCTTTATATAGGACTTTTTGTCATGTTTGTATCTTGAAAGACTTTTGTCACTATATGGTTTGTAGTAAAGTATTTTTAAGGATATAATGGTTCCTTATAATGGTAATGATTTAAAAAAAAAAAAAAAATGGTCCCTTTGAATTTTACATTTTTAAAGCACTAATAAAAAGAAAATATACTAATAAACGAAATATCTTTTTCATTACAATATTTAGCAGCACAATATTTATAATAAGATATTAGAGAATAAAACACCAACATAAGAAGAATCTAACTGATTTTTGAAAGATGATGCAACACTGAAATGCCTGATAAAAATTCAGCTTCCCGTGAGCCACAGGAGTAAATTACATTTTTTAAACTACATTTAAATAGAAAACACTTGTTTTAACTTGTTTAATAACATTTCACAATTTTACCATATTAATAAAGCCCTGTTGAACACAAGAGACGCTTTTCAAAAAAAATATCTGAATACAACAATTTATTCTGGCTTATCATTATACAGCAACACAAATCATGAATCTTAAAGCTTGTTTTGAATTGATCAGGATCATGCAAAAGTCCAATAAGTCAATAAGTGACATCAGACTTTCTCTGTATATATTCATAGGTCACGGCTTTAATTATCCAGCAAAAGCCAAATAATACACATAAAGGTCACTGGTGTGCCCTTTAACACTGCAAGAAGGACATCCTACATTATATCCGTCTCACTGGTTTCCCGGCAGTATCAATAATTGTACTTCAGCATTACCTCTGTTTTCCTAAGCAAAGAGAAAGGTCTGTGTACAGATCGGTTCAGACGAGGAGAGTACAAATTACAATTGGCCCAGTAATGATGACTTCTTTTCAATGTCAGTGAAGTGACTGGCCCAGAATGGAGCATGACATAAAGCTCCGACTATCTTTTCTGACAGGCTCGTCTTCATCTCAGTAACTCTTACATTTTCATTCCCTCCTCTGACCTCAATCAAGGCCTTTCGCTTTTATCATAGCGCAATTTCCATCACAGATATCAACTCATTTGCGTTCATGAAGGTCAGTGACTGAATGAACACAAAAAAGAGAGACTTATCTGGACATGGCTGATGTTACAGCAGAATCTGATGTCATTAGGTAGATTCACTCACAAATAAGCAGCTCTCGAAGACGGCAGTGGCGAAGCAATGGAGCCGGTGAAGGACGGAACCATACTGAAAAAACACACACACACACAAACACATGCATGTAATACTGCACTCCTCCTGTAAATATACCCTTCCCAGAGCAACCACTAATGAATGTTAATTTCAGTCCCCTGGTGCTGATTCAATATGCTGATAAAGAGCGAGAGAGAGGAAGTGTGTGTGTGTGTGTGCGTGTGTGTGTGTGTGTTTGAGGCCCGTGGGGCCACCTAAGCATCTCGTGGAGCGGCGCTTTCATATTGAACATTAGTAAAATGGACCAGAACGCCTGGCTTTCTTCTCTTGTCTGTAATTAACGAGTTGATTATTAAAATGAAGCTGTAGATAGTTCCCTTAAGCATGCTTATATATGCAAACACTGAGTGAGGAGATCCATGCAGATGCTGATGCAAAGGTGAAGGGCCGTTCACAACAAGAATGATAATTTTAAAGATAACAACATTTACCAGCCACTTTGTTAGGTACACCTGTTCAGCTGTTTGATAGCGGAAATCCATAACCGGCCAATCAGAGGGCAATAATTTTATGTATTTAAGCATGTAGACGTGGACAAGATGATCTGGAGAGCGCACATCAGATTAGAGAAAAATAATGATTTCCCTTGAACCCCCCTTTATCTTTTGACATATACAATAAGAGGTCATTTTAATATAAAACCAAGCTGTACGTTTCAGAACTCTCAGGTCAGTCTTAAAAAAGATTATATTCAAGCCAATCTGCTAAAATGGCAGGTTGAGGAATGTGCCACTTTATTATGTATTAGTGTGGCTAAACACTCAAAAAAATGTACTTCCACTTATTTAAAATGAGTTGAAACCCCACAATACTTGTTTTTTTCGGGGGTGGACAACTTAATTGTTTTATGCTCAATCCACTTAAATTTGACATTAGGTTAACTTAATCGATTTGGGTTTGGACAACATGTAGGAATTGTCTGGGACCCAGCATTTTTTACAGTGAAGTCCGCCTCCACAGACCAAGATCAATGCCTAATTCTACATCACTGCCTGTTTAGCGCCGCCCACTGATTCCCACTGTAGTAAGTAAATAATGAGAGGTGCAAACGTACGTCTACAGAGAAAACAAACAATAAAGATGCTCCGAAGACAAAATGCTGTGCAGTTTTCCAAAGAAAAACTGTCTTTGCATAATAAAGTTTGTTTAAGTTCCAGATTGTGCCATTACAAAAATTATCCTTTGTTCCCTTCATTTGACAATTTGTTTACATATATGGCACAATTCAATACTGGATTTTCAAAAAGATGCTTGCAGACTACATTGGATCTGACAGTAATGTCGATAAAGTGTGAGTAACATGGGTATAACAATACACATATTCATATTGAAATGAGTATTTAAACTTTTTGCATGCTTATGGTCATTTCCCTTCACTATCTTTCCACATTCTGTGCTTACGTTTCCAAAAGATGCAGATCCAGTTTCATTTAAATCACGGCATCATTCATCGTCATCATTGGTCCACCAGTCGAGGTTGACAGCTGCTCCTCTAGCCAATCAGCCGAAGGGGGAGTTGATGTCAAAGGGTAAATAAATGATGACAGAATTTTCAGTTTTGAGTGAACTATCTCTTTAAGTATGTAGGCTGCTCGTAGAAGCTTACATCGGTGGACACACAGCTGTCAATTTGAACTTTCGTAAATGTTTTAATATGCAAACTGTTAGTTAATCTTGTCATAGGGCATTTACTTCAGAGTATGCAATCTGCCATGCCTATTCAAATGTTGTGCTCTGATGGAGGGGGTCAAAACAGGACAAAAAACAACCCATTTTTTTCTAAATTATAATTTTTTTAATGTAAAAATCTTGATAACATTATAAGTGGACTTCAGAGAATGGTTCAAAACCAATGAAAATCTAGTTAATGGTCCCTTTAAGTGGTTTTGAATGTGGCATGGCTGTCTGAGTATTGCAGAAACTGCTGATCTACTGGGATTTACAAACAACACCATCTACAGTCTACAGAAAATGGTCAGAACAATAGAAAATATCCAGTGAGTGGCAGGTCTGTGGGTTAAAAAGCCTAGTCTACGCCAAGTAAAGCCCTGCACACACTGTGCAATTTCAGCCACAATTTGGTTGTTTGAGACAAATTTGGTAAATTCTAAAAGATTCCTGTAATCCTAGGCTAAAATCTGTGATCTTTGATTGTTGGTTTGACCATTTCCTTCCGATGGAGTTCTAGCAATGTCAGAAGATTTTAGACACTTTCCTGCATTGTGATTCAGCTATGACGAGGATCAAACCAAGAACCAATAAAAGCGCCAAATCAGCACGACAACTTCAAACCAGCATGAGAAAATGTCAAAGCAGTCTTTTTTTCTGGTTTTATTATTGAGACACACTGTGAGCAAAATTATGTTTCATTTCAGAATATCGAATAGTGACAGATGACGTCACTGCGTGAGTTTTATTGCATGTCCGTGTTTGGTGTGTCTTCATTGTCGTTCAGTCTGACAAATATGACAACTGATATCTTACTGTGGGAGATCACATTTGTGCAGTCTGACATGCTACAATCATTTAGGATTATTAAAAATCGAACAGTGTGAGCCGGGCTTAAATTGAGTTTCGATGTTAACAGTAAGATAACATTATCTAAAATAACCTCAAGGTCTGCAACTCAACACATCAAACCTTGAAGCAGATGAGCTACAGCAGCAGAAGAAGAGAAAACCAATGCAACTTCTGTCAGGTCAGAACAGGAAATTAAGCTACAATTCACACAGCCTCACCAAAAAAAAGGCTGCTTGTTCTGATGATTCTTGATTTTTTTTTCTGCAACACTGGGATCGCATGGTCAGAATTTGCTAATTCCAGCAGGATAATGAACCACATCACAAAGCTCAAGTCATCTCAAACTGGTTTCATGAATCCTAGTGAGTTCACTATACTGGCCTCCAAAAATGCCATGCTCCCTGTAAATTTATTAAAACAGTGTCATTTAATTATAATTTTTTAAAGTTGTAGGATATTATAGATCATAGTCTTATTCACAACGTTTAAAATGAATGCGATTAATAATAAAATAATATACTTAAATAATTACATTAATTCAATGTTAAAAGTACAAGTTACATTTCTGATTTAATAACATTTATTAATGAAAACTTTGCATTTAAAAAACAAACATTTATTACATTTCTATTAACTAATAGCCTACTTTAAAAAAAAAAAGTTCAAGTTCTTTATAGCATATTGGATTCTGACTGGCTGTCAATATTTTTATTGTTCATCAGCTGGAAAGTGATTCTCTCAGTATTGTTCCCCTGTTATATTTGTGGTGTTAAGTTATTCTTTATATTTAGAATGATTTTTAGTGTTATATCATTGTCGTCTTTGCTGTGAATGGGCATGAACAGTAACATGGAGATGCTCAGTATCAGGTGCAAGTATCAGTGGTGCTGGAGGGCTCTCACGAGACCCACACCATCCCTGACCTCTGCTGTGGTTTTCTCTCGCTATTCAGTTTCCAAATCCTCCAGAAATAGAAGAAAATATTGATATTCAACCTTGTGTGGGGTTTTGGTATCATCTTATCCACATAGTGATACGATGCATAGAGTCTTGACATTGAAGCATGTACATATGTACAGCACATTTATCAGTTATGCCCTCAATTTAAACAGGTTGAGGGGGAATGCTGATGTATGGACGATGTCTGTTCTGTATTTTTTAGTTTAAAGTAATCAAATGTTATTTTAAAATGTGCTTTTGTGAACAATTAAGTTAAGAAATATTCTTTTAATGCATTCTTTGTAAATGGAATAAATGTTTCAGAATATTTTGAAATATAAATAAAATAATAAATTATTTTGTTATTTTTATTTACATTAAAATAGTACTGCTGAATAAGATTTTTATTTCAAATCCCCCATATTTTAGAATAAAATGTCATGCAAAACTGTACATTTGCATACAGTAAATGCAGATTTAGAGACAATGATGCTTTTTTATTCTAAAACTTAAACTTAAAACAAAATTAAACACAAAACTGGAGCTGAATTATATTCAACAAGAATTTTTCAACATATTTTATAAGTTGAATGTCAATCATATATTAATTTAATCATACATTTAATTTAATTTATTTGCATATTTCCAGTTGCATATTGCATAACATTGGTTGCATATTTCCATTTATTACATTAGTTATATATGGCTGTACAGTATATCAGCATTGCTGGGATACGTGCATAGGCTGAGTGCCAAAGTTAGCTCAAAAAAAAACTTTTCAAAACCAAAAACCAGTCTCAAAAATCATTTTGTGTAAAGAATGACTTTCTTCTGCATTTGGAACTGATTTGAATTATTGAGAATTGAAGTAATGACAAACACAGAATCTTGCTCACAGATCAAGATTATACGGCTGATCGTTGAACAACATCAGTCTACAGAGTTCTCCAGTATTCAATTTGCTAACTCCATAAAAGACAAAGCAAAGCAAACACTACTAGATTGCTATAGTAAAAAATAAAGCAATACAAAGTACAAAAGAGTGAGATCGGCTTACATTTTATGTAATGATTTGTCTAGCTGTAGTTTAAAATATCCGCTGAGAAAATTGTTTGCTCCCTTAAAGATTGAAGGACTGACTATTATACGGTCTTTGTCGCTAATACTAGTTATTATACTAGCTACTGCTCAGTGCTGAGGTTTGTATTACAAGGCATTGTTATTAAATATTCCTGCAATTTATATCAAATTTCATGTTTTGAACAATATTATTTAGTTGATGACTGATCAAGTATTGCCTTTAGATATAGCCTAAACATATTACATTTTACACTACTATACAGACATCCAGCAGACTCCTAAATAAGTATTCAACAGAGGGTGGGCAATTAGAGACTGAACATCCGCTGACGCACTGAAAGTCCCATCTCCAAAATCATCCAAACACAATTAAGTGCTATCCTTATAAATAAACTTCTTTTTTTTTTTGGCAATAAAGGCTGAAATCTACATTATGTGGTACAGCAGCCACAGTATTTGTCAAATTATACACTCTAAAAAAAGGTTCTTCAGTGGTTCTTTGAGATGGTTGAGGTGCTATATAGCACTTCTACTGCAAAAAAAACCTTTGAAGCACCATGAAGGTTCTTCAGTGGTTCTTCACTAGTTCTTTGGGGGGATTAAGGTGCTATATAGCACCAGCGACAATACTAAGAAATATAGCAATAATATTTAGAGCCCTTAAGAGCAAATAACCTTTTAAATATTAAATATATTTAATTATATATTATATTAATATTATAAATATTAAATATGATCATATAATTGTATGATCAATGTATGATTAAAGTTTTTTCATGCAAGTTTGTAAATTAGCATGAAACTTTGAGTTATTTATCTAACCCAATGGCTTAGTTAAAAATATTTGGTGCTTTGTTGGGTTATTTTTAACCTTTATTGGGGTATACATTATTGCTATATATGTATACATAATATATTTGACAAATCATTTTATGGAAAAAGAAAAAAAAACTAACCAGTTTTCTTCAGAGACTGATCAGTTCAACGTTTAGATGGTTTAATCATTAAAAACAAATAATGGTAAAAATGCCCCCTGGTGGCGCCATACTTGAGTTCCTATTGGTGGACTGGCAATTGCGACGAGCCTTGAGTGACGGTTAATTTTTCAAAAGGAGAGGTCCACCATTTGCCAGAAACATATATGTCCCCTACATGTATAGCATATATATGTCCCATATATATCAGAAATATATATGTCCACATAAATGCCAGAAACATATATGTCAGAAACATATATGTGCACATATATGCCCACATATATGCCAGAAACATATATGTCCCATATATGTAAGAAACATATATGTCCCATATATGCCAAAAACATATATGTCCCATATATGTCAGAAACATATATTTCCACATATA
>CAIGQV010018106.1:8213464-8226370 GCA_903798115.1 Danio jaintianensis | reverse complement strand
ACATATATCTCCACATATATGCCAGAAACATATATGTCCCATATATGTAAGAAACATATATGTCCCATATATGCAAAAAACATTTATGTCCCCTACATTTATAGCACATATGTCAGAAACATATATGTCCATATATGTAAAACACATATGTCCCATATATGCCAGAAACATATATGTCCACATATATGCCAGAAACATATATGTCCCATATATGTCAGAAAGAAATATGTCCACATATATGACAGAAACATGTCTCATATATGTGAGAAATATAAATGTCCCATTTATGTCAGAACAATATGTCCACATATATGCCAGAAACATAAATGTCCATATATGTAAAACACATATATGTCCCCACATGTGAAGTGAAGTGAAGTGAAGTGAAGTGTAGTGTGGCCAAGTATGGTGTCCCATACTTGGAATTTGTGCTCTGCATTTAACCCATCCAAGTGCACACACACAGTTAGTGAATACACACATACCGTGAACACACACCCGGAGTAGTGCTATATATGTGCTATATGTCAGAAACATATGTCAGAAACACATATGGCACATTTATGTATAAAACACAATGTATGTCCCATATATGCCAGAAACATCTATTTTTAAATATATGCCAAAAAGGTATACAACCCTTATGTGTATAACAAATAAATGTCCCATATATTTCAGAAACATATGTCTACATATTTGCCAGAAACATGTATGTCCCATAAATGTCAGAATCATATGTCAGAAAGATATATTTCCACATATATGCCAGAAACACATGTCCCATATATGTATAACAAATAAATGTACCAAATGTGTCATAAACATATATGCCCACATATATGCCAGAAACATATATGTCCCATATATGTCAGAATCATATAGGTCCCATATATGTCAAAAACATAAATAGAAAGCAGATGTCTTACATATGTCAAAAACATGTATGTCCCATATATGCCAGAACATATATGTCCATATATGTAAAACACATATATGTCCCGTATATGTCAGAAACATATGTCCACATATATGCCAGAAACATATATATCCCATATATGTCAGAAACATATATGTCCACATATATGCCAGAAACATATTTGTCCACATATGTTTAATGAAGTGTATTTGTGTATTAAGTGTATGTGTTGTCCTGGAAGTCCTGGATGGTTGGCATCAGGGGCGTCGCTAGATGCCATTTACTGGGGCACATGCCCCAGTAAAAAAACATATCCGCGCGCCTCACACCGCTCCTGCTTGACGCTGACGTGCTGCTCTGCTCCCGGTGAGAGTCCCGGTTGTGAACATGCATGCCGAAAAATAGCCACGCCGCTCATGCGTTCAGCACGCAGTGAGTTTTGCAAGTCGACAAAACAAAGTTTAAACAACACGATGGTGATTTTATTTAGACTAAGCATGGCTCCTGATAGATTTTTTGTATGAAGCAAAAAGCCTCTCATCATCCCTCAAATGTTAGGGTTGCTATTTTTTTCAGTGGATTTGAGTGAACCTATACAGTTTACCATAAATTAAACAGCATTTTCACAGTGTTTAAAAAAATACTTGACATGCCACAGACACTAATGGAGGTCTTGAGTACATAATGTGGCATAAACGGCCATGTTTTAAGCCCTGCCCACACCGTCAGCCACACTGACATGAACAATAGCAATTTATGCTCTCCAGCTGACACGGTTCACCCAAGTGTTACAAAAATCACCTTAAAAGCCCATGTTGATGTAGTGGCAAGCAGAACTTAACTGGGAACGTAATTGCAGCTTTGCAGCTAAAGGTCCAACCTGCTAGATTAACCCTCTGATCGAGGCCAATTTCAGCTCATGATTCACGCAGCAGGCTGTGTGCAATAAATAGTGCTATGGGAATAAAACCTTCAAACTTTTCTTCAGTTTGTCTGGAGCTGAAATCAGTCTATGATGTTGTTTCTTAAGCAGTGTCCACTGACAATCACAAGGTCTGTGTCTTTTAAATGGGGCATATAATAAAAATGAACATTGACTTTTATGCTGCTATTTCATTAACCAACCCAGAAAACATAAAAACATGACAACCCAGCAACTTAGATTTGTTCAGATTTCACTCCTCTAGTTAAGCCGGAAGGGGACATGCCTTGTTTTCACTAAGCGGTATGGTACGGTACAGTTTAGTACAGTACAGTACGATTCGGTATGGGTTACCCAGATCAGGCTTATGCTTCCACTGCCAATAGTACCCATAGGGGCCGATTACACAGAACACAAGTGTTAAGGGTTTTTCAACAGCAGGCGCACAGAGTGCTCCATCAATAACACAAGGTGCAGCAGGAGGTTAGAACGTGAGGCATCCAGAATGCATACTCAGCACTTCGGTGCTGATTGGTAATTCTGGTGTACTCAGTAGGTGTGGAGTACACCAGAAAATTACATTTGTCGTCACTTGTTCAAAGAAGAAAGTTTTGTATGGGCTTTGTTTGAGCATGGTTCGTTGTTCTGCGCTTTCATTGTATTCTATGTTATATGTTCCCATGTTGTATGGTCCTACTGTATGTTGCACTGCACAAGTGATGATTTTCTCTAAACCAATAGCATTTAACAGTAAATCTAGCTCCAAACTTTTTAGTACTGTTGTGCTAGGTACCCTTATGAAGGGACCCCAAAAAAGTGGTATGGTACAGTTCGCTATTTTGGTCATTCTGACAGTGAAAGCACCTTATTGTACCATACTGTGCTGCATCGAACTAAACCGCTCACTGGAAACAAGCCATAAGTGCCCCTTAATCTGCACAATTTCAGACACAGCACTACTGCTACAGTTGAACATTTCTGTTTACCCACTATAGCACCTGGAGAAAAAAACACTACAAATGTTCTGTTGTTTGGGTGGCTCAGTGGTTAGCATTGTATCCTTATGGCAAGAAGATTGTTGGTTCGAGTCCTGGTAGGGCCAGGTGGAATTTCTGTGCGGAGTTTGCATGTGTTTCCTCCTGGTGCTCTGGGAATGAGAGTGTATGGGTGTTTCCCAGTGTGGTGTTGCGGCTATAATTGGCGGTTCACTCTGCTGTGGCGACCCCTGATAAATCAGGGACTAAGCCGAAGAATAGTAAGTGGGTGTTTTGTTGTTGGATGTACCAGTGAACATAATACATCTGAGCCACTGAGGACATTGTGGTTGAATTTATTTATTTATTTTTAAGGAAATGTCCAGATCCATGTCACTTCATATTTTTTAAATGTTTTTTTCCAATGTCCTTTTAGAATGTGCTTGTTAACATGCTTCTTGTTTACATGTGGTTAATATGGCTAAAGTTTTCTAGTCTCTAGAGTCTCTAGTCTCTCCAGAAAATGCTCACCTTCAGTGTAATTCATAAACATAAAATAAATATGCACTGCTTGGTCAGGTGAATTTAATCAACTTTACTCCTCAACAACTACATAAATGTACCCACTTACTTTTCAGAAACATTTCCTATTACCTTTCAGAACAACATAATATAATATAATATAATATAATATAATATAATATAATATCATTCATTCATTCATTTTCTTTTCGGCTTAGTCCCTTTATTAATCTGGGGTCGCCACAGCGGAATGAACTGCCAACTTATCCAGCATATGTTTTACGCAGCGGATGCCCTTCCAGCTGTAACCCATCACTGGGAAACACTCATAGACACATACACTACAGACAATTTAGCTTACCCAATTTCACCTATACCGCATGTCTTTGGACTTGTGGGGGAAACCGGAGCACCCGGAGGAAACCCACGCGAACACGGGGAGAACATGCAAACTCCACAAAGAAATACCAACTGACCCAGACGAGGCTCGAACCGGCGACCTTCTTGGTGTAAGGCGATTGTGCTACCCACTGCGCCACAAAGGGTGTATGTTGGGTATATTGAGCTGAAACTACAAACACATTCTGTGGGCACCGAAGATTTATTTTACATGATATGAAACGCGGTATGTAATATGCAAGTTGTGGTAATTTCTCACGTGATAATCCATATCTCCCTCAGCCGAATGTTTCCATTTGATGAAAGACCCAGTTCCTTATACATGTATCCATCTTCGCGGCAAAACATGTAAATGTACATCAAAGAAAACAAATGATTCATCTGCATAATAATAATCTACATGTAAAGCAAATGAGGCGCGCGGGAGTCTGTCTCGTCAGTCTGTCAGGTTGGAACAACAGCGCCTTCTGTTGGCGGGAAGTGAGAGTCTGTAATGATGAGAGATTCACTGCTGTCTGTAACATTCATTCATTTGACCTTGTGCTCGCCTCATAATCATTCATATCAGGGGAGTCAGAAAGGTCAGTGAAATCATGCCGTTACACGAATCAGTATTAAAAGAGGATTCTCGGTTATATGAATAGTCCCACTGTTGTCAAATATGATCTGGCCATATATCAGTGTTGCTTTAGTATGATTGACATACTAATTCAATTTTTATTTTTGGTTTAAAACATTGGCGTTGTGTTGTCTAAAAATTTTAATATAACCCTATCTGAACACACAGCAATGCTTTGGTTAATTTATGCGGGGAAAAATGCTCTAAATTTTATTTTCAATAAAAAATTCAATTTAAATGCAAAAGAAAAGTGGCCTCTTAATTAAGCCTCTTCATCACCAAAGTTATTACAAAACCATAAAACAAATTCTGAATCAAAATCTGAAACTAGTTTTGTTACTTTTAAATAAGCGAGAGAGAGAGAGAGAGAGAGAGAGAGAGAGAGAGTGAGTAATTTTTTTTCTTATATTATAAATGACCTACATTAGAATGTTTATAATAATTACATATTATTACTATATGACCTTTTCACATATTTAATTTAACAGTGGTACTATTTTGGTAACACTATTTTACAGTACCTTTGTTACACATTAAATAACACTTATAATAACAACAATAAATTATGCATAATCACTTTTAATAAACCTAAAACAGCCTAATGCAAGTAAGTTATGAATATCCTTCTGTACATACACATGCGGTAACAAGGACACTGTAAAATAAAGTGTAATCCATGTATTACTTATGCACAGCAGTGGATGAGAAGTTCCAGTGCAGCAGGTCTGAAGATCAGGGATCTCACTGGAGAAGAGTGGCTTTCTCCAGGACCATCCTTTGGGAACGGAGAGGAAAAGAACAACTCTGATGGCAGGTGATGGATTTCTCTTCATGAAAATGGGGTAATGAAAAAGCTCTCAAGCAGGAGGTGAATGCATTGGCAATATACATCATCTTTTCAGATCTCATCAAAGGTGGACATCAAAAACCTCATCCTGATACTGCTGAGGGTCTGTGCTGATCACTGCTGAGGAAGTCATTGTGAGTTATTAGCATTGTTTACTCTTCAGAACATCTACAGCAGGGTTTACTAGACATGACTCTTTAATGGAGTCAAAAATATGCATGTTTTTAATAAAAATTCAATTGTTTTTTCCTTCTTCAGAAATGATTGATGTTATTTAACCTGACAACATGTTTATACAACACTTTTGAAATAATAATAGAAAAATAATTAAATTATATTACAACGATTTATCCATTATTCATTTTTCTTGAAAACCAAATCCAGAAATAAAACCCTGAAATAAATGTTTAAAATAGAAAACATTACAATGTGTATTTAACAGGAACAGTAGTTAAATATTACTTATGCATATTCATCAAACATTTCATTCGTTCATTCATTAGTTTGTTCATTCAAACATTCATTCATGTAGGTTTAATGTAGAAATCTAGTTTATTTCCATGTTTAACATAACAAAATATATAAATATAAAGTAGAAGTTGTATCTTTGTAACAAACTGTAAATCATGCAAATCTAAATGATGCTATCAAGTTACATTTTTAGGGAAAATATTACTTAATAATTGCTTTTATTTTGTCTAAATACTAAAATCTATTTTATTTCTTAAGGTTTTAAAATAAACTGTTTTAAAAATGGATTTGTTTATCTCCTTATTCTTTCACTATTTCATTCTTTTAAAAAAACTGAAATTGTATTTATCAGCATAAATGTGAATTAAAAAAAAAAAATTCTAACACCATGTTAATTTTGATTAATTGGCCTTTTTGCAATGCTATAAAAACATCGAGATTTGTATTAAGTTTGAATCAAATTCTGAGCAAAAAACTCCAAAACAGCATTTTATCCATTATCATCATATTTATTTTGAAAGAAATGTCTAAAATCCTAAAACCTTGTTATCTAGATGTTTAAAGCAACAATACTACTACTACTAATAATAATAAAAACCCTTTAGAAATTGTGTTATCAACAGCATAAAAATAACCAACAAAAAAAAACTATGAAAATGTCCTCATCCATTATTTAGCATTTTTTATGTTTTAAATCATAAAACCTCGGCTTTTATTTAAGTTATAATCTTTATATTTTCTTTGGAACCCACAGTCAGTAGGAGTTGACTTGTATAATTATACATTATAGTGTGTGTTGTTTTGAAGCACACTTGTGTATAGAGTTACCTGGGCTCTCTGCTATGGTCTCAGAGCTCTGTGGAGGTGGAAAGCTGAAGGAGCGCGTGGCCTTTGAGGACACATCATTATAAACACTGACACTCTGGGTTCGTTTGCGGCACTCAATGGCCAAACGACTCACACAGTCTTTATGACAGCTCACACCACACACTGAAACACACAAAGCCACATTTACACAGAAAAAAAACAGATTAATTTAGTTCAATGGTTGAGTTGGTTTGAAGACTTGGTTTTATACCTTTGCATTTGCATCGCTGATTGTAAAATCCCCACATCTGCAAGAATTAGCATACATGAAGACACAATGATAATGCAACACAGCACAAAACAACACAAAACTGTGACATTTTACTTCTTGATGCACTTCACTTGTAGGCAATAAAAACAAATCTGTCAAAATAAAGGCGTGCTAATTTTAGGTTTGAAAACTCTGGAAATGTATTTAAAATGTTTACATTTAAAGACTAAATTACTAAATATAAGTATATAAAAAAATATTATTTTCAATATATTAAAATTAAAAAATATTATTGTATTTTTTTTAAACATGCTATTATAATTGTATATTTAAATGAATACTTGCTTTTAATTTGACATATATTTGATTTATTATTTATTTTCTTTAAAAAAAGAATTAATTTAATAATACTATTAATACTTCTTTTATTTTTATAGTTATATTTAAAACCATGTTAACGTTAAAAGTCACAATAATGCAAGATTAAACTCTTACATTTCATAAGAAATGACAAAATCTATGAGAATAAACTCAAATACATTTAGAAAATTTCAAGAATAAAGTAATGTTTTAAAAAAAGTTATTAAATGTAGAAAAGAAATAAAATGTTGAGAACAAGCGGATAAAATCACTGTGTTTTGAGAAAAAAGTCATTAAATTTTGAGGAAAAAAAGTTTAAATAATATGTTTGAAATAAACTCTTTAAATTCCAAGAAAAAAGGTACATTTCGAGAAACAAACTAGTAAAAGACTTTATTCTTAAAAATGAATTTATTTATTTATTGTCAACATTTTACTTAAATTTAATTTAAGTTAATTTAGCTATATATTGACTTCAATCTCTAAATGATTTTTTTTTATCTACTCTTCCGCAGAACCAGAATAAAGTTGTTTGACGAATAAGAGACTAATAGAATACCATTTATTTAAAACTAAATTGCTTGTAACATCATATAAGTCTCCTATATCACTTTTGATACATTTTATGCATTTTGCTGAACAAAATCATTCAAAAATTAAAAGGGGAAAAACAAACAATTCATTGTAAGTATATTTAGTAAATGAAACATATTTTTCTACAAAACTAAAATCCAGTTACTTGCTATAGAATAAATTAGATTAAACCTTCCTTAATGTCATTTAAAAAAAAAAAAAACACTACTTCATTAACATTAACAAGAAGTATCACGAGAGAAAAGGAAAAACAGGTTCTGTACTGGGGTGGATCTTGACAGGAAATGAGAAAATAGGAAGTGGTTACCATCTACACCCAACTACCAGCTGTGAACAGAACAACATCTTTCCCCTTAGACACACCTTTAAACACAAATACTATAAACATCTGACAGCAGCGACAAATATGAACAAACAAGCATAATAAAATACGCATTATGTGCTTGGGTGCCTTTTTTAACATAAATGCTGATCTTTCTCATGATCTTATTTCATCTGGCAGCTTGTCACATGTGTGGCTTGTCATCATCACGTTGGAGATGAAGATAAAGAGTTTGAGCCCCAAATAAAATGTGTACTTACCAAGCGAGAGCAGTGGCGACAAAATGAAGGCTTGATGCTGCTCGTGTCTGCAAACGTGTGAACAAAACCCATCTTACAGTTCTGTAAAGAGCTCGCCTTAGTGAAGTACTCAATCATCTCCTCGCGGCTAATTTTACAATCCCTGGGAGTGAAAATGAGAAAAGAGAAAGACGGGGCCTGTACTGTACTGTAGACGTTGACAAATGAGGCTAAATAATAGCTCCAGATAAACTGGACAGATTGTCGCGATAAACCCACTGGTTTTGGTCCAGTTCGTCAAACTTGCCGAGGTACGGGAAATTGCTCCTGATGATCTCGAACTCCTCTTGGGAAATGTAGCCATCACCATCGGTGTCATAATTTTGAAAAACTGACTGAAAAATAAGACGTCAAAAATTCATTTATTGCATGGCATCATTACTCACAATGGTGTCATGTGAGTCTGATATTTCTTTTATTCAGGCATTAGGGCTTGGTATCGATATAGATGCCCTGATTCGATTCAATCCTGAATCACAAGCTTTCGATTCAATCAGATTGATTTTTGATTTGATGATTACAGATTTAATTCAAACAGTATTGATACTTCCAAAACTGAATGGGGTGAACTTCAGTTTACAAATGGTAAATTAATTTTTTTTTAAAGAATTGAAGAGCCACAGACTTTTGCTGCTGCACATTAAACATGCAACAAAGCCCACTGAGCCCACAAAGCATAATGGAGACTGATTTGTCATGTGGATGTCATGTTTGCCATGTCAGAGTTTATTTGGCAAATGTGTTTCCATCCCCCATTATTAGTGACTCACTCGTAAGCACAGCCACATTTCGTTCATGAATTTATTAGTGTTTTTTGAACATACTGGTTAAGTGAATGATATAATGACTCATTGCATTGTAAACAGGTGACTAACCGGTATCACTAATCACATAATAAAAGTCTGTCTAGAAAACACAAGCTGAGCGATATGACACAGTGATACAGTTGTATAAATTTTTGAAATATAAACCAATGGATAATGATGCTAAACTATATAACTGACAACCAATCAGTATTGCATATACAAATATCAAATAATTATTCTTTAAAGAAAAAACAAACAAAAAAACATAAAGGATTTAAGTAGTTTGGGTCACATACCTCCACCATTTTCTCGATGTGCTTGTTGATAATGGATGGGTCCGCTTTGGGTTTGACTGAAGATGCCCACTGTTCTATTAGAGGAGACTGTGACTTTGAGCTGGAGGTCTAAGAGGCCGGAAATCAATGGTGTATTCACTTAGCCAGTGAAAATAAGGCACCAGCAGATATGGATAAATGACTGCTGTCCGTTGGTTGAACAGAATAATTATAGAGTAGTGGTTCAGTCTCGCAGCTGCAAGTCTACGCAAGTGAATTACGCAAGCAACATGGGAAAATTAATCTGTCAAATTGTGTCATGAGTGCTTGTAATTGGTGGTTTCTACCTCATGGTGGCTACTGATTTGCTATCGGAGCAGTTTTTATGTTGGTGGTGTGTGACTCACAGAGAGTTTAATACTGCGAGGCTCCCTCTGTAGAGACAGCTGGTATATATCATCCTCCGAGTGGTACTGGTCCAAAGACACCTGGACAGGGACAGAAGAAATGCAAATGATTATTAATTAGTGATTTACATGACATAGATTTCACAAATAACATCACAGCCCCTCACTTGATCAGCAATCATTCTTAACTGCTTTAATCTCACATAACTGGATGATGTATTTCTACTTCCTTCCACTGTAGAAAATTGAAGCCAAAATCTCTCAATCGGGCGGTTGGCTTTTTATTATTTTTTTGGATGTGGAGCCAGAGTCTGTGCAGTAGTGATCAAAACTAAGAAATGTGTTTTAATGCCTTACCCATGAAATATTAATCATTAGGACACTCCTAATTTTTTTTTAAAAGATCAAATAACTACAATAAAGGAAAAACGTATCTCAGCATAAAAAGAACTACTAAAAATTGGGGAAAACGATAGTTAAAAAAATTATTTGAAGAGTAATTTATTTTTCTTACTTTAACTCGCATCCCATTGGTTTTTATAGAGAGGGTGGTGTTTTTGGACTGTAATGCAGCAAGCAGGGGTTGATCAAAATAATTTTGGCCTCACTTTTATTTTGGGATGTCTGAGGCACATTTGTGCTGTGTGCAAATCACATACTTTCCTACTACATAGTATGTGAAAACAGCATGTGAGCTGAGTAGTATGGATGGATAGTCTTCGAAAAACAGGTAAAATGTACCCACAGTTGACCAAGTAGCTACTTCTGCTGAAATCCTAAAGTGCACATTCATACATTCATCTTCTTTTCAGATTAGTCCCTTTATTAATCTGGTGTCGCCACAGCGGAATGAACCGCCAACTTATCCAGCATATGTTTTACGCAGCAGATGCCCTTCCAGCTGCAATCCATCACTGGGAAACACCCATACACTCTCATTCACACTCATACACTACGGACAATTTAGCTTACTCAAAAGTGCACATTTAATGGACATTTTATTAAAAATGCCATGGGAGATGATTTATGAATGAAAGTAAAGTGATGCAACTGATGCTGGTAGGTCATGTGACAGGAAGAATACGGCAGATTAAATGCATACAAATTCCAGTCATGTTAATAACATTTATATTAAATAGAGCATATTTTTTAATGGTCAGCACGTCATTTGTCATTATTTGTTTTATATTTGTTATTTGTATCATGATGTCCACAAGATTATTATGAATCTGTGTTTTTAAACATTAAGTAAATGATCCATGAACTCGCATGGAAGCTCAGTGATTTGTTTGGATACTGAATGAATCAGTGTTTTTGACTAAATCAGTTAAGTGAATGATACAATGACTCAAACTGTTTGCAACACAGATAATAATTTAAAAATGTGGCTTGGACATTACATAATACTATCATGTGACACTTAAGACAGAAGTAATCGATGCGAAAATTCAGCTTGGATTCACACAAATAAACCACCTGATCCAACATTTGGATCACAGCAAACCCGTCCCACCCATGACAGACTCACTATAAGCAGATTGAGCAGGTCTGTATTGGCCACTATGCTGGGTGGAGTGCTCTGAATGAGTGCCAGCTCTTCCAGAATGGCGTACAGTTGATGGGTCTTGGTTAGGTTGACCCTGGTCTTCTCTGGGTCAATCCAATCAGGCAGAGCCACATGGACGGCAATCAGGTCCTTCAGATGGACTCCAAGGATGGGGAAGCGGAATCCTAAACATTCAGAGAAACGCTGACGGTAACGGCTGTAGTTTCCAAAGGAAGTGACCAGCTCCACCAATCCATCAAACACCTGATTAAACACAGACAATAGCATGAAGACAGGCAGAGGTGGGCACAAATAAACACCATGAATTATTTCATTACAAATGACAAAATAATTGTTTAATAATGATGAACACAAAAGATGATATCTTGAAGAATGTTGGAAACGTGTGACAATTGACTTCCAAAGTATTTGTTTGTCCCATGTTCAAAATGCCTTGGTTTGTGTTCAACAAAAACCTCAAACTGGTTTGGAACAAGTCAAGGGTGAGTCAAGTATGACAGAATTTTCATTTTTGGTGAACTATCCATTTAAATTGAAATATAAATAATTGTGTGAGAAATATATATAAGTTAAATATAATTGTCATTTGAAAACACAAAATTTCATGCAAAATAAAAAGCAATAATTTGAAGAAGAAGTGCAGTGCTCTACCATTTTTTTTTCCTTTGGTAAAAAAAAAAAAAAAAGCAGTGAGTATACATATTGATCCATTTTTTTTCCTGCTGTTTATGCTCACTTGAGACATAACAGAGACTGTGGTGGTTAAAATACAAAGTTAAAGAGAACTGAATAAGGGATCACATGCTGTATGCAGCATTTTTGTTTGTGTGCCAGAAAATGCAGAATATGAATTAGATAAAACACTAAAAATGCAGATATTTTTGCTTCTAAATGTTTTCAATATGCATAAAAATAGTGCAGTTTTCTAGCAAACCAATCATCAACTAGCAAGAAGATTCGCAACTTCTAGAGCAGTGCAGATAAGACGTGTCATCTGATTTATTTACATCTAGCCAAAAACTATATTATGTCTAGTCCTAATAACCCTTTACCAGGTATTGTATTTTCAAATGACCTTTTGTGAATGAATCCTCATTAAAACGAAAAACTGATCATTTGCCAGGAATACAGTTTTATTATTGATATAGATATAAGTTTTGATAAACCATTTATTTGATCACTTTTTGATTACAGGTCAAAATAAATGAGCTTCCCTCCAATATAAGTAGTAACCATAGCAACTCAGTGATAGTTGCCGGAGCCGTCATTCCTCTGTGTAACCTTGAGGACACTGACTTGCGCTTCACCAGGATCTGATGGGAATCAACCAATTCGCAAATATGCTTTAAAAATATTTGCAAAGATGTAGCTAACACATGTTACTATGAGCTATTAGATATGCCCGCTTTATATGGGGTGGTTTCCATTGTGCATTTAAAATTCTTTAACGAGCAGCAATCCAATGATTATCCCTTTCACATACACACACACACACACACACACACACACACACACACACACACACACA
>CAIGQV010018106.1:8201420-8213454 GCA_903798115.1 Danio jaintianensis | reverse complement strand
CACACACACACACACACACACACACACACACACACACACACACACACGTATATATACACGTTGTATACCCACTTTGTCGATAAATAAAATTGTCTATGTAATTTAGGAGTACACACACACTTCTCTAAGCATCACTGCACATATGTAATGTAAGTATGCTGCAAACTCTTGGTTTAAGAACATGTTGTTGTTTTTTTACCATGTAAATTGCGGGCTGTAATCAAAAGTGTTACTGGGGATTTTAACTAGTTGCTACATGAGTACAAGATATTTCAGCTCACGTTTGCTTGCCCAATAGAAGAGCACTTGACTCGAGTATTGATATTTGTGTTCAGTCTGGCAGAGAGTATGAAAATGGCACTTACTGCTGAGTGGACTTTGAGAATCTTATCTGCCGTGGCCAGATCTGGAGGGTTTCAGCTGTTTGTTTTTTTTTTTTTTTCTTTCTTTCTGGCCAGGGCTGGAGGTGTGTTTGTAAAGCAGGGCTCTGGCGGTGTTTACCTTGCGTGTGTCGCTGCTGATGAGAGTTTGTGTGTTCTTGAGTCGAGCGATGGAGCTGTTGCTGAGGCCTCCAACTACAGCCATCAGTGTGTTAAAGTTCTGCAGCTGCAGCAGCCTCTGCATACACACACACACGCATACACACACACACGCACACACACACACACATACACACACACACACACAAACTATAAGACTAGAACTTATGAAAAGACTAGGGTTCAAAATTATAAGACCTGCTATGCCACCTTCCATACATTTATTTTAAACCATCATAATCGTATTCTAATTTGCATGAAAAAATTACAACTTAACATTAATTTATTTTTAATTTGAACTATTATTTTATTTAGTTAGTTTTTATAACAACAGTATCAATACAAGATCATGTTTTCTACAAATATGAATATCATATTCATAGTTAAAAATTATACATACATATTTATTTTTGGTTTGTTTGTATGTTTGAATGTTAAACTGACCTGAAGAACATTTGGCCATTTAAATTTTTTATCATAATCACATGATCACACTTGATTATATTTATACATATATATTATATCTGTATATATTATATTCTAATATATATAGTTTTAATAAAAAATAATCATGAAATTGTTATGGATCTACAAATAAATAAATAAATAAAATGGAAGCATTCCATATGTAATAATGTAATATAATCATAATAATTAATATATACAAAATGAATGATTCTGTTTTAATAAATCAGTGATTTGTTTGATTGACTGACTGACTGACTGACTGACTGATTGATTGATTGATTGATTGATTGATTATGATAAGAACTCAAGAAACAACATCTGGCCTTTTCTATAAAGCTCACGTGATCACAGATTTGCTTGAATATAACTACCTCTAAAAATACATATTAGGTTTTTTAATATTAATTTTTTTCACAACACGTACTTGCTTGTTTTATCAGTGACCTACAATTTGACAAATACATTTTTATTTGTATATATTATTAAAGTAGCGCTCAAGAAAAGAACATCATCCTTCAATACAGGAACTTGACCTAGATATTTTTTTAATAACAATAATTTGTTTAATATAAATCTTCTTTTAATATTTGAAATTTTTAAATATATTTAATAATATATAGTAAAATAAAATCCTTCTGTTTGCTTCTAGCTTTAAATTAAATTCTGAAGCCCAGATCTTCATGGTTTTGGAGCCGACAGTAAACAGATTACAGGTCTTTAAACACAAGCGAGCGGAGCAGATTAACCTCGGCCACTTTGATGAATTCACTGATGACGGTTGCTCTCTGCTGGGCTGTGGGTTTACTGAGGACCATGATCTGAATCCACTGCGAAACACTGTTGAACAGAGTAATGAAACGCTCCAGAATGGGATTATCCACCGTGCAGCCGTGCATCACGAAACTGTGGTAGTCCTGAAACTGGAGGACGAACACATTTTTCTCATCTGAAACGTGAACCCCGACTCGAGGTCAGAAGAGCTGTGAATGAATTAAGAGACGTACCAGAATTTTGCAGAATGATTTGTACTCCATGTATGTGAGGTGTTCGGCGAGGGTGGAGGCATCTAGGTGGTCGAAAAGAAGAGAAGTCTTGCGCTTTTTCTGAACAGTTTCATCCAGCTGACGCCGCCATTCATATGATGGGCTACAGGCAAAAACAGGCATGGCTTATGTAGGTCATGTATCAATAGGTCACTGTATTAGATTACATTCATAAAAGTAAAATAAAAATCATACAGATGTTGTGTTGTTAAATACACATTTTTGAATTAAATTAAATTAAATTAAATTAAGAGGCTGCACGGTGGCGCAGTGGGTGGCACGTTCGCCTCACAGCAAGAAGGTCGCTGGTTCGAGCCCCGGCTGGGTCAGTTGGCGTTTCTGTGTGGAGTTTGCATGTTCTCCCCGTGTTCGCTTGGGTTTCCTCCGGGTGCTCCGGTTTCCCCCACAAGTTCAAAGACATATAGGTGAATTGGGTAGGCTAAATTGTCCGTATAGTGTATGTGTGTGTATGAGTGTGTATGGATGTTTGCCAGTGATGGGTTGCAGCTGGAAGGGCATCCTCTGTGTAAAACATATGCTGGATAAGTTGGCGGTTCATTCCGCTGTGGCGACCCCAGATTAATAAAGGGACTAAGCCGAAAAGAAAATGAATAAATTAAATTAAATTAAATTAAATTAAATTAAAACAGCAATGGAAAAAAATAAGAGATTCCCAGTTTCTATGGACTGAATTTATTAGGTATGGGTTTTTAGCTAAATGTTATTATGTTTGTTTATAAATAAAAATATTGTTTTTATTTTTTATATCTTTTTCTTTTCTCTTTTCTTTCTTTTTTATTTTATTATTATTTTTTTTAATATTATACTTTATATTTTCTTTTCTTTTATTTCATTTCATTTTATGCAGAAAATGGTCAGATGATTTGTTTAGATTAAAAATTAGGGTTATTCCACAAAATTTTGTTACCACATTCTAAACTAAAACATTGATATTGTGTTGTCTAAAAATGAACTTATCTGAAAACATGCCACATTTTTAGTTATTTTATGGGAAAAAAACTGTCATCAGTAGTTCTCAGAAACAAAAAAACATTTTACTCAAACACGTAAATATTAATCATAAATCATAATCAAGCGGTCTTTAAAAAATTCATAGATGTGTATATATATATATATATATATATATATATATATATATATATGCATTCTTAAAACTTTAAAAAGAATAAAAGGAAAAAAAAATAAAGAATTTGTAGTCAATATACAACTAGACTTTCTCATCATGTTTGATATTCTCATTCTGTCAATGACCTAAGAACTTCCTGCAGCTTTTCAGTGAAGTTCAGCACACTTTCTATGCTCCTCCGTCTCAAAGAATCAGTAGTTGAGTAGAGTTTGTGACTCACATGCTGTCGATGTCGATGAGCAAACTGCGCCTCACGTCTCCATTCTGCTCCAGTCGCTCCTTCAAACCGCGGATCTGCTCAGCCAGTGCCGGGTTCAGGTCAAACTCGGCTGGAAACTCTGATATCCAGTACCTGACAAAGAGAAACAGAGCAGCTTTGACACAGAGTTGAAATAGGTCTGGCCAAGAGGGCTTTTTTTCCTGAATAGCCTTGCCTCAAAAAGCTTTATGTGAATTCACAAAACACCTCTGTGATCCAATACATCTGCTTTATGACAAAGAACATCATCCACATGGACCAGATCATCATCTGCTGGACCAGATAGTGTGTGGAAATCTCAACAAAACAACAGTTCATAATGTTTTTTATGCCGAGATTTTTAAGATTTATGGGCTTTTCATAAAATGTTTCTTTATTTTGAGTAAAGAAAACGTCCAAACACTTAAAGGTCTGCTGAAGTGCTTTGAAATGTGCATTTGTTATCTGCAAGCTTTGGATGTTTTATATTTTTTATTTTCCAAACACGAATTTAGTCACTGTTTTAGAGCACACTAACAGATATCCTTAAACCTAACAGACTAAAAACTAACATCTAAAAAACTTTATTTTAATTTCATGGGACCTGTAAAAGTATCTCTGTTGTTACTTTATTTGCGTCTGTAGATTACATCTTTTTCAATACATATTTTTTAAGGATGTCTTCTTGTCAAAAAAAAAAAAGTTTTCTCCTGCACTGAGCCATAAATCTCAATTTTAGCAACATTTTCATACAGCAGACTTCACAATTTTGTTCTAATTTTCTCATATTCTGAAGCTTTTTACAGAAGAATATGTTCATACATAACTTGTCTGCTTATATACAACATTTTATTCCATTAAAAATAATTATGTTTTTTATTATTATTGGCTGTTTACAGTATTTTCTGAATTATGGAGTGGTAAAAAGAGATTCCCAAAATCCCCTCTTTAAAAACCTTTGACACTAATATGTCAAATAATTTTGATGTTCAGGTTTTTAAACTTTACACATTAACACATATTAACTGAAACAATGTCTTGGTTATATGTGTAAATATAAAATGTTATTACCATAAAACCATTATTTACCCTCTTCATTTGCTCACTCTCATGTCATTATAAGCCCATAATCAGAAATCAAATGAAGATATATATAAATTTAATCAAATTTGAGAGATTTCGGCTCATCCAACAAAGGTCTGTTCCATATTGAAATCAAAAAATAAATCCATTTGATTTGAGCAGTTTAATCCCAGTCTAATCAAGAGACATGATCGCTTTATAAGATGAACAGATTTGATTTAGTAAACACTGATCAGCGAACTGTTTATTTTTTATCCTTTAGATTTCTTTACAGAAGCTCAATCATGCTTGCTTGATGCATGAGAACCAATGAGGTTTAATCTTAATTGTCACACAGCAAGTTTATTCTCGCTTGTCAAGCAGGTTTGGCTGAGCTTCAATTATATACAAATGAAAGGCAAATTTAAATTAATTTATGATGCAAAATGTTTGTGGTCTTTTATGAATGTTTTGAAGTCTGAGAATTTTGTGTGAATAGACTTTTATTAGAGGGGCAGAAATGTTTTATATATAATTAAAATATTGTTATATTTATTATACTCAAAATATATTATAAGATAAATATAAAAAATATTTACTTAAATTAGTTAATTATAAAATATAAGTCCTTCAGTTTGTAATGACATTATGGTAAGTAAATGATGGCTGCTTTTTCTTTCTAGTGTAAATTAACTTAAGGAGCCATTCCCAACACAGCTTAGTGAGTACTTCTGTTATATGTTATAATTTATTTATTTATTTGCAGTTAATTATATTCTCACAATTGTGACGTTATGCTTTATAGCTGTGGTTATAATCTCATGATTGCAAGTAGCACATTTCTTTATTTTTCCCTCAAAACAGCAAATGAATATTCTTGCAATTTCAAGCTTTAAGCTCACATTCAAAACTGCGAGGAAAAAAAAGTCAGAATTGTGAAAAATAAACTTGAAGATGAACTCCTAGCTGTAAACATAGAATTTTGAGGGGGGGAAATATAAACTGAGGATTGTGGAGAAAAAAAATCTGAATTGCAATATGTAAACTGAGAATTTTGAGAGAAAAAAAAACTGAATTGCAAGGTGTAAACTGAGAATTGTGAGAAATAAACTCCAAGAAAAGAACAAATCGTAAGATTCAAAACTCAAAACTTTGATTAAAAATTTTTACCTCAACATGTCAAATTTAGAATTCCTATGAATACATTTGAATTGCGAAATCAAAGCTTAAAATCTTGAGACTTACAAAAACGGTGAGCTATCAACTCAATATTTTGAGAAGATTTCTAAATTGTGAGTTCATAATCTTGGAATTTGAAGCAAAGTCCCTTTAAGGCAAGTCATTTCAGTTTGTTGCCATCTTTGAAATGCCTCTCGGGCAGTATGCTCGGGCAATCTGTTTGAATGGGGAAACATCAAATTCTCCAAAAATTACTTGCCAAGCTTCCGATAGAATTTCATATTAGGAATCACCAATAAAATTAAACTTTTTAGTTTCATTTCTAAATGTTAAAATCATATAAAATCTGCAGAAACTCACGTCTGGTCCGAGCCCGTCCCCTGGAGAATCATTAGTCTATAGCGATAAATGATGGCTCCTGTACTAGAAGGCGGGGCTTCATTCTCCATAATGATGTTACACTTTTCCCCATTCAAAACTATACGAGTGACATGTCTTGTGCATTCTATTGTCTTTGTTTGAAGTCCCTTTACTGAATTCAGTCTACATATCACAAACATGTCTTTTTTTTCTTAGAATCGCAAGTAAAAACCATTGTGAGAAAAGTTGCAGAAACAAGCTTTGACAGTAACTTTAACATTCACATTCTAATAAAAAGCTTTAAATAGCATCATACATTTAGCTCCATTCTGATTTCATCCACCTGTTGGCAGTGAACATAACTATATTCAAACCCAGGCTCTCTACATGCTCTCACTCATGCAGCACTTTTTTTTTCAGAAAAAATAGATGAACAATAGAGATTTTAACCTACTTGACAAGGTGACAAATCTGCGACTGGCGATTTGCAGAACAATCCTGTTGCTGAGACCTGTAATACTGTCAAGGCAGCTCCAGTTCATTACTATTATCGGCTGTGAGGAGAGTGATGGAAACAGTTTGTGATGCTGTCGACCTCCTCTATAAATGACAAACCTCACCCATGAGCCACTCGGCTAAGTGCTAAATGTCTAGCATAAAAGCCGGCCTGTCAGCGGCGAAACTAAAAATGCACAAAGACTTGTATTTCTTTTTCAGGTGTTTGACATTAATGCTGGTTCTTTACAGTTTTTTCTGGAAGTATAATGCAACTGAGGAAAGGATACTTTTGCAGGAGTTTCTTGGCCAGGTCACTGGATGAAAGGTACCAGGGATGCATGGTGAGAAACATTCGTACGAGAGACGCATCCTTTAGGACACCTTCATTGTCTGAGAGGAGGATAGAAAACATCAGGTTAATGTGAATTTACAGTAATTTACAGTAAAATGTATCCATTATTAATGTAAATAATCCAAAATGCTTAAATATGATACACTCAAAATGTTTTTCGTGGTGGTTCAAACTACTTATTTAAAATGAGCTGAATTAACATAATTTTTTAGGCTTTTTTTTTGGGGGGGGGGCAACTTAATTGTTTTATGTTCAATCCAATTAAATTTGCAAAAACAATTAGGTTAACTTAATCGATTTGTGTTGGGACAACATGAAGCAATTGTGTGGAACCCAGCATGTTTTACACTGTAAAAAATCTTGGGTTCCACACAACTGATTTGTGTTGGGACAACATGAAGGAATTAAGTTAGCTTATTAGTTTTTACAAATTTAGGTAGATTGAACATAAAAAAAGTTATGTTTTCCCCAAAGAAACTCAAGAATTGTGTCGTTTCAGCTCATTTTAAATAAGTAGTTTAAACAAACAGCAAATGCCATATTTTGAGTGTACAGTGTAGGGAACATTTGATAATGTGGTGTTCATTAGACTGTTATGAAACCGTTATAATCATGACATGACACATGTCATGAATATGAATGTTATGGAAGCTTATTATAACTGTCATTAAGTGTCATTTGCTCAGTTATGACATTTTTAATGCAAAAATGATACTGTTTGTTATGACAACTTGACAAACAAATACATCACAACCTGTTTGTCTTTGTCATGACAACTTGAAATTTCCAAGACAACAAAACTTGTCATAAATCTGCCATAAACATGATTGTCATGAAGCCATTATAAATGTGTCATGAATTTTATAACAGCATCATTAATTAAAAAAAATAAATAAATCAAGCTGAATTTGTCATTAAAATGTCATTAAATATTAATGACGCTCTAAAAAAGACACTTTTAATGAGACAGTTTGTTCCACTGAAAAAAAGTGATCAGAAAAATATTCATGACAGTTATAATGACCTCATGACAATCATGTTTATGACAGATTCATGACAAGTTTTGTTGTATTGGTAATGTCAAGTTGTCACGACACAGACAAAAACAGGTTGTGGTGTATTTGTTTATGTCAGGTTGTCATAATAAACAATGTCATCTTTGTATTTAAAATGTCATAACTGAGCGAATGACACTTAATAGCCGTTGTTAGAAGCATGCATAAAATCTCATTCATCTGTCATGATTATAAAGGTTTCATGATAGTCTTATGAACACCCCTTCAAGTAAAGTGTTACCGATTATGTTACCAATTGTTGTTTTACTTATTGTTACACTTTTTAAACAACTAACAGAGTTGACGATAACAGTTTTCCACTTTTTTGCACTATTTTGGGCTTCAGCTCAATATGCTAACCTCAAACCAGATACCATACGGCATGTCTGAAACTGAATTTTATGTATTTTTCATCATATAATTTTTTGGGCGTGACTGAAATTCACAGAAATATCCCAATAACAGAGTTGACAAGTAATTAATCTGCCACTGGTGTATCCAAAACATTTTCGACAAATTTATGAGAGAAGAATAAATTACATGTATGCGCCAGAGTTTCCTGCTAGAGAAAGTGACATGTGCTTTTTCTTTTAGTGCTTTACATATTGTTATGCCTTTTTATAACTGATGTAACCAGAACATAGGGATAGACACAACATATATTCTTACATAACTAAAATTACAAATAGTACAGGAAATAGATGTTTCGTGCAAATGTTAATTTAACTTAGTAGTGTAAACATACAAAATTTGAAAGAAAAAAAGCAACAAAAAAAAAAGAATAATTAAATTATTTCACTGAAATGTGTGTGTTTGCGTAGATTAATGTAGTTTACAGGGACACATAGTTGTATAATGACATGGATATGACTTTGTACTCTAAGGTGGAACCTTGTGTCCCTGTAAGTCAAAAAGCTTAAAAATCATACTTACGAGGTCTTTTGACTTTCAAAATTTGCCACAGGTTTCCTGTGAGGGTTGGTTTAGCGGCAGGGGTGTGTGTGTGTGTGTGTGTGTGTGTGTGTGTGTGTGTGTGTGTGCGTGTGTGTGCATGTGTGAACAAGTAGCTGGATAAGAAGCAGGATAATGTATACATTCGAGCTGTTGTTTTCACAGAATAAAGTCCTTTAGTCTATTAAATATAAACCCTCCTTTCATTTTTAAAATGTACTAAATTACTTTTCTGTCTTTGAAATGAAGGCACCATAACATTATGTGAATCACATTGTATATGTGTATATATAAATTAAATATATATTCAAATTTATTATTTTTTACATTTATTCACATTTACTTTATTTCAAGCAACATTTTGTAGTTGCAATAAATATAGCTCCCCACATTAAAATATATTCAATAAAATCCAATAATGATTCATTTCAATGGCTTTGCCAAAGAAACCATCAAACCATACTTTTTTAAACAATGTAAAAAAAAAACTTTATCAAAGGTAAATGACAGATTAGCAGAGTACAAGGAAACCATTGCAAATGTTCTACTTCAAAACTATAATAAATGAAACTTATAATTGTAGTAGCCATTTAAAAATTAACACTAACATATGATTCACTCAAAGAAAAGATTCTGCTGCTTATTTAAAATGAGTTGAAACAACACAATTCTTAAGTTTTTTGGGGGGGACAACTTAATTATTTTATGTTCAATCCACCTCAATTTGTAAAAAAAAATGTTTTTTTTGCAGTGTTCATTTCTGAAATACTAAAAGCATATTATAATTGACCAAGTCTAAACTGCAGCACTCAATCCCTGCTGTTTCTCCGCTGACAGACAAACATGGTTGAAGAAGCCAGCGAACTGACCGAAAGCTTTGATACAGGTCTCCACCAGCTCCTCCACACTGGCCGACTGATCCCACGAAACACTCTCCATCCTTCCCTCCTGCTTAATTTTAAACTCCTCTCTTTGATCCCTCGCTCTTTTTTAGCTCTGAAAACGAAGCAGAATCAATAAATCACAGAATGGCTGAGATGTGAGAGGCGTCGCTAGGTTTTCATTTTAATCAAAAGCAGACAAATCCTGGTCACACATGGATGACACAATGGACAAGACTCATCCAGAGGGAAACAAGGTGCATAAAAGAAGCAGAAAAAAGATGTATAGTAAAAAAATAAAAGCCTTAAAATTAGTTTTCAGAAGAACTTACCAGGCATCAGTGGTGAAAGAGTGAAGAGCGCAGCTTTGTGAGAAGAGAAGTGCTAATGAACGCAGGGTTTCAGTGGAGCCTCTACCAAAACCACAGAGGGCCTCAGTGGTTTCACACACTTCCTGTCAGTTGAGAAATCAACTGTTGCATTTCCTGTTCGTAATCTTTCAGCGTTTTTTTTTAGCAACAAAAAAAGGGTGGAGGACCTGGTGTGAGAAAATAAGGAAAGGCCAATATTAATATACTTTTTTTTTTATATTCAAATTAAAGAATAAAATGTAAACATATTAATTTGTGAGTACTCATTTTTGGGCTGTGATCTGGATCTGTAATCCAGTTTTGTCTTTGGTACTGACTACTCCAGGGGTGTCCAAACTCGGTCCTGGAGGGCCGGTGTCCTGCATAGTTTAGCTCCAACTTCCTTCAACACACCTGCCTGGAAGTTTCTAGTATACCTAGAAAGAGCTGGATTAGCTGGTTCAGGTGTGTTTAATTGGGGTTGAAACTAAAATATGCAGGACACCGGCCCTCCAGGACCGAGTTTGGACACCCCTGGACTAATCTAATGTACTGTATATACGCTATATATACACATATATATTATTGTAAAGTATCCTATAGAAAATATTTACTTAAAAGAGAGATCTGTGTGGGGTATATATATATTTATATATAAATTCATTTCCTCAAAATTCTACACACAATACCCCATAATGACAATGTGAAAAAAAAATTTGTTTAATTGTTGCAAATTTATAAAAAATAAAAAACCTGAAAAATCACATGTACATAAGAATTCACAGCCTTTGCCGTGAAGCTCTAAATTGAGCTCAGGTACATTCTGTTTCCACTGATCATTCTTGAGATGTTTCAGCAGCTTAATTGGAGTTCACTTGTGGTAAATTCAGTTGATATGACATGATTTGAAAAGGCATACACCTGTCTATTTAAGGTCCCAGGGTGGACCTCCAAGCATGAAGACAAAGGAATTGCCTGTAGACCTCCGAGACAGGATTGTCTCGAGGCACAAGGCTGGGGAAGGTTACAGAAAAATTTCTGCTGCTCTGAAAGTTCCAATGAGCACAGTGGCCTCCATCATCCGTAAGTGGAAGATGTTTGGAACCACCAGGACTCTTCCTAGAGCTGGCCGGCCATCTAAGTGGGGTGATCGGGGGAGAAGGGCCTTAGTCAGGGAGGTGATCAATAACCCGATGGTCACTCTGTCTGAGCTCCAGCGTTCTTCTGTGGAGAGAGGAGAACCTTACAGAAGGACAACCATCTGTGCAGCAATCCACCAATCAGGTCTGTATGGTAGAGTGGCTAGACGGAAGTCACTCCTTAGTAAAGGGCACATAGCAGCCCGCCTGGAATTTGCCAAAAGGCATTGAAACAAAATTCTCTGGTCTGATGAGACTAAAATTGAACTCTTTGGAGTGAATGCCAGGCGTTATGTTTGGAGAAAACCAGGCACCACTCATCACCAGGCTAATACCATCCCTACAGTGAAGCATGGTGGTGGCAGCATCATGCTGTGGGGATGTTTTTCAGCAGCAGGAACTGGAAGACTCGTCAGGATAGAGGGAAAGATGAATGCAGCAATGTACAGAGACATCCTGAATGAAAACCTGCTTCAAAGTGCTCTTGACTTCAGACTGGGGCGACGGTTCATCTTCCAGCAGGACAATGACCCAAAGCACACCGCCAAAATATCAATGGATTGGCTGCACAACAACTCGGTGAATCTCCTTGAGTGGCCCAGCCAGAGCCCAGACCTAAATCCTATTGAACATCTCTCAAGAGATCTGAAAATGGCTGTACATCGTCGCTTCCCATCCAACCTGATAGAGCTTGAGAGGTACTGCAAAGAGGAATGGGCAAAAATTCCCAAAGACAGGTGTGCCAAGCTTGTGGCATCATATTCAAAAAGAC
>CAIGQV010018106.1:8113242-8201020 GCA_903798115.1 Danio jaintianensis | reverse complement strand
GCAGCGGATGCCCTTCCAGCCGCAACCCATCACTGGGAAACACCCATACTCACTCATTCACACACATACACTACGGACAATTTTAGCTTACCCAATTCACCTATAGCACATGTCTTTGGAATGTGGGGGAAACCGGAGCACCCGGAGGAAACCGACGCCAACACAGGAAGAACATGCAAACTCCACACAGAAATGCCAACTGACCCAGCCGAGGCTCGAACCAGCGACCTTCTTGCTGTGAGGCGATTGTGCTACCCACTGTGCCACCGTGAGGGCCATATATATATACATATATATATATATATATATATACACATACATATATATATATATATATACATACACACACATATATATATATATATATATTTACAGACATATTAGATTCAAAACTTTTGACAAACCGTTTTTGCAGAACAAAAAGTTATGCAAACTATGTATGATTATATATCCCCCTGTTAAAAACAAACAAACAAACAAAACTTTACATATATATAGATAAAGATATACAAAATATAGATATACATAAAATATTAAGCCTGGTGTAAGTGCTGCTGAAATGGAGATTTATTGCTCAATGCAGGAGAATTTGTTTTTCTTTTGAGAAAACAGCCTTTAAAAATATCCATTATCCAATTGATAAAGTGTGACAAAATAAACACTTAAAAGTGTATTTTGGATGTTACATTTGAATGATAATATGCTTTATGAAAAACCAAAAGTGCAAAATCTCAATCTAAAAGATGCATGAAATTTTTTTTTTTGTCTACAGCATCTTGCCTTACAGTAACTCTTTTTTTCCTTTTCTGCAAAACATAATACTAATTGACAATTAAAAAAAAAACTAATAGTAATATTGCCTAGAATAACAAGATGAAATACAGTATTATTTTATGTATATTTTATGTATCCAGTTAACATTCCTTCAGTAACATTAGTAATGTTTTAACACTTATTTTTTTCACACTAAAACGATGTGGAGGACTTGGTGAGAGAAAATATGAGGAGAAAAAAGGTCTATTTTTGTATCTGGTTTTTAAGCATGGTTAATTAAGACTAATTTATTCAAGAAGCAGAATATGAAAATGAGAAATAATTCCTTGGTAAAAGGCTGAAATAATATTATTAATTGGAATTTAATACATTTTAACTAACAGTTCAAAGTTGAAACGAACAGCATTTATTTGAATTTCATAACAAGAAATTACATCAAATTTTACAGTTACTTTTGTAAATGAAACACATTCTATATTTTTTTATCTTCCGAATAATACAGTATATTTATGTTTGTGTTTATATTACACACACTCAAAAAAAAATATTGCTGCTTGTTCAAACTACTTATTTAAAATGAGCTGAAACAACACAATTCTGGAGATTTTTTGGAGACAACTTAATTGTTTTATGTTCAATCCATTTAAATTTGTTAAGTTAACCTAGTCGATTTGTGTTGGGACAAAATGAATGAATTGTGTGGAACATTGTATTTCTGTAAAAAATAAATACATATTTAACTAGAAATACACTAAACGAAAACATATACAATATAGCTTTTGAAATTTTGCTTCTTAAGATTATTAACTTGTTTTAAGAATAACTAAGGATAACTGTGATCTTTAGCAAGTGATTTTGTTGGCTTAAGCTGGCAAGTCAAGGTTTTGATACAAAAAGCTCAAGATTACCCATAATTCACAGTGCTGTGTTGGCTCCTCTCAGTGGCCACAAGGTGTCACACAGTCTCGCTCCCCCACTGCTGCTGAAGCCTGAATTAATAAGACAGAAATGCCAATAAACCTGCCAATAAAAAAAGAGTGACACGAAGAGGCCATTTAATTTTCCATTTAAAAAAATAATTCATTCATTCCAAATATTATTTTAATTTTGTTTTACACATTTTCAAGCGCACAAAAAAGCAATATCAATTTTCTTAAGTATTAACTTGTTAAAAATAAATAAATAAACACTTTAAAACCTACACCTGGTTCACGTATATAACAAACCAGCAGTATCTCTCAGCAATGATTAAAAAAATACTGTTTATTGTGTTTTCTTATTTATAATTATCGACGTATTTAATTATTATTACTTACTAACGCTTATTTGATTTTCTTCTTAATGTTAATGATGAGAACCAGTTAATCCATACGCCATACAATCCAAGTCAGACGACTTATGATATTACAAATACTTATGATCTAATTTAATATAAAACAACTTTTGAAAATAATGTTTTAAGTTAAACCCTGTGCCTGACAATGTAAAGGCAAATTACTTTCATTACTAAATTATGACAAGATTTGATTATTAAAAGATATAAAATTGCAAATAAATGCACTATAGAAAAATAAATACCAAAATAATAAAAACATAAGTTTATTTATTACTAAGTTAATCAATAAAGATTTATTCTATTTAATTTCTCTCTCAAAAAAAAATTCAAATGCCAAAAAATACATTTGATGATTATTTTTTTTATTATTATTATTTGCAGTGAAGGAGCTAATTAAAGAGCAAAAACAGCACATCTTACTATGCTCTGCTGTGTATTTTAAGGCTACTTTACTGCAGAAAAAGCACAATATTTCCAGTTATATAATTGACTATGGTGTGATTAGCGTTATGTAATAATCTTATTAACGTATCTCCTTTTAAGGTATAAAACTTAAATGTGTTGGTTCCAAGGCTGGAGAGCCTGAGGAGTGTCTACAAGTAATTTTGCAAAAGATCTTTTTGTTTCAAATGATCAAATGCATTAATTTGGAGAATGGAGAATTGATGTGGTCTGCTCAGCTGTTATATCCAACTATGTGAGCCGCATACCGTTCAAATATCATGGCCTTTGCGCTGGGTCAGGGCGGCTATTAATGTCTTGGGGTCGAGAGAGCTCTGCAGCCTTGTTGGAGTTGTAGTTCAACTCATAATAATTGCTTTTGTGATTAATTTACAATTCTAATACATACAATTTTCACCTACGTAAAAAAGAAACACCGTCTCCTCCTGTATAAACGCGTTAACTTAGTATTTAAGCGTAGAGCTGCGAGTCGACTCCGCCTATTCATTAATATTCATGAGAGTAACTTTATATAGGTAGATCCGCCAGAGCGGTATGGGTTCTTCTGTGTGCGGTCTGGTGCAAACACTCTTACCTGAACCTAAGACGAGTCTGCTGTCACCATGTCCAAACCACTGTCAGACCACGACAAGAAGAAGCAGATTTCTGTGAGGGGGCTCGCTGGTGTGGAGAATGTGGCAGACTTAAAGACAAACTTCAATCGCCACCTGCATTTCACGCTGGTGAAGGACAGGAACGTATCAACCAAACGGGATTATTATTTTGCGCTCGCGCACACAGTCAGAGACCACTTGGTAGGCAGATGGATCAGAACACAGCAGAGTTATTACGAGAAAGACCCCAAAGTAAGTTCATGCATGTCGAGCTAAAGCAAAAGCACGTCCATGCATGACACTGCAAGATTATTAACAACTACATCATTCAGTGCATCTTTAATAGCACCGCATTTGTGCGGTGACCACATGCAAAATGTTGACCTTTTGTGACCCTTCTTCACTGGTAGCTATGCATATAGATAGGAATCAACGCCATATACAATTATATTAGACGTTTAAAAAAAAAATGCAGGTCCCAATTTGGCATGAGAGGTACATGTGCATGCATACAACTTCTGGATGGTAATTAATGCAGTTATTTTTTCATTAAATACAACAAAGCAATTAATGACATTTACATTTCAACTTATATATTGCATTCCTATGATATCCATTATCTATTTTACGTCATATCAGAGTCCAGAAACTTTAAAGTGAGTGGACCTTGGTGAAATAGGGTGGAAATTGTTGTCAACTATCAAGCTAAAGTTGCTTATTACAGTACATAAGATAAAAACAGAAATCTTATGTAAAAATTGTATAGATTAAAAAATTATTTAAATTATATGATCTTTTTTTAAAGAGAATAGGGACAAATATATCAGTATAAATGTACGTTTAAATTGATTATTTTTTGTCTCAAGTAATAAAATACAGCATAATTGTTTCATGTTGAGACCAAACAATGCAAGTGCAGTATGTGCTAACTTTTCACAGATGCAGATTTTGGGGCCATGTTTTGGTTTGTACCTAAACACTAGTAAACCTAGATTACATATATTAATTTAGAACAGGAGTTCTTAATGCAAATAATGCCAAACTTAACAAAACAAGGCACAAAGATCTTGAGGTAATCCTCATATTGTAGAGTAGCATTACATGCTAATTTGCTAAAGGACATCTGAGATCTGAATGCACTGGAATGATTATGATAATGCAATGTTTTCTAACGTCATCTGAAGAATAATGGGAAGTAGGTGCGTACGGTGGGTAGTGACGAATCAGGGTCAGTTTTACAGTTAGAGTACACTTGGATAGGATTGATCATTCATACTGACACCTCCCTAGGATCTTATTACTTTTTAATAATACTTTTAAAAAAAATTATATTCCGTGCAAATGGGTGGTTTATTTATCAATCTGAGTAGGCCTGTGCCACTCAGGACTTTATGGATCCTTGTCACCAATTCAAAGGTTACAGGATTTACCTTGCTATGTATTTTAACAAGTATATAAAGGATCAAGCAGCAGAAACAGTATAACAAGAAGGTGTCAGTTTTCAAGGCATCAAAATCCAAATGGGAAGACGAGAAATGAAACCACAGCTCAGCATCCCTGACCTTTTACTCTCCAGTCTAATCTGAATCCCTGGATGGAAGAGGTGTCTATGATATAAAGGTCAAAAGTTGCTCCCTATAAGAAAGGTCACTGTAGAAACCTATATGGAAAGAAAAGGTGACATAATAAGTAAAGACTTTCCAGATTGCTTTACATAAAATCTCATATAGAATTACCTGGAGATTTCCATACTTCTTCTGCTACTTTAAGATGACATCTGCAATAAACATAAGCTTGATTAGTTTTGCTTTAATATGGTGGTTGTGGGAGAGACATCCTCATTTGATTGTAAATCACTTTGGGTGTATGGCAATACACAATAAATGTGCTATATATAAATACACATTAATTACTTACTTAATAAGACTGATATCCATTATCTTGCAAAAGTGACAAGGGAATGGATAAGAAACCAATTCCAAGGACTTTGGATTCTATGAAGTTGCTGGTGTGGGCAGAAGTGTGTGGTATACCCATCATTTTTATAGTTTAATCTGTTTAACATCAGCAGCACATCGCTCTGCACTCGGGCATTCTTCATTAGCTGCTTTACAGAATAGCATTACACACTCTGTAACCTTTGCTAGCGACCTCACTGCTGGTTATTTTTGCTGGAGTCAAAATGCCAGTGTTACATAACACCAGTGACCTTCCCCAATCTCTGACTAGTCCGTTTCAGCCTGTCGTGCCTCCACACAACCACTCTCACCTCCACTGTCTCCATCTCTCTTGTGCTTTCCATACCCAACACCAAAGGAAGAGCCAAAATGTCAAAGGCTACAACAGGGACGGTATCGGATTGCCATGTGTTAAATCATGCCTCTGCCAGGAAGTATTAATAAAGCCTATAAATAGTCCTCAGGGTTAGGGAGCTCTGAGGGGAGCTTGACTTGGTAACCCTAAATGAATCTACTTAAGTACACAACATGTAAATAATGCCATTTTCCTCATAAATCTTCTCAATTTGTTGATTGTTATCATTCTTGTGTTTGTTAGCGTGTCTATTACATCTCCCTGGAGTTCTACATGGGTCGTACCTTGCAGAACACTATGGTGAACCTGGCACTTGAGAACGCTTGTGATGAAGCCACCTATCAGGTAAGACGACACAATAAACAGGGTTCCCACAGGTCATGGAATCAAGAACCTGAAGAACCATTGTTCTCTGTAGTTTGCATAAAGGGAACACTGAGGGAAACAAAGGGAGAAAGTGTTAACTAACCGTCTTAATTATATAAAGTCTACTACATCATATTTGATGCATGAATTAATCTAAATGGTCAAATTAAACAAAACCTAAATTCTCTTCAACAATAGCTTTAGAAAAATCATGTTCAAATGTCTAATTTTAGGGATCAATACAACAAGTGTAGCCTTATTCAAACCGTTTCTGACTAAATGCACATTGCATTTATGTCACATGACGCATCTAAATCTGATCACACACCTAAGGAGAAGCACAGCGCTGTGCCACAAGTATATGACAATGAACACTGGATGAGGAAAGTAATGTTATATGATATAAAACAATGCACAAAAGTGTCCTGAGTGTCCAAAATTTGCTTGAAATCTCCTCAAAATTTTGCATCAATTGCTTAATTTTGTGCTAAATTCAGCGATTGCAGCATTTTAGTCAGTGAAGGTCAGGGAAAAGTCAGGAAATCTGGTTTAGAGTGGGAACCCTGAATTAAACTAATGTCTTACTTTAGATCAGGGGTGCCCAAACTCAGTACTTGAGGGCCACTGTCCTGCAGAGTTTAGCTCCAGCTTTCCTAAACACGCATTCTTGTATGACTAGTAAGAGCTTGATTAGATGGTGTAAGTTTGTATAATTGGGGTCGGATCTAAACTCTTTAGCCAGCCTTGAATTAGATTATTGTCTGAAACTGATGAATTGGAGTAGAAAAAAAGTAGTGAAAATACCATTATGCAATCCAAAAAATATAATTTGACTAGAGTTCTCAAAATCTAGTCCAAAAAACTACTTGAGAAGAAAATTTGTACTCATGAGTGCTGACTACTATGCTGCAGATTCTACTGCTTATAATGGATTATGTGTTTTTTAAAAGTATGGAAACCCTGTACATTGTCCTTTGCCATTTATCAGAAAGAATAAAGAACATCTACAGTATATACTCCAAAAGTTTTCATTTTGACAAACTTTTTAAAAATATATTACGATCAATGATATAATGCATCTAATTTGAAAATAGCAGGGAAAAACTAATACAAAGATTTTCAGTTCACTTGTCACTATTTAAATCATAACAAATGACAGAATAATACTGTAAATTAAAAATGCTTTTGTCAATGTAATTGGTTGTTTATTGTCGCATACTACATTAGTCTATGTTCAGATAAAAAAGCAAGGAATACAAAAACCTTAATAAATTCACATGAAAGTTCAACATCACATCAGAAATAGGTTAAACATATTTTTCATTTTAATAGCACTGTCACTGCAACATTCAGTTATTTAAGATATTAGTAACTAAATATATTTTAATTTGTCTGAGAGATGCAACAGTGCAGATTGTGATTAATCTAATCATTGTTAGAATGATTAGTTGACTAAAAGCTTTGATAATTCACCTTTTGTAATTAGTTAAAATACTACTGTACTATGTTTTTATTACAGCTTGGCAGAGACACAAATTTCACAATTTAATTTAGTTGAAAATGTCATAAAGGTCATCCAACATTCATTGTTTTATCATCCAACATTCATTGTTTTATCAGACAACATTTCTTTTTTTTAAACATCGGTTTCATGCACTGTTTATTCACCAGTACCGTTTAAAAAATATTGATTCAACACTGATGTCGAATTAAAAACCCAAAGGCTACTCACTGTAGACCTAGTGGGTGGAGCTCCACATCTAGTTCCTCTCCATATTGCATGAGCGGTGGGACTAGATAACTCCATCATTGAAGTCTATGTGAAATCAAAATTTACAATATTTATTTTGCTAGCACACATTGTTATTCATTGGATAAACAACTAATCGGCGCAAATTAATCCACTGAATTCTTCTATTAAAATCTGACCATTTGCTTCAGAGTTTGGAGGGCAGCCCTTCTCTGTTTTAGTCAGTTTGCCAGCTTCAGCCTCAATATTTTTAACCATGCCCCTCCTACCCTTAGTTTGCTATGAGGGAATGATGTGTAAAAAGAAAGCCCAGCCCCTACTCAATATTTTGTTTCAGTTGGAAGTACATCAACATACTGAAATAAAAGTCTGCAGTGTGTCATAAGACTGAGTATTTTCACCCAAAGCAAACGCACAGACTAATAAAAATAAAATACAATTATCATGCAGCAACCACATATGGAGGGAAAATAGGGGAGTACAGTTACTTCACTTAAAGTGTACCCAAGTAAAAGTGCACATTTAAATTTGTAATTAGTTATTCACACCCTCATTGTATACCTTGTCCTGTAGTTGGGTTTGGACATGGAGGAGCTGCAGGAGATGGAGGAAGATGCTGGACTAGGAAACGGAGGCCTTGGTCGTCTTGCTGGTTAGTTATCTGACATGAGCAATCATTCTCTGTATGGATTTTTTTTACACAAGAAAGTCATAAAACAGTGGAGCTGCCTGCTTTGAAACATTCAAAGCTTTAGAACTTTTCACAGGCATGATGAATCAGTTTCTGAAAATGCACACTCACCTTTGGTGTCTCTCTCTGCTAGCTTGCTTTCTGGACTCTATGGCCTCCCTTGGACTGGCTGCCTACGGTTATGGCATCCGCTATGAGTTTGGAATCTTCAACCAGAAAATATCTAATGGCTGGCAGGTACTTTAAAGTAAAAAAACTGGAATAGTGGAAATAAAAAATGTACTTGTAGTGTTTGTAAACAAACAACTGGCAAGCAACTACCCAGAAGACTCCAGCAACCACCTATTATTGCATAGCAACCATACAGAAGACCTTAGTTATCATCTATTATTGCACAGTTGCCACCCAGAACATATTAGCTACCACCTTTACATGCATACTGTAGCAACCATGCAGAGCAACCTATCATAGCAATGTAACGGCATAGCAACTATCTGTAATTACACAGAAACTCTTCAGATTGCCCTAGCAACCACCTGTTATTGTCCTAACAAAACCCAGCACTAGAAAGCACCCAAAATACATAGCAACCATCCTATCATTCCATAGCAACCACCCAGAACACACTAACAACCATCTATTATTGCAAATTTGGCAGCCAGAGCGCCATAGCAACCATCTATCATGAGAAAATAACTATAGTAGACCTAGCAACCATCTATCAGTACACAGCAAACCCTCAGCAACCATCTGTTACTTTTTTAGTCAAAATTCAGCACTAGAAACCAAAAATTTTGCAACCATCTATCATTATATAGCAGCTAATTAGAACCTTAATCAGCTTATCAACTACCTGGAACACTTCTAGCCCTAAAAAAACACTACCTTTATCATCACTCTAGCAACCATTCAGAACATCCAAGCAACCATCTATCATTACATAGCAACTCTTCAGATTCCCCTAGAAACCACCTGTTATTGTCCTAACAAACCCTAGCACTAGAAATCACTCAGAACATGTCAATGCACATGTATAACTGCATAGCAACTGCTCAGAAAACCTTAGCAACCACATATCATTCTATAGTAACCTTTTAGAACACCCTAACAACCACCTATTATTCTGGATTTGCCACACAGAACACCATAGCAACCACCTATAATCACAAAATAACTAAAATAGACCTAGAAACCATCTATCAGTACATAGCAAACCACCCAGGACACCCAGCAACCAAAAATCACTTAGAAGCCACTCAGAACACTCTAGCAACCATCTTCCTTTTTTCCATTTGCAAAGATTATGCAGAAATATTACTTTTTTTGTGAATCAAAATTTCATATCTTGAAATTTTTATAATTCTGATGATTGACAGGTTGAAGAGGCAGATGACTGGCTCCGCTATGGTAACCCATGGGAGAAAGCTCGGCCAGAATATATGCGTCCTGTGCACTTTTATGGTAGAACAGAGCATCACCCAGATGGAGTGAAATGGGTGGATACCCAGGTATAGCATCCATATTCGTAAAGCTGTTCCTTTGTGTTTACTGTTATTATACTCACAAAGCTTTTTATATGGCTTACACAGGTTGTCCTGGCTTTACCTTATGACACCCCTGTACCTGGATACAGAAACAACATTGTAAACACCATGAGGCTCTGGTCTGCCAAGGCCCCTTGCGAGTTCAACCTGAAAGACTGTGAGTATCAGTAACATTTACTGTACATACTGTACAAAAATATCCGGCTAGATCATATTAACCAGAATAAAGGCCCTGGTATAATTCAGAATCAAAGAACAAACTGAAATGATTCCATACAAAAAAAAACAACTATTGTAGTTTGTTTGGGGATGGAAACCACTTGTCATTAAAGCTAACGTTCTGTAAAGGTTTTAAACACCTTTAAATTACTATTGGTCCTACTATTGGTCTGTATTGATTAAATAATATGTATGAGGGGCTCAAAATCTCCACTTTTGAAATGGTAAGACTTGTGGGTCAACAGTGGTGACAATTTGCTTACAATGGTCAATGAAGAACAAACCAGCAACAAATGCTACTCCATCTGTTCATAGTCAGTGGAAAGTCCACTGTGAAATGTGTCATGTAAAATTTTTATGATGATTATGGCAAGACAACACACAGTACACCAGACTCCACTGCATACTGGGGATGCACACCAATTGGAATGGCTATGCTGGCCTATAGCGGGCATGTGAGAACTGGACCTTGGTGAAGTGGAAAAGGTCACTTGGTCTGATAAGTCCCCTTTTATTTTATATAGATCTATGGTAATGAAACACACTGTAAGGCAACTACAAGTCAGTGTGAAGCTCTTCTTCTGAGAAACCCTCCATTCACATGGACGTAAATTTGATACATGCGACCTGAACATTGTTGCACACCAGATACACCACTTCATGACAATGGCATTCTCTGGTGTAAGTAGACTCTTTTAGCAGGATAAACTTCCATTGGCCAAGAATGGTTCTTCATGTTTCCTTGACCTCCAGATTCCCCAGATATCATATGTCATATACTGTACAGTCGTGTGAAAAATGTTAGGACACCCTATTGAATTCCATGGTTTTCTGTATTGGGACATCATAATAAAACAATCTGGTCCTTGCTGGGCCCTACAAATTGGAAAATAAAACCTCAGATGAACAACAAAACATAGCATATTGCACCATGTCATTTTTTACTTATCAAAAATAAAGCCAAAATGAAGTCATGGGTGACAAACTTACATAGAACACCCTTACTGTTACCATAGGGATTAAGAGGGAATCAAATGCCTGAAGAAAATCAGCAAGTATGTGGACCTCAATAAAAGTTTCATTTGGAACCTTCAGGTGTGTGTTAACACACTGCCAAGTTGGAAGAACATCAGCCGTGATCTTTGAGAAGCAACAGTTGCTTCCATCAATCTAGCAGGAGTAATAAAGTCATTTTCAAACCATTTCAAGTCCATCATTCAACAGTTAGGAAGTTTATTCACAAGTGGAAGACATTCACATAATCCTAGAAGTGGACATCCCAACAAATTCATTCCAAGATCAGACTGCGTAGCGCTCAGAGAAATGGCAGACAACTCAAGAACTTCAACAAAGGCCTCATTTAACATGTAAAATGATAGAGTTAAAATACAGGACAAGTATTGTATTTTTGGAAGGGTTGCCAGAGGAATGCCCTTTGCAAGATTTGTAAAGTTGCAACTGAACAAACTAAAAAAAAGAGAAGAAAAATCAAGATGTTGCAATAGTTCAGTGTAAGTCCAGTTCTCATCCTGAAAACCATGGAAGTCAATAGACTGTCAAATCTTTTTCACAAGACTGTAGGTCAGCATTGGGACATTTGCTAACAGTATACAACTTCTCAAACATTTTAAAATGTGCCATAAAATGCCATGAGAAAGCCATAATAATATCACGGTCATCAAATATCCAAACTGGTCTTTGTCTCACATGTTCTTCTTCTTCCATCCTCAGTCAATGTTGGTGGCTACATTCAGGCTGTTCTGGACAGGAACCTGGCAGAAAACATCTCTCGTGTGCTTTACCCCAACGACAACGTCAGTAAACACACAGCTAATCCTCAATTTAAAGGAATAGTTAACCTAAATAATAATAATCGAGCCAGTATTAACTTACCCACATGTCATTTCAAACCAACACAAGACATTTAAAGGAAATGCACTGGTTGATTTAAATGAAGTTACAAAAAAAGACAAGGTCAAAAGGTCATCTATTCCTTTAGAAAAAATACATATTTTTTGTACAGATTGATGTAGTGTTTGAATACCTGTCTGAACATTTTTGGCTTCAGTTTTTTGAAGGTAAAGAGCTCCGACTGAAGCAAGAGTACTTTGTAGTGGCTGCGACTCTCCAAGACATCATCCGTCGCTTCAAGGCCTCCAAGTTTGGCTCCAGGGATATAGTGCGCACAGACTTCAGCACTCTACCCGACAAGGTCAGCTGTGTTCACATATCTTATACATATCTACTGGTGTCACTGAAATATGCTTGTCATGAAGTATCTTTCGACTGTGAAGGATGTAGTTGTCACAGCTCTGCTTTTTCCATTATTCCCTTTTTGTTTGGCTCTTCTCAGGTGGCCATTCAGCTGAACGACACTCACCCTGCCTTAGCCATCCCTGAGCTGATGAGAGTCCTGGTTGATGAAGAGAAACTACCTTGGGAGAAGGTTCGAAATTTGTTATCGAATGTCATTACGTTAATGAATCATTCATTCTTTTGTCTTGTTATGGCAAGCCATTTTAACATTTATTGTATTTAACTCAAAAGTTTATACTTTCATGGTAATAATACTAGTATCTTTTCCATTAATTATTCATTAATTACTAGTAGTTATTAAAGGTCCCATGAAATTAAAATAATCCTCTTTTTAGATGTTAGTATCAGTATTGTTAGTTTTTAGGATATCTATAAGCTAGTCTGCTCCAAAACAGTGACAAACTTTGCGTTTAGAAGATATAAAACTGATATAAACATGTAAGGCTTGTAGTTTGTCACTTCCGCCTAAATGGATCAATGTTTTGTTTTTTTTGTCTTTTCAGTTTCAGTACTTCAGTTTGTCATCAAATTGTGACCAATCAAATGCTCTCTAGTGTCTGACATGCCCCGCCCCCTTCAAGACGCTTCACATTTGATGCGCTTGAGCTTAACCACTCTCACTGGCAGAGCGATGATAAAGCAAAACACTATTGGCAGTTTTATAAAAAGGAGAGGAGCTACACTACAGTATGTCCCACCCTCTCTGTGTTTCAGTTGAGATTACGTCAAACATAGAGTAAAATGCACATTTCAAAGCACTTCACGGGACCTTTAATAAGTTGCTATTGTTTATTCTTTACATACTGGTACCTTTTTAAATAACACATATTCATTAGATTAAAGTTTTAGTTAGATACTGGTACCTATTAATTAAATTCAAGTAATTATTGTTCATTTTATAATACTACAAATAATTGTTCATTAAACACTAGTACGTATAAATACATACTAGTACATAGTACACTACAGTAGACTACACACTACACACTTCTTTGTCATATACCATTAGTTACTAGTGATTACTAGATAACACATTTCAGTCACAATATCACCTATTCAGTTTTGACTAGTATGTACTCCAGTTGTACATATTTTGTTATGTATACTAGTAATTCAGGATTGCCAGGTCCAAGAATATTTCCAGCCCAATGACAACACAAAACCCAACTAAAAGGAATGAAAGGTAGCCAACTCTTTCCCTTGTAAAATCAGAGTCAATTGCTGGATTGCTGCAATGAGAAAGGTTTACCATATCTTTGATATTTTATAATGCACATACATTTAGATACAGAATACCTGTACACGTTTGGGTTGCCAGTTATGCATTGCATGTTCAATGTGCATTAAGAAGTGATTCAGTTTTCACTGTGTTTTGGTGAGAAAGAAACATTTTAGCGGCACGTTATTAATATAGCCTCAAAAAAATGCAAAAAACATTATTTTCATAAATTTTAACAATATGTAATACTACTGATTCATTGGTTATTAGTATCTAATTATGAACTACTAGAAGTATCTAATGAATATGTGTCTGATTAAAATATCTATTGATAAGGTACTAATATCTAATGAAACAGAACAATTGTTCAATTAATAAGTACTTGTGTCAGTAACACTTTAAAATAATGGTCTATTAGTTCATGTATTTACTAACATTAACAAACAATTAATAATACATTACAGTATTTATTCATCTTTGTTAAGATTAGTGTTATTTCAGTTAAATAACATTAATTCATGTTAACTCACTGTGCATTAACGAGCACAACTTTAGATTTTAATAATGCATTAGTTAATGTTGAACTATGATCAATAAATGCTTTACAAGATAAGTCATACTTAGTTATGTTAGTGAATACATTTACTAACATTATCTAATGGACCATTGTTCTAAAATGTTACCCTAGTGTCTTTTAAAAATGAGTCCTAAGCATAAGACCTATGACCTAATAGCCCAAAAATGTATCTACTTGAACTTAATGATATACTAAAAGAAATAAGTACTAGTAGTATGAAGCTAGATAGAGTACTAGTTTGTTTTATGGATTAAATGTTAAAACAGCTTGCCATAGCGCTGTTTCATAAAACACTGAATGGGCAAACACCAGAGGGCGACCGAGTACAGAGAAGCTTATACTGTCTCCAAAAATCATCCTGATCACCATCGCTTATTTCACTATTTGTTAGTATTAGTTAGAATAAAACATGTTTGTTTTTTCTTGTGTATAGCAGGCATTAGCTTAAAGGTGTAACAAAAACTTAAGTTGGTTATAAATGAAGTCTACCGGACAAGCTGTAGCTGTGTTGATTTCCTCGCTCTCCGCAGGCATGGGACATCTGTGTTAGGACCTGCGCCTACACCAACCACACTGTGCTGCCTGAGGCTCTGGAACGCTGGCCTATCGACCTCTTCCAGACCCTGCTGCCCCGACACCTTGAGATCGTCTACGAAATCAACCGCCGCCACATGGAGGTCCAGCTTCAACACCACACTAAACCACAACACAGTTTTACACAAAAAAATGAGTCAATTTTTACTTCGTCATTCACAGATATCTAAAATGAACCCTAACATACACACTATTTTGGGGTCACTAAGACTTTTTTAATTTTGAATACTAGGGATGCACAATATAAAAAAAAAGATCCTATACCAATACTTACATCCTTCTCATGGGCAATTCTGGTATAGAAACCAATAATCAATAAGTTCATATTTTGATATAATATTTATATAATCTGCAGTTTGTACACGCAGGAGAACAAACAAATATAAACTGATATTTCAGCAGCTCTGGCTGAACTATAGTAAACATCAGTGTTCACTATTTAAAAGATGGATAATAGAAATTTTAAAGATATTTTTACTGCTTTATTATTGTATAAAAAGCCTAACCAGGGACTAGGGCTGCAAAGTTTTTTAGCTAGAAGCCTAAATGTGGATTTGTAATACAGCAATGTTACACTGCCTTGTCCCAGTTGAATAAACTTGCTAATAATAAAATAAAGTTTTTATTTTTATATGTATTTTTATCCAAGTATTTTATGCAATACAAAAAAACTAATTTCTCTAGTGCATAAGAATAAGTAAAAAATAATAATAAAATGGATTGACATTTACCAACCTCAAATAAAAATAAAAGTATTCTCAAAAATAAAGTGCATCCTCAAAAATTACATATGGCATAGTTCAGACTTTTCAGAAATTATATACTTTAGATTGATGCTCAAGGGTTAAATTTGAGTGTGCTGTATAAATAACAGTGTATTTGTTTGCTGTTGTAGCGTGTGTCCTCTCTTTACCCTGGTGATATGGACCGATTACGCCGCATGTCTCTGATTGAGGAGGGCGGACAGAAGAGGGTCAACATGGCTCATCTGTGTATTGTTGGTGCCCATGCAGTCAATGGCGTCGCACGAATCCACTCGGACATCCTCAAAGCTACAGTGTAAGTATTTAAACATGCATAAAAGACAAACCACATTAACCACATATTTATACGTATTGTCTTAAAGGGTCAGTTCACTCCAAAATAAATATTGTCTTCATTTACTCACCTTTATGATGTTCTATACACATAAAAAATCATCTTTGCAACACAAATAAAGACACTTTTAATCCAATCTTTGTCCTCTAAGGAAAGATTGATCATCCTGCTTTACGGTGTTCAGATAGACCGTTCTCCTAGACTTGTCCAACAACCACCAAATCTCATTTCTAACTGATCCAACAATAAATGGCTCCTAAAACTCATTAAAATGACATCTGCAACTAGCCTTGAGCGTGCAAGCAGCTAATTCATGCTAGCCACATGCCAAACATGCTGAAAACATTAAACATTTCAGAAACATGCAAATTTAACTAAAACCCTGCTGAAAACACACGCACACACACACATATGTGTTTAAGCTGGTTCTTTGTTGGTTGAGTTCTTTGAGCTGGTTGAAATCAGCACATGACCAGAAAAACAACCTGTTTTAATCAGCTCACGACCAGTAAAACCAGCCGCCATGTGTCAAAACCTACCTTACAGCATATGTTGTTCTACCTGCAAATTCAAGATAAAACATGCAAGCAACAGCAAGCATGTTAATTATTGCTAGCAACATGCAATTTCATTCTAAAAACACTAACAACATGTTAACATGCTATCTACATGGTTATGTATATGAAATATGATATGATAAATAAGATGCCAACATCTTAAGTCATGCAACTGCTTGCTATCTTAGCAACTTGCTAATATGTCCAAGAAATGCTAGCTACATGATGGAGCTAGCATGGTAACTGTTCAATTACCAACATGGTAATTGTTTGCTAACAACATTTACATTCATGCTATAAAAGCTAACAAAAGGCTCATTTATACTAGAAACATTACTCAGAACCTAACAATGCATCCAACAGTGTGTATGCAAAAAAAAAAACACTATGTGAGCAGAGAAGTATGTCTAAATTAATAGTATTAGAAAAACTGTCGGCAAGAAGTAAACAGATGACCTACTTCCAACGAGACACTTTACTCTTTATCTCATGAGGCCACAGGAGAGAATTTATGAATGGGAGTGAAGCAACACAACTGGGTAGGTCATGGGACTGACAACACAGTGGGTGAAAAAAAAAAGAAGAGTTTAATTCATACTAGTCATATTAATACTAACAGAACATACTTTTCCAACGGTCAAGAAGTACATTCAAATTCAAATGTAGTACCTACTCCGTATGCGAATTTGGACACATCTTATCTTTATAGATAAACCATTTTTAATCTTTAATTTACATTTTGAAGTATCTCTTAAGATCTGAAACGATTATGAAATGATCAATGGTAAATGTTGACAGAATTGCTCTTTTGGAATGATTTAACTTTTTAAATAACTAGTAAAAGAACTGTTCAATCAATAGTGACAGTATATGACAGCTTCGTGTTCCTTGACAGACTGTAATTTATGCCATCGGATCATTAAGTTGAGAGCTGAATTAATGAACAAATTGTTCTTTTGAGACTCTGCTGCTGATCCGGATCGCAAAAAGGCAAAACTATATATAATTGTTCTTGCTAGTGAGTTTTAATGAATAATTGACTAGAATCCATACTGCTTCTAAATGTCATGAGGGTTAGTAATTAATGACATGACTGATCAACTATTCTTTTACCAAACAGATTCAAAGATTTCTATGAGATGGATCCCCACAAATTCCAGAACAAAACCAACGGCATCACCCCTCGCCGCTGGTTAGTGATGTGCAACCCTGGGCTGGCTGAGGTCATCGCAGAGGTTGGTGCTGTCATTCATAGCTTAATTTTTTGCTTGTTAAAATAATTAGCAATGACTGAACCCCTCAAAGTTTGTGCACAGTAATGCCTGGCCAAAAAAAAGTTTCTATTTGGATCTTGTTCCAAACCTGTTTGAGTTTCTTTCTTCTGTTAAACACAAAAGAAGATATTTTGAAGAATGTGGGAAACCTGTAACAATTGAATTCCATAGTATTTTTTTTCCTACTATGAGTATCAATGGCTACCGATATTCGTCAAAATATCTTCAAGTTTTAAAACCACTTGATTAAACTGTGAGTAAATGTTAATGTTTGGGTGAACTATCCCTTTAAGAGTCTATAATTACATTGTTGCCATATATATAACATGCCAGAAACAACTTTAATTTCTTTGGCCTTCTTAAATGTTAGAAAATCGGAGAGGACTTCATCCGCGACCTGGATCAGCTGCAAAAGCTTCGTGATTTTGTCAACGACGAGGCTTTCATTCGAGATATTGCCAAAGTTAAACAGGTTGGAAACATATGTGCATATGTGACTCGTATCAACAGGCCAGTGGGTTTTGGATTTTAAACCAGTTTGTTCTCACCTCTTCAAGGAGAACAAGCTGAAGTTCGCTGTGCACCTGGAGGAGCACTACAAAGTGAAGATCAACCCCAACTCCATGTTTGATATTCAGGTGAAGAGAATCCATGAGTATAAGAGGCAGCTGCTCAACTGCCTGCACATTATCACTTTCTACAACCGTGAGTGTTCCCTTACATTTCTTTGTGTCTCCTTTTCACTGTCACTATTTTCAGTATTTGGTGATTTATCCATTGACGAGTATAATATATTTTTTGGAAAGGAGAAAAGAAATTAAATAAAAATTATATTTTTTATTATTTTATAATTTTTTTTTGTTTTTTTAGGAAGAGAAAATATATATAAATATTTTTAAAAATAATATTTGACCAATTCTTACAGGGGCGGTCCACTACGATATCATATTTTAAACTTTAGTTGATGTGTAATGTATCTGTGTGAACATAAACAACATCTCTGAATGTAATATGCTCAAAGTTCAATGCAAAGGGAGACATTGGCTTTTACAGAGTTAGCTTAGCAAAGCCTACAGCGAATAAAATTTGGGGACTACAAAAAAATACATCCGGGCTAGTGAGATCACAAGGGCTTCCGGTTACGAGCATTCACCATGCATTCATCACTAATTTTTTTGAAGGGGCGTGGACAGAGGAGCTGTAATGTTACAGCAGTGAAAGCTAAAATGCTAAAATCCAAACGCTGCTATTTCCACAGAGCTCATTCTGTTTCTGCATTTGGGCTTCCAAAGGACACGGCACAAAGACAGAAGTGCTTACAGTTTAATTTTAATTATGTTCCAGAGAATTATAAAAAAGATATAGCTAGCATCCTAGTCCAGTGCTGGATTCGATTAAAACTCCTCCAACAGACGAAGCTGTGGATTGTGAGCCACAACCTGTAAGTATTTTTATTTATTAAAATTGATCAACTACATGCAAAGTTTCTAGCGTTAACGGTATGATGTAGCGAGGACACAAACAAGGATGTAAACAACGGGAAATGGTGTTTGGCACCACTAACAATTTAGCTACAAATTCATATTTATCAGTCAAACCGCTGTAAACACCAACAATCTTCAGCAGCTCTGCATTGTCTCTCTGTGCGTGTCTTTCTATGCATCTGCTTTCCGTGCGTTCTACATCTCAAATAACAAACTCGCAAAAGATGAGAACGTTTTATATTACTTACACATGCTTATTCCGAATTATGTGTAAGACACTTGTCAGATTTTATTTTAGAGAGCAGGCATGATGTTTAGCTGTGTGCTCTTCATTTTTCTGTCTGATTCAGGCAGCTAACACTGCTAACAGCTTCTCTGTTTACATAGCGCAAAAGTGCGTGCTTGTAGGGGAGTGATGTGGAGCCGATCCGCAAATCACAGCACATTATGTTAGCTGACAAATCAGAGCCTCTTGAGGACGGGCCTTTCAGAGGAACTAGGAAATATGACAGTCGTTTGCATGTTAGCTGAGTAGCTGTATATAATCAAAGTAAGATAAATGAAAAAATAGCGTGATTTTCTACAAGTGAAACATGAGCACACATTGCTTTGCATCTTATAAACACAACCAAGCCTTAAAAATACACTGTGGACCACCCCTTTAACCATATTTTCTTTAAAATAATTAAATGAACAGGCAAATAATGTATAAATAAATAAATAAATGCATAAATTAATGTATTAAAGTAACATGGTCCAAAAGACACGTCTGCGAATAAAACTGTTAAACATTTAGAGAAACACATAGAAAGACTTTTTTTTCTATTTTACAGGCATCAAGAAAGAGCCAAACAAGCAGTGGTCCCCAAGAACAATTATGATTGGAGGAAAGGTGATTTAAATGTAGTCAGATCAGCATTCAGTAACTCCTTAGTGTACTGTGAATTGTCTGATAACTATGCTCTTCTTCCCAGGCTGCTCCAGGATACCACACGGCTAAAATGATCATTCGTCTCATCACAGCTATCGGTGAGGTGGTCAACAATGACCCCGTGGTGGGCGATCGACTCAAAGTCATTTTCCTGGAGAACTACAGAGTCACCCTTGCTGAGAAAGGTGATCAGTTATTACATTTGAAGTATCTTACATTCATACATTTTATTTGAACTTATTTTTTTTTACTTACATTATATTATTAATAACTCCTTGATAATTGATCAATTTAGGTTTTGATATTTTAGTACATTAGGTTAAACTAAATGAGAAATATTTAGTTTTTATGACTTTTAAATTTAAGACTAACCCTTAGTCTACAGACCTAATCTTACAATTATTAATTAATTAATACCCAGAAAATATAAGTAGTATGCTTCCAGACAGCAATTTTTATAAATCTAACATTTTACTTAATAATTATTCATTAGACCCACACATATCTCTTTATATCTGATTTAGGAACCACTTACTCTGTGTTAATACAATGTGTGATTGCCATATTTTTGAGATGGCAAAACCTTATAATCTATTATTAACAGCGATTTTTCACAGTTATGCTTTTCTATGGTAAACACTATCAGTGCCTAAACACAATTTCAAGTTTAAAGGTTGTAGTTAAGAACTATTTACTATATGACGACAGAATCTCAGGTAACACTTTATTGTAATGTACAATTTATGCTATTTACAAACCATTATCTGAGGCTATTAGCTCAATAAACTACTAATTAGTGACTTATTAATAGTTAGTAGGGTAGTTGTTGGGTTAGGTATTGGGAAGGATTAGGGATAATAAGATCATATTTTATAACAGCCAATATCTAAACAATAGGCAGTAGCCAGTAGTTAATAGTGTGAATTGTGGCTTAAGCTAAAGTGTTACCATATCTCATAATTATAACATGGCATTAATGTGCTTTAGCCTACCTTATATAATGCGAGTGATGCGATTGTAAAAAATATCCCCATCGTTTTGTTTTTTTCTCTCAGCGATCCCCGCGGCCGACCTATCCGAGCAGATCTCCACAGCCGGCACAGAAGCTTCTGGAACAGGCAACATGAAGTTCATGCTGAACGGAGCTCTGACCATCGGCACCATGGATGGAGCCAATGTAGAGATGGCAGAGGAAGCAGGAGAAGAAAATTTCTTCATCTTCGGCATGAGAGTGGAGGATGTCGAGGCCATGGATGCTAAAGGGTTAGAGGAAAAACACTCATTTTCAAACTCAATAAAATCGGGTAATATTATTGTGCCATTTGTCACACTTTACTTTGGGAACCACTCACACTATTAACTAGCTATTGACTAGTTTTGCCTCAAATACGTATAGGTATCAAGTAGGATTATCAAGGGATCTGAAATATGGTCATTTGAAATAAGGTATTATTCAGCATTATTCTATGGGCCTGTTGAATGCTTTATTGTGATTGGCTGGTGGACATTCTAAAGTGTGCAGTTATTTTCAAATAGCTTAATGGATAAAGTAGTTCTAGGCAGGTTTTGGCCACATTACAATTCCATACCACTACACTGAATTATTTACTCTTGAAATACAGCATATGAACAATGTCTAGGTGTGTTAACGGTAGTAAAAGCAGAACAATTAACTCCAGTCTGTTGAATTATTAGAAAATAACGCACACTAGGGGCCATTCGCATATCGCGTCTAAAAGGATGTGGAAAGTGCCAGGCGCGTCGCTTCCTTCACCATTTCCAACACGCTTCTGCGCTCCTGTGGCGTCTGTCGTTGCTAGGCAACCGTTCTCTCAAAAGATGACAAAATGACAAACCATTGCTGCAGCTCTGAAACATGTTTTATTTATGGAGAAAATTAAAAAGCACTGCCATGTTTGGGTGCTCTGCATTTGTCTGAGGTAATTAGTGTAACTTTATTATTGAAATGTCTATATTCCATACAAAGTATGAAGCTGATTTGTTGCTTGTAGTCACATGACTCGCTGTGTGCTTGCGGCATTCTGAAAGTTGAGAAGTTTTCAACTATGTGCGCCTGGAAAACGTGAGTGGCACTAACAATGCATTCTTTTTTTCTATAATTCGAAAGGCCTACAGTCAGTCATTCCTTACCAATAGCCAATATTCTAGTAATATTATGCTAATAAGCAAGTAGTTGATATTAAGAATTCCTCCCCAAACTTACACAATATCTTACTTTTTGTTGGGATTTATCCATTAAAAGCTCACACTTTGTATGTGTTACTGTATATATGATTTGACTTCCTTCCATTTGGTAGATACAATGCGTCAGAGTACTACAACCGTATTCCAGAGCTAAAGCAGGCCATTGACCAGATTGCAGGAGGATTCTTCAGCCCAAAACAGCCAGACCTCTTCAAGGACATCATCAACATGCTGATGCACCACGACAGGTAGAGAAACAGGAAACAAACACACAGACTATAACAGGCAACCACATTATCCAATTGCACAAGGAAATATGTTATTTTTGAAGTGCAATCATAAAGTTATGGATACAGTATGGTATTTAAGTAGGCCATGACATTTAAACAACATATATGGTGCCCATTTTTTGTAATGCCACTGGTATAGCACCACCAGCAGCCAGAACCAATTATTTCAATTTTTTTAATGAAATTTCTTTATAAAATTTTCTGCCTGGAACATCAAATCAACAAATTACAACATTCATTTTTTATATTATGCTATAATGTTATAACTAACACTACCCCAGTAAACACTTCCCTCCCTCAGAAACTTCTAAATTGATATTAATATAAAATAAATAAGATAAAATAAATAAATGAATAATATTAATAATTAAAAAAATAATAATATCAATAATAATAATAATACAAGAATAGAAAAGAGAAAAAAAGACATGTCAAAATAAAATACAAATCTAAAACAAAAAAATTAAAAAGGCATGAATAAAAAAAAAGTAGCCATGATAATTTCAGTTATCATTTTTCAGTTAGGACAAAAGCTCTTACAGAACAGCACATCTTATCCTTATATCATATCCTGATAAGGTGGTATTACAGAAACAATCTAACTTTAGAGCAACCCGACAGCTGTCCTAACTTCAAAATTATTAGAACGCTAACCAAAAAAACCTAAGATAAGAATCTTTCTGTAATACTCCCCTGGGACTGTTAGCCAGATTCTGATTGAACAGGTGTACCTAATTAACTCTCTGGTAAGTGTTCATAAATCATACATGCTTCTTTTTGCACAGGTTCAAGGTATTTGCTGACTATGAAGACTACATCAAATGCCAAGAGAAAGTCAGTGCTTTGTATAAGGTGAGTGCAAAACATTTTTTGTTACATTACCCAAAAATTGAAATGAAAAACTATGATGATTTAATATTCTCTTTTCATTGATAGAAACCTAAAGAATGGACCAAGAAGGTGATCCTCAACATCGCCGGTTCAGGCAAGTTCTCCAGCGACCGCACCATCTCCCAGTACGCCCGTGAGATCTGGGGTGTAGAGCCCACTCTGGAGAAGCTTGCTGCACCTGACGACATTAAATAAACCCGCACTTACCCAATTTCGTGAATCCTGCTCTGCCCATTTTGCCCTGTCATCCTATGGCAACACCAATGCTATCTGTCAATCTTTAATGTTCTGCGTCATTCACTGTACAAACAATAAATAACCTCAACAAACTCAATCAATGTTCAACAGGTAGCATGTACATCAGCATTGTTCAGCAAAAAAACTGAATTGTGTTTTCCAAAAACATTGTGAGTTCAAACTGTTGGTAACATTGCTTGATCTGCATAGGCTTTTGGGAAATTGCATATTGAGAATGGTTTTAGAAAATGTCACATCCCAAATGGCTTTTGATTTTATATTTGAGTGTTTTTCCCCATCTGAAATGTTCAAATACTGTATATGTGACCCTGGACAACAACACCTCTGGTCTTATGTTGCATAGGTACACTTTTGCCAATAGCCAACAATTCATTGTATGGGTCAAAATTATCGATTTATTTTATTTTATGCCAAAGAACATTAGATTATTAGGTGAAGATCTAGTTCTATGAAGATATTTTGTTAATTTCCTACTTAAAATCTATAAAAACTCAAGTTTTGATTAGGAACGTGCATTGCTAAGCACTTCATTTGGTCAACTTTAAACTTATTTTCTCAGTATTTAGATTTTTATGAATTCTGATTTTTTTTTATCTCTACCAAATATAGTTCTATCCTAACTTAGCTTTCAGGTAATATATAAATCTTAATTTCAAAAACTAATTGACATTTATGACTAGTTTGTTGGTCCAGGGTCACATATTTGGGGGGAAAAATAAGCCAACCTCAACTACTATTGCATTTGGTTGCTAGTTCTGGTTTATAAAGTATGTTTAAAACTACAAGATTATCATTAATGTGTGCAAAATGGTTGACACTTGGGGGTAATGGTTACTTGTAAAGTGAGACCATAATCACGTATCACGTATTTGTGCTTGCTGTTCACATTTTTAACACCTTTTGGACCGATTAATGTGTAAAACTCTCAAAAATGGTGCACTTTGAAGTCTCTCTCACCAGCTGTTATTAATAATCATAATCAGTTAATCCAAACACAAGGATTTTTTCAATAACTTTTGTTAAAGAACAACTCATTTATGTAATAAAGTGCTTTGTTCTGTCATTTCTCACTGTGAATGAGTAGAAGTGTTATGTAAACACACACTCGCTGACCCATTCATTCTTGACACTTGAGCACCTCAGTATTTACCCACGTGTTTGCAATCCCTCTCACACACATAAGCCGTGCTTAAAATCAGGGGTCAGTTGTTCTATACGCCGCCAGTGAAAACAATATACATGATATACAGTACTATAATGGCTAACCAGCAATGTCTAGCACTTGGTTACTCCACCACGATTGCGTAAGGAATGCTAAATCCCCCTTTGTACCTTCAACCTTGAGGTCATCTCTCAAACTGGCAGGGGTCGCAAGAAACTGGCTTGATCTGTCACAGTGTGTTTCGAACAGGGGTCTACGCTGAGCTATTTGCTCTTGCAGCTGGTGTTGCTCTTTACTGATGCGATTTGAGAATAAACTGCTATTGCATATTCATTCATGCCACAAAATGGCATGAATGTCATTAATTTTTAATAAACATTAATTTTATTAACATTGTGTGCGTGTGAATGTGCAATGGCAGTTTTCCTCGAGTTATCACTAATTGAGTGACCGCATGCAAAGTTCATCACATTAACAGTTGAATAACTTAAATCAATGTTCAACTGGCAACATTTACGTCAGCCTTATTCAGCAAAACTGTGATGATATGGGATTTTGGTCATTCTAAATCTACATGAGTGGAACCACAGAGTGTTTCGTTTGACACAAAATATTTGTATCATACAAAAAATTCATCAAAACTATTTGGGGCAAATGTGCATTATGAAACACACGTCAGGGGTTTTCAAACTAGGGTATAGGGATCCCTGGGGGCCTCCAATGGGATGTTAAAGGGATAGTTCACCCAAAAATGAAAATCATCATTTACTCATCCTCTACTTCTGGGCTATAGATCAGTGTAACAATGCGGTCTATACTGACACTGAGGAGAAGAAACTGTTGAGCAAAGTCATTATTTGTGTTTTATGTGTGTTTTATTATGTAGCTTCATAATATTCAGATTGAACCACTGAAGATACATGGGGTCCTGTACCATTAAGCCAGATTAGCTGGCTAGCCAGTTTCAGTTTAATTTGCACCAGTTGTGGGTTTTAGGTACCATGACGGTTGCTCGGCTGCTTCAAAATACCATGACAACAAAGAATGATAAAAAGGCAAGCTTCCTTCATGTTACCTAAAACCCAAGATTGGTGCCAACTAAACTGAAACTTAACTGGCTAGCCAGCCATACGACAGGCCTACGGACTGTTTTTACAATGTTTTTTGGTATTTTCCTACTTTGAACAAGCCGGGACTGTTGCTGTCTGGAGAATTAGAGAGCTCTCGGAAGTAATCTAAAATACCTTCATTTGTGTTCCATGGGGGTTGGTCTGAGTGGTTTGGAATGACATTGAGTGAACGCTGTAATAATAAAAGTAACAATAATATTTAATTAATCTATTATTAATAATGAGAAAAATGCTATAATATTTAAAATAAACCAAAATATATACATTCAAATGTAAGTATTTTGTATCAAAAATGTTTTGGTGAGTTATTGTTCCTAAAATAAGCCCCTAATATTTACTAAATTACCAACAGAAATACACACCTATTTACAGTTTTACTGGTATATAGTGTTTTACTTAGGGTGGCTGGGTTCTTGGTAATAAAAAAAAGAAAGAAAGTCCTTGTAAGTTTAGCATTTACTATCATTTTACAACCTATCCTATTGTTACAAGGTACAAAAAAAAAAAAAAAAAATCAAATGTTTGAGTGTTCTAGGCCTTTCCCAGTATCCACTCATGCACTTATATGTCCTGCATTTGGGTATGAAGACCACAAATGTGTGCAGAACTTTTAATTAACCAATGGGACATACTTAGTGTTATAAAAATACAAGTAAAGTTTTTCTAGATCTTTATTTACACATTTTGTACATTTGTCAAAAACAACTTTTACATTTATATTCAATTGTCCCTATATTAATGACATTACAAAATGTCCATTCCTCTGAATCAATTATAAAACATGCAACACTTCACATTTTCCACAAATTCTATGTAATTTCTAATTAAATTGCCATACGTTAGAAAGTTTTCCTTAACATCTTGAGATTTTGGGGCATGTTATGAACAAAGGAACGCACTTTGCCTCAAAATATCACTCTAAAGCAGTATAAAATATAGCATGAATTTTATGTGTAAAAATTACCCAGTTTTCATACCCGTCACAGTCCGGTGCACATACAATATGTCCTGTCCAATGCATGTGCTCCTAAATGGATAGTTCCTAAAAATAAAATTTACTTCATCATTTATTTATCTTTATTTTGCCTTTATGAGTTTCTTCTGTTGATCACAAAAAAAGATATTTTGAAAAATGCTGGTTGTGGCTCTAATCCACAAAAAAAGTCAATGGGTTCCAGCTACCAACATTTTTCAAATGATCTTCTTTTGTGTTCAACAGAAGAAAGAAACTCAAACAGGTTTTGAACAAGTGAATGGTGAGTAAATGATGACATCCTTTTTGGATGAACTTTCCATTTAAGTGGCCAAGACTTCCGCGAAGTGTGGGTATTGGGACCTTTTAAGAAATCTCAGTCCACTTCTTAATCAGCAGTGTTCACACTTACTCACATAAACCACACTTACAGACCTAACATTTGTAAGCATCAAAGTAAAAACGCAATATTACTGACATGACCTTTTTTAGAGATTTTTTTATTTATGACTTCACAGTAAACTGAATGTATTGATGAGGTAAAAGGTTGAACTTGTAAAGTCTGGGGACAGACAGGAGCCCGTCGATGGCTAAATATCTTTGGTTACTCTTCTACTTGTCTTATTTGTCGTTTCCCTCTTGCTCAATTTCTCATGTAAACATGTTCTGCCTTTGTCCCAACAGCTAAGCTTCCCGTCGGTAATTATGCCTTAAAATCATTAATTTATCTATACTCCCCTCCCCTTTCACATTCATAATGAGACATAAAGTCCCGCACACTAATCTACCCCAAGTAGTGCTCTGCTTGTCACAGTAAGACCCCACCAGCGGGACACTGGACCAGCTTCAGAACTCAGAGGTTAGTGAAGGATTCCAGAGGCAGAACAACTTCATCTCTGCCTGGACTTCATGGAAAAGACTGATTGTGATACAAGAGGTTTAAACGTGGAGCTGTAATCTACAGCAAACCTGTTGTGGTTCAATTCCACCCAAAAGCCTGAGGAATTTCAGAGCTGATTACACAACCGCGCATAACAGTTACTTTATTCATTTCTCTGAATGAGAATTATTTTGTAGCTCCGTTTTTTTATTTTTATCAAGGGGAAAATCTCAGGACATCCTTCGAGCAGGTGTGTGTGTGGACTTGATTTTTTTTGTGTCTTTTTTTTTTGTTGCATTTTAGGCATAAACCAGAAGTCATGATGTTTTTTTTTTATTAATTGCCTAGAAACAAAAAGCAACACCATGACTTAGACTGAAACAGTTTTACTTGTGAAACATACTACAATAATTGTGTTCTGTTTGAAGCTTTGAAAAAAATATGTGGTAATATTTATGACGGTGCTTATAATGCATAAAATAGTTATAGGCATTATATACAAATTACTGTATATAAATTTAGGTTAATGTATTTTTATCTTGCATTCAATTTGATTCAATTTGCATTAAATAATATGTTGCATACACAAAAAATACGTAAAATAAATTTTTGCTCAGATATTACTTTAAAAATGTATTCAAATAATGCAATGAATTAAATGTGAATGTTTGAAGTAGAAGGACTGAAATATTTTTTTTTTCCTTGTAAAACACTAATCTTTGTTCTGTTTGCAACTGTGAAAAACCCTTTTACCATATACAGTGCCTATATGAAAATGTGAAATAATGACTTTATTTGTCATACACCCTGAAATCAAATCAAATTCCAAATAACTTTTCCAGCCTTTGAAAAGATTTTGTAGCCTTCTCCTAGCCTGTGCCTTTCTACAACAACAGCAAAGCAGGATGTAATGTGAGTAAAGGTATAGATTTTTACAGGGTATGATGATATTCTTTAGGCACTGTACATAAAATGTCCATAGGCATAAATAATTTAAATCTAAAAAATTATAAATAATATGTTTTATGTATTTAATATTGTTTTATCTTTCATTGTCTTATTTATTCAATTGAATACATTACATGTTAAATTAGTATATTAATAATATAAAATATAAAAATGTAAAATCTGTATTGAATTATATTGAATTTAAGGTATAAAATGTTAATAAAATGTCAGAAGTACAGTTTTGACTCTGATATTGCTTTTAAATTAATGAGAAAAAGTTCAGTTTGAAATAGCATTTTCTTATAAAACATACTCTAACAAACTTTGTCCTGTTTGCAACATTCACTTAAAAAAACAAACATTTTTTTAAAGTGCCAATGCTATTACCATTATGGTTACAATGCAATATCATTCTATTTTTAGAACAAACAAATACAGGTGCTTTGATAAATATATCTTATCTTACTCCCACAGATTGTAAATTTTTTACGACAGGCTCACTCCTCAAAGCAGAACATTGGGTTATAAAGCACGCATTCCTCACGTGAGCAATCATACCTGTGAAATCCCCTGTTGTTGTGGGCATTTGAGCCATGGCGTTCTCCGACCTGTTGGAGCAGGTGGGCAGCACGGGACGCTTCCAAGTCCTGCACGTGACCCTGTTGAGCATGCCAATCCTGATGATGGCCAGCCATAACCTGCTGCAGAACTTTGTGGCCGCTGTCGCCCCTCACCACTGCCAACCTCATGCCAACCTCTCCATGTCCTCCGCTGATGCGGTGGATGTGCTGCGGGCCACAGTACCGCTGGGTCTAAATGGCAAACTGGAGCGGTGCAAACGCTACACCACTCCTCAGTGGCAGATCCTGAGCCTCAACACTTCAGAGAGCCTGTGGGACAAGAGCATGGCAGAGACAGAGACGCAGAGCTGTGAGGACGGATGGTTCTACAACATGACTGAAATGAGCAGTACTATTATTACTGAGGCAAGTGAACTGTTATTAATAATTATTAACAAAAAACAGCTTAAAAATTCAGTGATTCAATAAAAGTGTTTTAAGTCCAAATAATGTCATAGCACAATATTAGAAATGAAACATTACGATAAAAAAGTGTTTCCAGGGTTCACTAGAGGGCATCTTCACACTCTCAAGGTGGCTTCAAATTACTTGAAAAATGCTTTAAAAAAAGTTTCAACAGCTAAAACTCAAGATATAAGCTGATAACATATTTTATTCCCCCAAAATGGGGGGAATGGCCTGAAATGGGTACAAACAAAAAGCAGACAAAATGAGCATACAGGGGCCTGCTTGAAGCAGTTTGTTTGTGGTGACAACAGACCCGGCTACAGAAAGCATTACACTTTTTTTATTATTATTATTATTTGTATTTATTTATTTATTTTACAAACCAGCTGCTCTGGATTTAGACATTTGTTTAAAGACAAATCTAGCTAACACCTGGTTCAGACCAGAGCAATCTGTGTAAAAAGGAACCACTACTGCTGAGAAATTATATACAGTGTTACAAAATGCTACAGTGATACAAACAACATATCAGTGTTGGGAAGTAGCTAGCTACAAGAAGCTCAACTACTAGCTTAGCTACATTTTTTTCAATAGCTTGATAGTAGCTTAGCTAAATGATACAATGTAGCTTGTCCAGCAAGTTATGAACATAGGTTACGGAGTAGCTTGACAACAGCTACATTCCATTTTGGGAACCTGCAATATGGTATATGCAGAAGGACTTTTAATTTTCAGTAACCCAGTTAAAGCGCTTCCGGTGAACTGTATGCCTTCACAAAATCGTGGCGTTTAACGCCTGTTGATCTTCACTGCCTGATTGATATACAATATAAAGTGGGTCTCAGAATGTATAAGAAGCACTGCATTAAATTCCATTTTTCCACACCTTGTCTTTAAAATATGAAAATGTATTTTACTCCAGTATTTTCAATGGAGTTCCATTTTTGTGTGTAAACAGCTTTTCATCTCGTTTTACACTTGAACAACTAAATGAATGCTTAAGTATATTTAACTGATTACAACATTGAAACTGTAAAAGGAACCGTATAAAATTGAAGTCACATTAACCGTTTACCGGACGTTTATTGGTAGAGGAAAAAACACTAGCTGTGCATATACCCATTGTTCTGAAGCAGCACAGCATCATTTTACAAGATTGCTACCAAAGTGTTTACAGCCATCTATTGGTAAATCACATCAAGGTTTTACATTTATTTATTTTTATTATTTTATAACTGCTCAAGGAACAAAAGTTGAAATTTAATCCATCATGTATTCAAACTGTTGGCAATTAAACTGAAGGAAGAATGTTGTGCAAGGGCTTCAATAAAATCAACTATGACAATGGAGCCATGTCACTTTGTTTAGAGAAAATGCTATTGTGTTCTTTATCTAAGTTAATTATTTTGTTATTGAAATGCTGCATTTGTTGCAGTTTTGTACTTTGACTCTTGACAGTCTGATATATTTGAAAACTGTGTAATAAAACATTTCTTTTTAACATTAAAATTATATTACTGTATTAAGCACCAAATATTTTACTAAAAATTAATGTTTAGTTAAGTTTTTGTAATATATACTTTTGTGAAAAAAGTAGATTCAGTGTAGCTTGCTTCTTTTATGACAGTAGCTACTTTTGCTGATGAGTAACTTGTAGCTTATCAAGCTACAGTTTAAGATTAGCTTCCGCCGCACTGGGAAATAAAACCATTTATTTGGGTCAGTTCTGATAGTGGAATGGTTCCCAAGTAACAATCACAGGGGTATGTTTGTAGAGTAACTTACAAAAGCTTCAAAGACCAGCTCAACCAATCAGAATCATGGACCGGAACTATCTGTTTTATAACATTAATTTTAAAGGTTATTTATGATTTTACTACCAAAAAAACAAACAAATACATGAGATGAGAGTGCAATACTTACCACTTTCCATTTGAAGCCTTGTTCAAAATATCCTCTTGCAGAACATAAAAGAAAAAATTATGAAGAACATCTCATTGACTTCCATAGTACTTTAATAGTGACAATCAACTTTTTGGTTACCGACATTCTTCAAATCATCTTCTTTTAAAACTCTTCCACTTTGAGGCTGAAGTAAATCAGTACATTTTCATTTTTGGGTAAACTATTCTTATAAAGCACAGTAACCACAAATGACATGGTTTTCTACACTAACCATAGTTTAATGGTATTTATAGTAAAGCTATGGTTATACAAATGGTACTCAATCTTCCAAAAAACATGGCTACTACACTTTTTGCTATTATAAAACCATCTGCATGGGTATGACATCTGCATATTTACCAAGTGGAAGGTTATATGTAAGGAATAACTGACGATGAGCTGTTGAATTATTATAAAATAATGCACACCCAAGGAAGTGATGTGGCCATGATGCAAAGCAAAGTGTACATTATTTTATAATAATTCCACCTTATCTGAGTCAATTGATCTACGTATGGTTACACCACAAAATGACATTGTTCAGATGTTGTATTTCAATTTTTTTTCCCACAGACCACTCCTCTGTGTAATACTACTTTCTTATGCATTTCATTCAAGGCATTTTGATCGGAGTTTATTTGATGTTTGATTGTTGTAGGCTGTGTAATTGTGCATTCAAGCATTCAACAGCCCCAGAGTATAAGTGTTTAAAACAAATGTTTCTCTTTCAGTGGGATTTGGTTTGTGACTACCGTGCGCTAAAGCAAATGAGTCAAACTACCTATATGGGAGGTGTCCTTGTTGGAGCAATAGTTTTTGGAGGACTTTCTGACAGGTTCTGACACCTTTTAACTCCTCAATATAACAACAATACAAGAATAAACTCACAACAGTTTGGATCCAGAAATGCAGTAACACACTCATTAAATTCCCCGCTTCTGATACAGATTTGGCCGGCGCGTTCTACTACTGATCTCTAACCTGATGATGGCGATTGGAGGAACGTGTGTCGCCTTTTCCACCTCCTTCACCATGTTTTGTATTTTCCGTGTCTGCTGTGGCATGGCTCTGTCCGGCCTGGTGCTCAACTCCTTTTCTCTTAGTGAGTATGAACACTGAAAACAGCAGAAAAATGCATCTAGAAATGTAAATCTAGAAAATGTGCAGTTTGCATCTGTTTGCATACTACTAGTAGGCTACTTCATCTACTAATACATATATTTTTCATTATACATAATACATTCAGTGTTTCATATTTTTCATTAACACTAGAGTATATTGGCTACTACTGCTTTTTCTTTAAGTACTAGTGCTTATTCGTTATTACTTGCTATTAGTCATTCATTAGATTCAGTAGATGCTATTAGTCATTCATTAGATACTAGGAATTATTAAATAGACAGTACTTAGCCATTGAATACTAGTAGTTTGTATTAGATAATAGTACTCATTCATTAGATACTACTAATTTAAGTAGTGACTAGTAAATAAAGTAGTGAGTATAAGTATAAGTATATAGTGATATATAAAGTATAAGTAGTGACTAGTAAATGGGGATCTGTCATTGAGAAATCAGATATTCAGTTTTGACTAGTATGTATTCCACTACTGATTAGTACATATTTTTATAGTAGTTGTTCTGTTTTTGACAATCTGTTCGACAAGTAATTATTCCTAAAGTGATAAATGTTACTAGTAAGCATTCATTAAATACTAGTAATTATTTATTAGACAGTGGTACCTGTTTATTTATAGATAGTACTCTCTAGAAAATGCTGGGTTGCTTTAACCCAGTGTTGGGTCAAATATGGACAAACCCAAGGTTGGGCTAATTTTGTCAATTAAAATTAAATTGCACTTTTTAACCCATCGACTGGGTTGGTCCATATTTGACCCAACAGTGGGTTAAAACAACCCAGCATTTTTAGAGTGTAATAATTATTCATTAGCTACTAGTACTTACTTAATAGACTAGTGCATTTTGTAGTTATTACTAGTAATAATGGTTATATTACTAGTCAGATGTGTTTTTACTCATGTTATGACTAGTCAGAACTAGTAGTAACATTTCATATAAGTACTAGTATCTAATAAATGTGTACTAGTATAAAGTGAAGGTATATAAAAAATGCACTAGCTGCAACTGGAATACATACTACTCAAAACTGATTAGTTGATATCTGATTGACAGTTCCCCATAGACTTCAATGGTAAAATGGGAAATTTATTACTACACTGCAGAGCCGGCAGTTAGCTCTCTGCAACTCTCACATGGTCGCCCACTGAAGCTAAGCTTCCTGGCTGCGCCCGGTCAGTACCTGGATGGGAGACCACATAAGAAAACTTGGTTGCTGCCGGAAGTGGTGTTAGTGTGACCAGTGAGGGTCCCTCAACCTGCGGTCTGTGTGGGTCCTAACGCCCCAGTATATTGATGGGGACTCTATACTGCTCAGTGAGACGTTAAACCGAGGTCCTGACTCTCTGTGGTCATTAAAAATCCCAGGATGTCATAGGGGTTTAACCCACTGCCCACTGGCCTCATCATGGCCTCCTAACCATCCCCATATCATAATTGGCTTCATCACTCCTCTCCACCAATCAGCTGGTGTGTGGTCTGGCGCAATATGCACCACCCCCCTGTTTTAGTTCTTAAAACAAGACAATAAGTTTTGCTTTTCTAAAAAATAACTCTCAACTTAGGAATTTTTTGATATTTGGCAAAAACAAATAAGAAAAGCAATTTTGCAGTGTAGTATCAATAGAATAGTTACTAGTCATTAATGAAATAAGCATTAGTATTTTAAAAGGGTACTAGTAACAAAAAAAAAAACTGAAAATGAATTAGTATTTAAAGGTAAAAATAAGAAAGGATACTTGTATCAAAAAATATATAGCCGACTTATATAAATGAAATAATAAAACAGCTTGCCATAGGCTGTCATCTATTAAAAGGAAATGCAGCATTTGATTCACACTGTATTTGGTGCCACCTGGTGTCCTGAAATGTGACTGCTGTCCTCCTCAGTTGTGGAGTGGATCCCCACACGTGTTCGGACAGTGGTGGGCACTGGAACGGGATACTGCTACACCACAGGTCAGCTGATTCTGGCAGCCATGGCCTACTGCATCAGAGACTGGCGCTGGCTTACACTGGCCGTCTCACTGCCTTTCTACATCTCCTTCCTCTACTCATGGTGCGTCCCATGCTTTCTGTTAAATAAACTCACATTTTATATCATGTCAAGTACAGTCAGTGTTTACCACTTGATTACAAATGTACAGAACAAATACACTACCATTCAAAAGACTTTTTTCCATTAAGGCAGCATTTATTTCAAACATTGAAAACAGTAATACTTTTTATTTAGAATATTTTTACAATTCAAATAAACCTTTTTCTATTTTCAATTTTTTCAGTTTATAATCTAGTCTATTTCTGAGGTTGAGCTTCAGTCTTACATAATTACTGTGAAATAATTCTTATATATTAATTTAGTGGTCAAGAATCTATTATTATAATAGTTGTTTATAGCATTATTTTTCATGTAATTTATTATTATCAGTATTATTAGTTTAAAAAAAACAACAGGGGGATAAATATAGTGGGCGGTTCAATCCGCTGTGGCGACCCCAGATTAATAAAGGGACTAAGCCGAAAAGAAAATGAATGAATGAATGAATAAGTGGGGCAGTCGTGGCCTGGTGGTTAGAGTGTTGGACTCGTGATCCGAAGGTTGCTGGTTCGATACTCGGTACCAGCGGGAATTGGGGGTGGGGGGAGTGAATGACCAGCACTCTCCACCACCCTCAATACCACGACTGAGGTGAGTCCCTTGAGCAAGGCACCGTTCCCCCCAACTGCTCCCCGGGCGCCGCAGCATGGCTGCCCACTGCTCCGGGTGTGTGTTCACGGTATGTGTGTGTTCACTAACTGTGTGTGTGCACTTGGATGGGTTAAATGCAGAGCACAAATTCCAAGTATGGGACACCATACTTGGCCACACTACACTTCACTTCACTTCACTTCACTTCACTAAATATAGTGATAAAATGTAGTATATGAATATATATGGTGTATATTAGTGTTATACAACGTGCTATTAAGTTAATAATTTGAATAATCAGTGTAACATTTATTTTATTAACTAAAGTTTTCATAAAATATTGTTATTGTAAATATGTACTGTTACAGCATTGAGATATTATTGTCGCTTAGATGATTGTTTCATTGTTTATTAGATGTTTTATTTTGTTTTCATTTTTACTTTTAAAGTTTCTGTAATTTTATTGTGCATTTTAGCTATTTCAGTTTTAATAACTTTAGTATATTAAGTTAAATTATATGAAAATGTGAAATATTAATTTTATGATGAATAAACTGTATCCAATTTATTTCAGTTAACACTAATTCCAAACCGAAAAACTGATTAAGTTTTATGATTTTCGATAAAGAAAATAAACAAAGAAATAAAAATTGTCTATTAAAATTCCTTATATTTAGTAGTCAACATTTGAAGTAATCAAAAAAGTTTTTCAAAATTAGACAAGAAGGTGTTGTACGATAGTTTTAGGATAATTTTGATGAAAGATTTGATCCACTTCGAACATTAACCACTGTATATAAATTAACCAACTAAAACCACCTGTATTTTAAGTACAATTCTGCCATATGTACTGGCAATCACTTCAAAGTTTGTCTCTTCCACAGGTGGTTCTTAGAGTCCGCTCGTTGGCTGGTCCTGACCAAAAAACCAGAGCAGGCAGTCAAAAACCTCAAAACTGTGGCTCGCATTAATGGACGTCATGCAGAGGCCGACAAAATCGACCTTGAGGTACAGCATTATAAGGATTTGCACATTTACACGCACACTCTTTAACCAATTTTGCTTGAACTGACAATGTGTCTGGTCATTTAAACACGTTAACCTGATTTCCATAGACCATAATCTGCTTAAAGAGAAAACCCAAAATTCTGTCATCATTTACTCTCTCTCATGTGGCTTTTATGAGTTTCTTTCTTCTGTTGAACACAAAGGAAGATATTTTGAAGAATGCTGGTTGCTGGGACCCATTGACTACATTGTAGAGAAAAAATTACTATGGAAGTTAATTGTACCAGCATTTTTCAGAATATCTTCTTTTGTGTTCAACAGAAAAGAGAAACTCAAACAGGTTTTGAACAAGGAAGGGTGAGTAAGGGTGAACATTTTTGGGTGAACTATCCCTTTAAGCATAAGCACTTTTCCCTTTATACTGATTTTGCCAAGCATTTAAACACATTGACCTGCCTTCTGTCAGTTTATTGATATAAGCATATGTGATACTTCGGATTTAAGTGCTGCTTTAAACACATTCAGGCAGAGGAAACATTTTGCAGTAATGAAGAAGGAAATATATCGCAAACTCAGACACATTCAGACATAAAAATTGTGTTCTCATCTTATGAAGCAGAAATAGAAGTGCTCTTGAGAGGATAATATATGAGCAATTCAGTTTTTATTTATTTACTTAATATGACAACTGACATAAATACTCAACATATACTATTTTGACATCATTACCACCAAATAAATTGATTTAATAAAGGTATAGTTTGCTGAAAAAATACAATTATGAAATCATTTATTCACCCTATACTTGTTCCAAATCTGTTTTATCTGTTGAACACAAAAGAAGATATTCTGAAGAATGCTGAAAAGCAGCAGTCATTGACATCCACAGTAGGAACAAAAATACTATGGAAGTCAATGGCTGCTTTTTTCCAACATTCTTGAAAATATCATCTTTTGTGTTCAACAGAAGAAAGAAACTGAAACAATGAAAAAATGAATAAATATGTGAGTACATGTCATTCATAAGGCTTTTTTAAGTGAACTATTCCCTAAATAAAGTCAATGCAGTTTACTTGCAGTGGCAGGTTATTGGTTTGTATGTAAATCTGGACAGCGGGTTGTTTCAGTAAACTGATTTTGGTGAGTTATTAGCTTATTGGTGTGCATGTGAACGTGCTCAATGTCAGCATGCTCTGAATCAATTGTAAAGCTTACTCTGTTATGGTGGTGCATGCAGATGTTGCAGGAGTCCATGAAGAAGGAGATGGCCTGTTCAAAAGGCTCTTACAGCGCTCTAGACCTCCTGCGTACATCCACCATGAGGACCATCACCATCTGCCTTAGCGCTGTCTGGTCAGTCTGCCCCGCCAGTCAATTAAGTGCAATATGGTGATAAGGAACAAGCATGATGTTGTTAATATGGGGACTTTAAATTACTGTGAATAAGTATATCATAATGCCAAAGATATTCAAATTTGTTCCTTTCACCGTCAAGTTCATCACAGCACCAAATGCTTGAAGACTCATTTTCAATTATAAACATTTTCATATGTTAGTCTGGCCTATGATCTGCCCGAGATATTGATTGAAAATAATTCTTCATAGGCCTATGCCTTTGTCAACACTTTACTATAAGGCTCCATTTTTGAACCAACTTGTAAAGCATTTATTAATCAGAGGGGATGTTTATGTTTGTTAACAAAAACATAAACAAACAATGGACACTACATTTGTTATAGTATTTATTCATCTTTGTTAATGTTACTTAGTGAAAATACAGTCAATAATTGTTAGTTTCTGTTAGCTCACAGTGCATTAAGTAACGTTAACAAGCACAACTTTGGATTTTATTAATGCATTAGTAAATTCTGAACCCGAATTAATAACTATAAGTCACTGGGGTGGTACCTTTTCAAAAGGTACACTTTTTTTACCTTACAGGTGTATATTGGTACCTTATAGGAAATGGTTTGTACATTTTGGGCACACTTTTGTACCTTTAAGATACTATGAGGTACATATTTGTATTTTTTAGGTATTAATGTGCACCTTTAACGTACAAATGTGAATCTATTAGGTACAAAAGTGTAGTTTTCCAAAAAGTACCACACCAGGGACAAGTTTTTTACCTTAATTTTTGTGAGTGTATAGTAAACAGGAAAATGTTTATCATTTTATTTAATTCTTAAGAAAATTAAAGATTGTCTTGCTAGGTAAGAAACTTATTTCTCAGCTGGGATCTTTTAGAACCCTTTGAAGCTACATTTAAACTGGATTTTGGACGTTCAACCATTAAGCACCAAAAACTCCACTATACGGAAAATTCCTGAAATGTTCTTCTCAAAAACCTTTAATCATTTTTGACGGAAGAAAGAAAGAAACAAACAAACACCCTGGATAATAGGGGGTGAGAAAAATATCAGGAAATGTTCATTCTGGAAGTGAACCAGTCCTTAAACACAAATTCTTTACCAGTTATAGCTACAGTCATTTCATTAACACTAGCACACTCTGACCACTGAACTGTACAATCTCAGGTTCTCCACCAGCTTCGCCTACTACGGCCTCTCCATGGATCTGCAGAAATTTGGGGTCAGCATTTACCTCATCCAGGTCATCTTTGGAGCGGTGGACATCCCAGCCAAAATCATTGTTACTATATCCATGAGCATGTTAGGACGGCGGCCATCTCAGTGCGGAGCTCTGGTCCTGGCTGGCATAATGATCCTCATTAATCTACTGGTGCCTTATGGTGAGAATCAGAGCCTGGCTGGCTGTGGAGTGCAGGAATAATACTAAAACTCCTGTCTCATTGTCAGATGGACAGATACTGGATGAAAATGTACTCAATTAATTATAATTATCTGGTCGAAGATTTAAAATTGAAGCTTTAAATTGTACATAAGTATTTAAAAAACATAATAGTAGCTAAATTAGAGATTTGCAATATTTCATGAATACTGTTATATTTGGCACAAAAATATAAACCGTAAATAATCAATGGATTTTAATTGCACTCAATATTGTCCATTCTGCTAATATACTAAAGAAACAGCTAATGAACAAAGCTTTGGGGGGAAAATAGGAGATCAGTTAAAAAAATTCTCCAGATGAACTGTTTATTAGATATTGGCTTGACAAAAATATTAATATTCGTTACATTCTATAAAGCTCTAACTAAATATTTTCAAAATTTCAAATAGAAATATTGTCATTATAGCATTTTATCCACAGAAACTCAGTCCCTTTAGGATACTGCAAGTCGGTAAGTGCAAAATAAATAAATAAATAATTTTCTAATAAATAAAGTGACAACTTTTAGAACACTTTTTTAAAAAATTGGAACAAATGTCATGAGCAGTTTACAGAATAAAAAAAACTATAAATCGTAAATTCCCCACAAAATTAGAATTTTTAAAGTAGTCTCTATTTTTTTCATAGCTGCATAATCAACTGAAACAATGGCGTAGCTGTTTTTTCAGTGAGATCTGGATGTTTGTCTGTCCTTCAGCATCATAATGAAGACCCTGACATTGTGACGTGTATGAGTTTGACATTTACAGGGCTGATCAGGGAACTGTGTGTTCATGACTCTTGTTTTTGTGTGCATGTGCAGACCTGCAGATGTTACGCACCAGTCTGGCGGTGATAGGGAAGGGCTGTCTGGCTGCGTCCTTCAACTGCTGTTACCTGTACTCAGGAGAGCTGTATCCTACAGTCATCCGGTAATTACTCTAGTGCCAGCATCATCCTGAAGCAAAAAAAAAAGAAAGAAAGAACAACTGCCCTTGTGCACAACGCTGTTACACATCTTGAACATTGGGAAAGATCATTTTCCTATTCTCTTCTCTGAAATGTTTACTGATCAACAAAGATTTTTTTTTCTTATGAAAGAAGCCACTGCACTGTAACATACACCACACTCAAGAAGGAAAAGCAGTCATACTTTACAATAAGGTCCCATTAGTTCATGTATTTACTAAAATGAACTTAGAATGAGTAGTATTTTATTTATTAATCATAGTTCATGTTAATTTCATTATTAAAATACAAAGTTGTGCTTGTTAACATTAGTTTAGTATGAACTGTGAGTTAACAAGCATTAACAATGAATGATTGTATTTTCATTAACAAACCATAACAAAGATGAATAAATACTGTAAGAAATGTATTGTTCATTGTTTGTTCATGTTAGTAAACGCATTAACTAACATTACCAAATGAAACCTTATTGTAAAGTGTGACCAAGAAAATCTATTATAATACATTGTTGGTTATGTTTATACGTTTTGCGGTCCATGTTTTGTTGTCTTTTATCACATTATGTTTCACATATTTTTAATTTACAAAAACTATACTGTTGTTTCCATTTTCCTAAAAATGGTGTTTTGACTTCCTGGTTAGCAGGCCCCAAAAAAGTCCCAAAATGTACACACACGTGTTTTGGTGGTTTATGAGGACTCCATTGACCTAATGTATTTTATACTCTAAAAACAGCTTATTATATCACCTTATACTAATACTACCCCAACCCAATTCTCACTGCAAATGTGGCAAATTTTGAATCTGAAAAGAGCCTGTTAAGTAAGACACTGGGCGTGTCCCCATTAACCACCTCAACATTTTAATACCTAGGTTATAACCACGTCATTATACAAATCCTTGAAAACCACACACACAAAATAATAATATTAATCACATAATGTAAATTATTAAGAAAAATATGAGAAGTCAATTTTGAACCTTATAATTCCGAGGCACAATGAAAACTAAAAAAACAACAACTAATAATCACAATTATTTTGCACAATTACTAATTGTTGTCACTGAGGAAAAAAACTATACAAAACAATATTCAATTTGTATAGATTATTTCACCTCCTTTCTTTTCCTGATATATCACAAAAATATATATTTTCCTCCTAATATCACAAATTAAAGACAGCTTCTCTTAACAACAGCCATATTCATAATATTTAATTCTAAAATTTATTTAGCAACCACAATCACAGCACAGTCAAGATTAATATTTAGATCTATAACAATTTAGAGTTTACAGATATAAATGCAAATGGCCATGTGAAAGAACAAAAAAAAGAGCTGTATTAGACCTTCATTTGAGCAGAATAATCACCGTGGCGATGTGCAACGGTCCCGGCTCCAAAAAAAAAAGTCCAAAAAAACCCATCCTCAAAACAGACCAAATGCCTTCAGTATGCCTAAATAATGACTTTATTTAGATATTCTCAGTGTCAGTATAGGGCGCATGTTCACAAGATACCGCAGATGTGCCCGTACTTTGTCTCAAACATCCAGAGTATACACTAGTGCACAGTGCCCGAGAACATGTGCAATATACTGACACTGAGGGGAAGAATTTTTTTTTGTCTTAATTTTAATATCCAATGTGGAGGATGAGGCAGATCTCGAATTTAAAATATCTCAATCTGTGTTCCAAAGATAATTAAAGGTCTCAGGGGTTTAAAACGACATGAAAGTTTGTAATTATGAACATAATTTTCATATTTTGGGTGAACAAATACTTTAAGTAAAACTAAATCCTCTTTTTATTTATATGCCACTATGTTTATAGGCAAGCAATAACAAAAACTCTATACTTTTTACTTACGCTATTTTGTTTTGTGTCATCTTAGCCAGAGCGGCATGGGGTGGGTGTCCATGATGGCTCGGTTTGGAGCGATGGTGGCCCCAATGGTTCTTCTTCTGGGAGATGATTATCCATGGATGCCTGGTTTCATATACGGCGGAGCTCCGATTGTCAGTGGAATCTTTGCCTTCTTTCTCCCAGAAACCCTTGCACAACCTCTGCCTGATACTATCCAGGATATAGATGACAGGTAATCTATAGTGGTAACTTGATACAGCTTGTTGGGTTTGATCCATGATGGTTATATATAACTGCAGGTTAACTGTGTTTATATATATAATAACTTTAACTGTTACTAATTACTAGTTAAAGTTATTAGTAACTAATAAAGTTATGGTAACTAATAACCTTAACTTTTCTGAATTTGATTGTAATGCAGTAATGTGCACCTTTTGTAAAGCTGCTTTGAAACAATAATTATTGTGAACAGCGCTATACAAATAAAATGTAATCGAATTGAATGATTGTGTCCATATCACGTGTGCGAGACATATATGTAAATGTGTAACCATAATATGTTATGTGATTATCTTACTTATTACAGAGGTTTGGCTCGGACAAATTCAAAAAGATTACCTGAAAAAATGGATTTGGCCATGAAGGATCCCAGCTGTGTCCTCCTGAAGGAGTCTGTTTGAGATGACCGCTTCAGTGCATCTGGAATATAATGACTGGTTGAAATACTTATAAGAGGACTTGAATGTTAATATGATGGAAACAACCAAAGGCTGTAAAAGGGTTTCATTGAATTTGAGTGATACATAGATTGTGGTTTTTTCAAATCTTTCTGACTGCAGTTAATATGTTAAATGTATTATTTACTTGTACAAACTGTGAAATTGAGCTTTGTGCTCTACAGTGTGAATGTGTGTGTGTGCAGTTTTTTTAGTATGTTTTTAATATTTTTTAGATCTTTCATAAGAAGTATTATGTATCCAAATTGAAAAGGCAAACATAATAAACAATATTAAACAATTCATGTAAGTCATTTGCTTGGTTGGTTCTTTGTACAATGGTTTATTACAGCAGATCACAGGCAGATTATATTTGTATTTAAGTACTAAAAGAGTAAATAGGGATGTGAAAAAATTTATATATGGAGATAAAGCTTTGTCAATTTTTTTCCACTCGTATTTGAACATTTATTACAAGTTATTACACCTCCAGCAAGAATCATTGATACGGATGCCATTGCACAAAAAATAAATAAATAAATAAAATAAGAAAATCACAATAATGTGCACAGATAAACCATTTATAATAAAATATTTACTATATACACTATATATATATTTTTTTTTAAAGCAATAAAATGTAAATCTTGTTGTACCAGAACCTCTGAATGTTGATGAAGGCTCTGGTTTTAGTTCTTAACCATGTTTAAAATTTAGGAACCATTGAAAAAAAAATGATGGAAAACAAATGAATAAAATATGTAAATATGTAAACATCTAAAATAATTAAAAAGTCGATTATCAATATTTAGCTAAATTAACATTTGCTTGACAAAATGTATAGCATCAATGTGTATAAAGAATCTGACAAACGCATCATATATGCATATGTAGTCAGAGCTAAAGAAAAATATCAATACTGCAAAAGATAAAGAGATCGTTTTATTTGTTTTATTCAGGTTTGTTAAACGTGTGATTTATTGATGTTTGTTAATTTCCACAACCATATTTAGATAATTCTTATTTCCACAACATAAGGAAGAAGAAAGTCAAGTTATGTCACTAGGGTGATTTTTTATTATTTGTGTTAAATGGTAAAAGCAGTGACACTCCAGGGGACCACTACTTTCATTTTATAATATTTATTTGCCGTTCTATATTTTATGTCATTTACATCATATATTGTTTCAATATGAATACATTATTGTATTTTGAATGGTAAGGGGAAAAAAAAGACCTTTCCCTCTGTAAGGCTGTGGGGACGAGCAGTTTTGTGGTGCTTGGAATTCTATATGTAATTATACAACAATTATTGCCATGGTGATGACTCGAAAAAGTGTAATTGTTCAAATAACATTGTTTCATTTGAAAATACAAAAAAATAGCAAACCTAAAGACTTTAAGTGTAATATTTTGGTTATGGCTACAGGGACAGAAAAACTGATATTTCATTAGAATGACCCTTTTTGTGGTGTCTGTGAAGCTGCCTTAAAAACGTTATAATTAGTTGGTCAAACTACAAGGAAAAAGTTTAGTACATCTCATTTGTAACATAGAGTGATATGCATTCATAAATAAAATTAAACAAACAATTTATCGGTTTCCAACAACTCAAAAATAAAATTAGGTAAATCTGACCTGGAACATAACATTTGTTTAATACTTAAACAGTAAAGTGGTCCTGTACTGTAAACAGACAGTATAATTACTGGGTCTTTTTGCGTCAGTTGGCACAAGTTCTGCTAAACTCATCAGTTTCTACAAACTCAGAGGTTTATGTAAGACATAAGTGAGGTTTATTCAGTCACCATTTAACTATGTCAACACAAAGAAAAAATGTCGCTATTACATAACCACGCGGATGTAGTAAACGATCTAAATTATGTGTAACTAGTGACAGTGCATGATTTTAAGTTTATTTTTTAACAGTCTACCTCAGTGTTTCCCAACCCTGTTCCTGAAGGCACACCAACATTACACATTTTCAACCTCTTCCTAATCAAACACGCCTGAATCAACTCATCAGAACATTAGAAGAGACTCCAAAACCTGAAGTTAAAAGGTCAGATAAGGGAGACATCCAAAATATGTACTGTTGGTGGGCCTGCAGGAACAGGGTAGGGAAACACTGGTCTAACTGACTACAGTATAAATGGCTCAGGCGCAAAAAACTACAACACCCAACTACAACAACAAGCGGACGTTTCCCATGAGCGCTTGCCCACCCTTGCCGCACATTCCGGTATCACTTTCCTCTTCCTGGTCATCATTATATACTCGATTTGAGAGCAGCAAGATGTCTGGCCTTCTGAGGGGACTCGCTCGCGTCCGCGCCGCTCCGGTTCTGCGGGGATCCACAATAACCCAGCGAGCCAACATCGTTACGCGACCCGCGAAGGATGCGCTGGGGCCCGTTGTGAGTATCAGACGAGTGCCGCTGGTTTCCTCTAGAGCTCGTGAAGGGCAGGGCCTGCTTAGCCTTCATTTTTAGACTCACTGTGATTGGCAAAACACGCAAACCAATACTGTTGACTTTAAGTGCAGATGCTAATTGTGAATATGCTACAGTATATCTTTTGCATTGTTGTTTTGTTTTTTTGGGTGTTAAACTCTACTCAAAACCTCAGCGGCTGATAGCGTTAGCGGTTATTCACAAGGTCGTGGTTCTGGCACGATAGATCACGGCACTCTGTCACATAAGCTACATATGTAATATGTAAGCTACATATAATATATAAAATATACTAGTTTTTGTTTTCATGCTACTAGTTCTGATTTTTAGATAAGTAAGCATTTTTCCATTTAGTAGTTTCACTTATTAGATACTAACGTTATTTCTTATTCTTTAGATACTAAGTTAATACTTGTGTTACTCATTATTATCAGAATCAGAAAGAGCTTTATACACAAATTCCACACATACGAGGAATTTGTTTTCATGACAGAGCTTCTACTGTGCAACAGAATTACAGAGACAGGACAAAAAACAGATAATAAATATATTTTAAAAATAAAAGTAAGTAGTGAATGCAAATGTGTATATGTGCACATTGGCATGTAAAGTATGTTGTTAAATAAGTGTATATGTGTATAAAAAGTAGTGATGTTTGTTTCACAATTACTATCATAAAGTGTTCATGAGATGGATTGCCTGAGGGAAGAAACTGTTAGTGTTGACCAGAAGGTAAAAGTGCTGGATGTGAGGGGTCCAGAGTGATTTTGGCAGCCCTTCTGCTCGCTCTGGATAAGTACAGTTCTTGGAGAGTAGGGAGGGTTGTACCAGTGATTTGTTCAGCAGTCAGAACTATCCGACGTAGTCTTCGGAAGTGCAGAGGACTGATTCAATTATGGAAGTGTAGAATTGTTTCAGCAGCTCCTTCAGAAGGTTGAACTTCCTCAGCTGACGAAGGAAATACAGCCTCTGTTGAGCTTTTTTGACAATGGAGTCAATGTGAGTGTCCCACTTCAGGTCCTTAGAGATGGTGGTGCCCAGAAACCTGAATGACTCCACTGCTGCCAAAATGCTGTCCATGATGCTTAGTGGGGGGAGAGTAGGGGGGTTTCTCCTTGATCTCCACTGTTTATTAAATACTAATACTAATTTTGTAGGTGCTAATACATTTTAAAAGATAATAGTATTTGATATTGGTTGTTATTTATTATATTGTTGTACATGTATAATATATACTAAGAATATAAAAATATTCTAGTTAAATGGTTGCACTTTATTTTACAGTTACAGTATGTACTTAATGTGTATCTACAGTGTTCTTTCATGAGAAAGTACTTTGTTATATATGGTAACTACATAGGTTAGGACTAGGTTACAAGTTTAGTACCTAGTAATTACACAATTAATGTAATGACTGCATGTGATACAAATTTACTATTATATGTATTGTATAGATACTACTAGTAGCTGTAAGTACTAGTGTGTAACATTTATTAGTATCTAATAATTACTATGGGTGGGAATCTTTAGGGGTTTCATGATCTGTTTCCAAAATGATTCTTAACTTATATATTCTATATTTTTCCTATTTCTTCTGCTGTTCATTTACATCTTCAAAACTTTGCATTTTAATCAGAATTAGAGTTTATATTCTTTTGTTTAATAAGTGAAATCTCTTTATTACAGTACTGTCATTTTAAAAATCATTTATTTTTATTAAACAATTATTCAGGATTAACAAGCTCAAAGTGTAACTGATTTCAAAGTGAAGTGCTTAACAAGTGTAAATAAGCCAATTACAAAAAGCAATTATGAAAAACATATTCCATAGAAAATAATATTCATATTCCTAAAAAAAAAAATTTTTTTAATAAATTTTCATAATGGAGTGTACTGTAATGTTGACAGACTATCCTGTCCACATCCTTTAATGATTATAAAACCAATGGCACAACGAACAAGTAGCACGCGGCACCACTTTCAGGAGGAACGCGGCCACACAACAGATCCGCAGCACTGCGTCTGTAATTATCCATCTGTGCAAATAAAGCAAATTCTGCAGCATGCATATGTGCGCCTATTAGCCATTTTTTCTATTTAGAGCAGGCCCAAATCATCGCAACCTAATTAGAATACAGAATCATTTCTGGACTTTTGAGAATCGATCCAGAATCGTTGAGAAAGAATTGCAATGCAACTATTTTGCAAAGCATAAAAAAGAAGAATTTAGTACTTTTTTCCCAGTAATTGTCACTCACCATGGAGGAATTCTTTCATGCAAACATGTCTGATTATCTAATTATCCATATTGTTTGCAAATATTTGAGAAATGTTGCAAAATTACACCGAAATTACAAATGTTGGCATCTTTTTGTTCCTTGACTTAATTTTTTTACTTTGTACATCACTTAAGTTTTTGATCTCGCACTCTGATTCGTTGCTGAATAACCAATCACAGCGCCCTCTTCAGGCGATTCTACATGCTGAATCATGCCAACTCAATCCGACGTTACCCCGACAAGAGGTGACGTGTGAAAGAGGCTTGGTGTGTCCCGGCCTTAACACACACGGCATCATCACCGTTTTCAAACGTTTCCTTATTGAGTGTTTAGACAGAAAAGTTAATGGCAGCATATTCAAAAACACACTTTGAAACCTGTTTTAAGTTCTCAAAATGCCTTTGTCTTGTAAACGAACTGGCAAAACTAGGGCTGAATTATATCTCGACATAAAATCGCATTTGAAATTTAGCAACAGCTGCGATTGTCTTGTACATCATGTGAGGAAAGTATGGTGATGTGATCAGCAGTAAGTTTAGTAAGTTCACGAGTAAAACAGAACAACCAAATATGCCCCGAAGAAACCCGGTAAAAAAATCTGGTAAATCTTTATAGCGTATCATAAACATAAGATATAACTGCTTTTATTTGATTCAACAGGGTTAATAAACACATGACCAAAACATTTTGGTTTATTCAAATTCTTCTTATTATCATTTTCCTGATAATGAAGTATGTAATGGTTCAATGCCTTTGTCACTGCTTATTAGAATGCTATTATGAATTTTTTTTATGCTTTATTCTGTGTAAGGAGACGCATCATTTCACAGAACAACTTTTTTAGACACTTGACTGAAGCTATGAAATACATTGACCATTAAATGTGGTATTTGCGTATGCTTTCAGGTTTAACATTAGCAACATTTACTACAAAAGGCCATAGTTCACAGAGAAGCTACTCAAACAGCTGTCAATATTGCAGAATGATTGTTTGTGATTGTTTGTGACTACAGCATGATGATATTGCATGTGTGAGATTTTGAATAGTTTGGCAGAGAACTATGGCTCTGTGAGTTAAACGCTGCTTCAGCTGAACACACGTGATGGAGATTACAGATTTATTAAATAATGTGCACTACAACCGCATGCTATTTATCTTTCAGCCCTATGCAAAGCACAAAAGGTCTATGTTTATTTAGAAAATGTAAGTCAACGGTCATCTTTTTACTTTGAAAGTACTTTTAATTAGTGTAAAAATTTTGGTATATTTGTTGACTTGCATTTTATGAATCACCAAGTACCACAGTTACAGTTAAAAATCTTAACGAATGTTCTTTTGACAAAATAGTATTAGATGGCCTGAAGGCGAATAAATTAACAATACTGTTTTACATTTTTGGGTGAACTTTATGCAGTTTCCAGCCTTTACAGAAATAAATGTCTAATAATCAAATAAATAAGAGCTCAAGTCTGTAAACTTGACTTGTGTATAAATTGTAAAACGTGTCACCCTAACTGTTTTTGTGTCTGTTTCTACAGGAGACAATAGCTGCTCTGGCTATATTCACTGTGGCCATTCTTGGACCAGCCGGGTGGGTTCTGTCCAACCTGGAGAACTACAAGAAGGGAGACTCCACCGAGTCTGAGTGATCCAGCTGTCATGGACTGAATGCAGTTTGTCTGGTTTTATCGCTTTTAACATGTTGGGACCACCATCACACAGATTTACCTGAACAATTTCTCTCCTTTGAGCCACCCAGCTACCTCTCCATTCCTCCAGACACTCCGGTCTTCGTTACGCTGAGCTGTTTGCTCCTTGTTTTCAACTCTGTAATAACATATATAATAATGGGTGTGTTAATTCTCTTAACCTGAAGCTGTTACATTTGAAATAAACCATTATTTAAATCTTAAATTGTCTTTGTCTCTCTTTTTGCTGTTACTTCTGACTGTAGTGGGGAAAAAACCCCTAAATAAATACAATGCAGTTTTACTGTTGAAAATCTTGTTTAGAAGCTATTTAATTAACTTTTATTTGCAAGGCTTGTACGTGAAATATAGGATTAATGTTAGAAACCTGCAACAATATTATTGTATCTTTTATCTGGCGTGCTTAAAGTATTGTTACATTTAATGGAATAATGTTAATTATTTTGTGATTGTTTTTAATTCTGGTTTGGTCTCCTGATTTAACACACCTGATTCACATCAATGGTTTATTTAAACTTTGTTAACACTAAATAATACAAAAAGGTGTTTTCGGACATGTTTATGTTCACTTCTAGACAACACAATATCAACGTTTGACGTCAGAAGAGTATTTGATGGAATGACCAAATCACAATAAATGTACACTTTGTTATTCTGACCAATTCTTTGTTTAAAGCTCGAAATATATAATCCTTTTTTTAAGTAAATGTTAAAAAACAATATTAAATAATATTATGAATTTCGTTGTATATATGAAGCCTTATTTTTAAATATGACGCTTAGAAAAGGAAAAGGTTTTTTTCTAGTGCCTTATATCTTTACTTGGTGGAAAAAAGGAAGTTAACGTAACGTTATTTCAAATTATTTGTAACGATGTCGAGAAATGTACTTACCTAAATATTTTACAGGGGGAAAATCTCGGTTCAAAACATGTGCATTCAAAAACGTCGTGCATTCAGGTAGTTTGTCAACCGGAAGTCGATTCGTCTCAAGCGGCGCCTGTCAATCAGGTGACCGGAAATGACTTCAGCTGGAACATGGCGGAGGAGCAACAGCAGGAGATCTCTCAAAAGGAGGGTGATGGTGAGAATAACCGCGGATATTTAATTGCGTTTTGGCCAGAATTTATTTTGATTCGATTTGCGCATGCTGGTGTTATTTTGAGCTGGTGGAGGCACATAAGCTAAGAGATGAGCAGCTAGCGCCTTGCTAATTGCTAATAACAATAGCAGAGGGTTCATTGTTTATGTTTCAAAGCAGTTGTTTTTGCTAGCTCAGTATAAATGTTTAACAAACGAATGTGTTCTCTTGCGTGACACACATTTACGAATCATCTGCACGTGGAAACAAAAGTAGAAATACCATTAAACTCGTAGTAACGGCAGAAAAAACATTTGTGTTTGCCAATTTTGCCAACTGATCGATATATTTGCAAACATCATCCGCTCAATATGTTTTTTTTTGTCTTAACAGGGCTGAATTGTCTTGCATATGATGAAGCCATTATTGCACAGCAAGATAAAATTCAACAAGAGGTAATTACGGTGTTAAATTCTGTTATGAAATTTGACACGTTCTTCAGGTGACGTTAATATTGATGATTTTGTTTTGGTACAGATGCGTTTTTTTATTTTAATTTTTTTTATAAACTTCAGGATATAATAGGGTTTATATATTTCAGGAATTTGCCAGGGCAACATTTCTTATTTCCATTTAGTTCGACTTGAAATAAACTGAAATAAAAATGTGTAAAAACGATATTGAAACATTTTAACATATGATAAAAATGAAAATATTATTAATACGTATAATAGTATTTTAGTTATTCCAAAAATATAAAACTAAACCTATTTTAAGGCTATGACTTGAAGTAAAACTGAAATAAAAATGTGTAAAAACGATAGAGATATTTTAACACATGATAAAAATGTAAATATATTATTAATATGTATAATAGTATTTTAGTTATACCAAAATCAATAAAACTAAACATAATTTAAGACTATTTAATGTTTGTTACTGGATAAACAGAGATAAATCTTAATTATTTGTAATGAAGTCAATATGGTAACTTATTTGGAGCTTTTAATTAAAAAAATTCTATCTATCTTAATCATAAAAAGAAAGAAATCTAAAGTTGTTGAAACCCTGGTTAGCCCATACACACTTAATTATTTGGTATGCATATGTTGCTTATTCAGAAAAAAAAGGTGTTTCATACTGTAACCCATCATGAATGTCATTGCAGATAGCAACCAGCATTTCTCTGGTGTCAGGAAGACAGGAGCTGTCCGTACTTAACCGAGAATATGCTGACGATGACACCATTTACCAGCAGAAGATAAGAGTAAGACACACTTCTGTTCAGAATCAATTAATTTAATGCACAAATATATTTAATCTCTGTCTGTTGTAACTGTTGCTGTCAACAGGATTTGCAGGAGAAGTACTCATCTGTACGCAAAACACGACCAGATGGGAACTGTTTCTACAGAGCCTTTGGTTTCTCACATCTGGAGTCTTTACTCGAAGACAGTAAAGAATTACACCGGTAAACTTCTGATAGTCTTCATTTAGGTTCAATGAATGAACATCAACTGTTCATGTTGCTAAATGAATGAAGCTGGATGTTAAAGGGATATTTCAGCTGAAAATGAAATATTATTCATAATTTACTCAACCTCAAGTGGTTACAAACCTTTATGAGTTCCAGAAAATATATTTTTAAGAATTTTGTAAGCTAGTAGTCATTTAGATCCTTGAAGGTTACCGGTTTTTAGCAAAATATCTTTTCAAAATCTCTTTTTTTGTTTGTGTTTAACAGAAGATAATAAAGGTTTTCATTTTTTCAAATTTTCATTTTTGGGTAATACTATCCCTCAGTTCAATCCAAAATGAAAATTCAGCAATTATTTACTGACTTTCATGTTCCAAACACACAGGGCTTTTGCTTATCTTCAGAGAACAAATAAAGGTATTTAGACTAAAATCTGAGATTTCTGTTCCTCCACTTACAATTTGTTCAAATAAAACTTCCAAATCCACATGAATCAACGTCTTCTGAAAAGACACAATCATTTTGTATTATGAACTGATTTAATTTAGTATTTTATTCTTTATTTTTAAACCAGTGACGTTTTAAGCATCTTGAATGAATAGAATTTAAATGGAGGAACAGAAATGACTACGATTTTATTACAGTTCGATTCAAATTATATTCTGACGATAAACAAAAGTCTTTCACGTTCACATGAGTAAACTGCGATGGAATTTTAATTTAGCAATGATAGTTAAGATGGTTTATAATTGGCAGCGATTTTCTCATCATGGAACATAATTTCTTTTTCATTGGCTATGTTTACATGTGCCCCAATAATAAGTTGCCAGATTCATGGTTTAATTGGATTTAAAACATTCATGTAAATCCCTTAGTCAATTCGATTAAGCCCAATCTGAATGAAATTTCAATCGATTTGGAAGGTGTGGTTTATTCTTTTTTTAAGAATCTGATTTAGCAGTAAAAAATGGCCATGTAAAAGCTTGAATCTGACTACTTTCTCAATTGTATTCAGAAGTCTCTGCACTGCGCATGTGCCCCAATGTTGACATGCATTAGCCTTTGCATATATTGACAAATTCATGAGAAAGCATGTAAAACAGCTGTCTGTATATTTTTCATTAGGCTCTTTAAGCTTTTTTTTTTTTTTTTTAGAAATGCACTGTAACCTCAATAGAAGTTTTAATTAAGATAAAATAAATATTTGAAATTAGTATTAAGAAATGAAGAATATCTGCAAAGAAAAAATTAAATAGCTGATGCCAAAAAGTGAAGAAAAAATATATAAAATTGCATGCAAAATAAATTCATATTTACAAAATATAGACCCACATTTCCTGCTTGTTATCAAACTATTTCATAACTGTAACAAGAGGCAATTCAATCATAACTTAATGTTAAAACAGCTATCATACCATTATTTATCAATATGTGGCTCTTTGGATTCTCGGAAGCTATAGAAATTAAAAATGTAAAACAAGAAATACAATGGGACCATTGTTTTGTTTACATCCCTCAAAATGGTCTATATAAGTATATACATGACTATATTGTATAAAGTGCTTGCAAAAATATACAAAAGAAATATATTTACATATATATTTATAATACATATATGATTTATAATCATATATCATCAGTGTGTGTGTGTGTGTGTATCTATAAATTTATTCAGAAATATACACAGTACACATATTTATTATGTAAATACAAACTTATATCTTAAATGCGATTGAGATTAACCGTTTTAAAGCACTAATATATATATCTCATACCTGCGGATATATCAGAAATCTATATAAAACACACATAAACGGATATTTGAATCAGATTACAATGTTTAGAGTTCATGTAAACAGATCTGCGATCAGATTCAGTTCATTTGGATTGGCGGTAATAGGTGCATGTAAACATAGCCATTGTGGTCAGACAAGCTGCTTGTTATGTCAAGCCCATTAAGATCATTTACATGAAAGTATGAATGCTCTCAGGTAGCTCCTGTAAACTAGTACAGATTCTGTTTGGTTTTGTTCATTTGGCAGGTTCAAGGCAATTGCTGCCAAGAGTAAACTGGATCTGGTCAGCCAGGGTTTCACAGAGTTCACCATTGAAGACTTTCACAACACGGTAAGTCTTTGGAGGAATATGAACTAAACATTCAGTGTTGTTCTAGAAGATCCATGTAGTTAATTAAAGTTTAGTTCATCCTAAAATAAAAAGGTTGTCCTTTTCTCATCCTCATGTCATTTTGAACTTTGATGAGAGATTTGTCCCTCAACCGACAATCTATTCACTCAAAATTCCAATGTTTCCAAGCATTTTGTAAAGTGATTAAAAATATATCCAAATGAACTGAGCATCCAGAATCCAAGATTTCTGTAGAGATGCAATTGCGTTATATGGTGAATAGAATTGATTTAGCAAGTTTACTTGTTACATGGAAACCAATAAAGTGGAATCAGTGAACAAACAGAAGTTCAACCAAACCTGATACAGTTTACATGCGAATGAAGCCTTAATTATATCTGTTCATCATATAATATCAACGTGTGTTCCATTAAACTGCTCAGTTTATATAGATGTATCATTGTGCACATTCTGAAGCGTCAGAAGGGTTTTAAAAGAATCACAGAAATGACTCAGTAAAAACGTAATTTATGTTCTAAAGATGAACAAAATTCTTTTGGGTTTAGAAAGAATTGAGTGAAGTTGAAGGTTTTAAAGGGACAGTTCACCCCAAAATGAAAATGTACTCGCCTACAAGTGATTCCATACCTTTATGATTAAATTTTTTCTGTTTTGGATTTATGATTCTATGTTACATTTATATTTATTCAAAAAAGATGCTACAGAGCGCGACATCATTTCGAGACCATAATAAAACATTTTAAGTGGTCAAATTCTAGTGTGACCACAGGTCAATTTTAGCTTTTTCATCTGCAACATTTCGGTATTATTACACTTAAATAACTATATAGTTTCAGTTCTGCTTTTTTGCACTGGCATTATATTTCTGGATGCACCAGATTTTCAGCCTCTACAAATGGCTTTATCTGTTTTTGGCCAGAAAACAAAATATGCAAACCAAAAATATATGCCACCTTGCCCCTCTGATGCCCTCTTGTTCTAGCTGTTATGATGGTGCTGTCCATTTAATACACTTTTGAACACTTTGGATGCTGTGAAACATGTACTTTCACTACATCCCTACTCACCACAGGTGAACACTCAGTTTAACATGTCTGCTTGACTTAATTTTAGTTTGATAGGCTAAGATGACAAATATTTTCTGTCCATTTTGATACTTTCAGCAAATTCAAACAACAAATTGATTTAAAAAATGTATTCACAATATATTATAATATTACATTTAATACAGTAAATATAAAAAAACTATTTAGGTTTTCATTTTTGGCTAATTGCATCCTGAGTTATTTTATTTTGCCCTAAAATGTGTTTCGGTGCATTGCTAATTACAGTTCCTTACTATAGTTTATAAAGCTTTTCAGATCTCAAAACCTCGGTTTTCCCTTTACGTTCTGTCCTTTCTCTCATGCATATATTTCTTGGATAATGAATTCCCTCTTGTCTGTTTGCTGCAGTTCATGGACCTGATTGAGGCCTGTGATAAGCAAACGTCTGTAGGTGAGCTGCTCACCTCCTTCAATGAGCAGAGTGTGTCGGATTATCTGGTCGTCTACCTGCGGCTGGTGACCTCCGGGTACTTGCAGAGAGAGGAAGACTTTTTCCAGCACTTCATCGAGGGCGGACGCACAGTTCGAGAGTTCTGCCAACAGGTAACGCTTATCTACATGACAGCGGGATTCATTTTCACCCAGCTCCACTACAGTAACCCATTATTCAATTAGTGCATTTACATTGACAATAAATACAATACATTGATTAACAAAGTTTTTTATTAGTTAGTTCGCCCAAAAACAAAAATTCTGTTATTAGTTAATCTTTTATGTCGTTCCAAACCCGAGGCCTTCATTTATCTTTAGAACACAAGTAAGGTATTTTAGGTGGAATCCAGGAGCTCTCTAACCCTCTTTAGACAGCAAGAGTTCTAAGACATTCGAAGTTCAGAAAAGGACCAAACCAAAAACATTCCTTGTGACTTCAGTAATTCAAATGTAATCATACAAAGATGCTCCAAAAAAACCTTTTGTATACCAATAAAACTGTAAATACGACTTTGTATGCCTATGTAATACGCAAAGGGTTTAGGGTGTGCGTTTAATACAAGCATTATGACACTTACATATTGCACTGCTCACTCTAATGGAAAAATGCATTACATTACTCATATTAAACGTGCACAGACCCGACGTGGAAGAGAAAACATCGGGAAACAACATGGTTTTACAGTTTTTTTTTTAACTCACAAAAGTGTTCTTGGAACTTCGTATGATTACAGTTAAACCACTGAAGCCACATAGAATGTTTTGAAATAAAAAGATTGACTTTTCTGGACTTTAAACGAGTTGGGACTGTTCCTGTCTACGGAGGGTCAGAGAGCTCTTAGATTTCATCTAATCTTCATCTATCTTAATTTGTGTTCCAAAGATGCATAAAAGTCTCTGGGCATTGGAACAACATGAGGGTGAGTAATTAATAACAGAATTAAAATTTTTGGGTGAAGTAATCCTTAAATCCGGCTAAAGTCATAGTCAAAGTAAACACAAATATCTCAGCGCAGTATATTCAGTACGTTTACACGGACAACAGTTTTCCAATATTATCCCCATTAAGAAAATACTCTGATTATGAATCTACCATGTCAACAGAGATTTCTGATGACATTAATCTAAATTACTAAAAGTAAACACAAATAGAATGAATATGTGAACTATTCCTATTTTAGTCGCATTATTGAAGTGCAGTACAGACATGCACACGCCTGTTACCATTGTGTAGGACTTTTAGCCATGCATTCTGTGACTGCATCAGCACACTGGAGTGAACAAAAAGAGCATTATGGCTCATTATGACCAAGCATTTGTATCCACTGTCATCTGTTTGCATGTATAGCATGACAAATATTTAACTGCACATTAAAACTTAACACCCAGAACTGTATATGCTACCGTAACAAAGAAAAACTATATAATAAAATGTGAAATTCTGAAAAGAACGTTCCATGGCTTTGTCTGAGGACGTAATGACGTATTAATCGATCAATCCACTATAACATAAAATGCGAACATGAAAGAAATATTCTAAAAGCAACTCACATAAATGCCTGAATCCTAATATAGTCTTATTCTGATTGAGTAAGGTAAATAATTAGATTACTGGTGTCCATGTAAATGTACCCCCAATGACTTTGCAACATTTCCAGACTAGCCTGTGCTTCTGTTTTGGACCAGGAGGTGGAGCCCATGTCCAAAGAGAGCGACCACATCCACATCATAGCCCTGGCTCAGGCTCTGAACGTCTGCATCCAGGTGGAGTACATGGACCGAGGAGAAGGAGGAACGGTCAATCACCACATCTTCCCTGAAGGCGGAGAGCCCAAGATTTTCCTCCTGTACCGACCAGGCCATTATGACATACTGTACAAGTAGCAGAAGCAGCAGGCCTCATGTGCTCGTCTCTGTGCTGTGGGTTTGACTCGACTCCAAACCTGTGAAATGTGAACACCAACACGCAACACTGCAAAACGTCCTGACAACCCCCCCCCTAAAGACTCTTTTTGGAGAATCTGCTATATATCAGGCACTGGACATTGTACAGTTTTTCCTTTGAATAACCTGCATCTTTTTTTTTTTTTTCAGTTGTATATGGTTATTTCATTTAGGGTTTGTTTGATTGATTCTTGTAGTGGAAAATCTCCCTGTCATTTATGATAGAGCGCGATTGCTTTATCATCTTTGACTGTATTTGACTTTCATGAGAATAAAAAGAACTTGCAGTAGTCGCTGTGTGCATGTTGTTTAATGTAGGTTTTGAAAAAACAAAATTAAACCACAGATGGTGGGTGTACGTGCCGTCATTTCAGCACAAACACACAGACATTCCTCTTACAGAACAGGGATGAAAGAGCTTGATAGAGCACTTTTTCTGGGCGGCAGCACTTCCACAGAGTCACAGAATGAAGGAGGGATGAAGACGTCCGGGTTCTCGATTCCCTCCACCAGGTCGAAGAAGCTGTGAAAAAAAGAAAAATCGGCAAGTTCAGAAGTGTTTTTCATCGCAGTTTTCTCATCACCGTCATTTTATTTCGTTATTGAGAAGAAAACACATATACTATGTACTGTACAGTATATATTTATACAGTACATATTTAAATATCCTTCTAAATGTCATGCTTTTAAGCCTTTAAAGTCTTGGTGGACTGGAAGTTGCTGAGGCTTTTATTTCAGTATGTTGATGTACTTGCAAATGAAATGCTATATTGGGGGCGGGGCTTTCTTTTGTGCATCATTCCCTCATAGCAAACTAATGGTAAAAGGGGCGTGGTTAAGAATATTGGGTCTGAAACTGTCAAATTAACGCCAACAGAAGAAACGCCACTCCAAGCGCGGAAGTAAATGGTCAGATTTTGATTGAAGATTACCAAAACAAACATTTTGATTTTCAATGGATTAAAAATAAACATTGTAAATTTTGACTTCACATGGACTTTAACGTGAATCGTGACACCCCGGTTGACTTTCGTTGATAGGTTATCATTATTATCACAAAGAATGGGTCAAAAATTGTTCTTTGAGTTACAGTTAAAGGGTAAATCATCAGGATGTTCATTAAAATTATTCTCATGCAGATATATTTCAACTTATTTTTACCCCTAAAAACACACTTTGCTGTTAGTTTGTTTGTTGTTGCATAGTCTTTGGATCCATTTGAACTTGGTAACGACTTATTTTACTTTTTTGATTTCTATGGGCTGATTATGGTGTAATAAAAGAAGCGTAATCCGAAAGAGAAAACATAACATTTCCTTTAAATTTCAAATAAAAAAGTAATTTAGAGCATACTATTTTTATTTTCAGCAAAATGACAGAATAACAAATGTTTTCATCTGAAGAGATTGTTAGCAAAAAAAAACCTGAATTTTCATTAATCTCACTTTATTTTTGCAAATAAACTGTTCAATGCACAATAAATAAATGTAATTTATTACCATTTATAATTATAAATGGGTTATCTGTTTTAGTTTTTTTCAAGTAAACTCCTAATTTGTTGTGAAAATGCGGATTATTATTAATTCCTTAATTAGGTTACACTTTATTTTAAGGTGTCATTGTTACACTGTTACTATTTATTTAATTGCTGAGTGATATTAATTAATTACAAGTACCAACTATAGTATATGGTCATGGTCAGGATGAAAGATAGGTCTACAGTTAGTTGAATGCAGCTATGCAGAATTAATTGCAATTACTATAGTAAGTGCATGGAACAAGTGTAACAAGGTCACCTTAAGATATAAGAAGTGTAAATAAGTGCTACCCTTAATCCTTCTGAAGTTAAAACCTTGGTATTGTGTTGTCTAGAAACTTCAGAATCTGAAAACATATTTTTCAAATATTTCCTAAGTGAGAGAATGTTTCACAGTATTTTTTCTTTTTTTAATTCTGGTGAATGTCTATTTTAGTTTTGCTGGAATGAAAGCAGTTTAAAAAAATTATAATTTTCAAGGTCAATATTATTAGCCTCTTACAATTTTTTTTTTTTAATTGGTTAAAAAACAAACCATTATTGTCCAATGACTTGCCTAATTATCCTAACAAGCCTAGTTAACCCAATTAAGCCGTTAAATGGCACTTTAAGGCAAATACTAGTATCTTGCAAACTAACTAGAAAAATATTATGTACTGTCGAAGTACATGGCGAAGACAAAATAGTTATTAGAAATGAGTTCTTAATCTATTGTTTAAAAATCTGCTCAAAGTATTCTGTCTGCATCTGATTTATATTATGTACACACTCAATTGTTTACTTTTGCGGCGTTCATGAAGCACACATTCTGTTTTGTTTTATTTATGTGCGTGTTGTTCTTGCATGAAGAAGGGCCTTGATCACAGGAAGAGGAAAGGCAAAGTAAACACGTGTAATTGGTTAAGAGGGACACCGTTGCATAATCTCCTGTTGTTGATCATCGGTGAGCTACAAGTGTTCTTAAGTAAAGGACAAGATTGCAGACTTGATTACACTATTATTTGTGGGTTCTGGCTTTTAATGAAAAGCATAGACTCTGTACAGGACAGGCCAGCATAGGTTTTAACACTTACTTTGTCAGTTCGCCTAATTCTGCTTTTGGTGTGAAATCAGCGATGGAGACAGGAATACAGCCAAACTCAGTGAAGGTCATCAGGTAATGGTCTGCAGAGAACATAATGTAAGCCAACAAAACATATATATGTATACACACACACACACATTTCAAGGGAAAATGACTGGCTGCTGTGAAAGTACTTTATTTTTCATTTTAATTTATTAAGAGGCAAAAATGAATCTCATCGAATCATTATGAAACTGCATACTCAGTCTAAAAAGAAAAACAATGTTTCTTTTTTTTTATACTTATGTATTATCTTGTTTATATTACCATTATACTAGTATTTATACTGTCAAATATTTGTCTTTAAAGTCAAAAAGAGAAATGTTTATAAAGTGAATAAAAAAATTGAGCATTATAAATAAAAACAAAATGTTAAACACACAAACACGTCTACATTTGCACAGCTATTTCTTTAGCTGCCATAAACTTCCATTGTTTTTATATTGACCAACTAATATTTTTAATTCAATGAACCTAAACTTCACAGAAACATTTAGCCTTTTTACATTTTCAAATAATTTTCAATTAGTATTTTTAATAACACACACACACACACACACACACACACACACACACACGCACACACAAAATTACCTAATTTTTATAAAGGTCAAACCTTGTGATGTTTTCATCATAGCCTTTTCTGAATGTTAAAAGCCTGACTAAGAATCCTTATTTACTTTTTGTTTCCTCCCATGTCCCATTCCAGACATTAACCAGCAGTCCTTGTCCTGGTAGGGAGCTGCTGCCCAAAACCATCTGACTCAGGAAATGGGCATTATGGGGAACACCAAGATGTCTGAATGGCTCCTTCAATGCTTGCTTAATGCAAGTCTGGTTTCTGTAGTGGATCTCATAACTGACCCCCTGTTTAGAGGAGAGCAAACTCTCAGTCATCAACAACACAATGCAAACACTATTTATGAGACTTTTATCATTTATTCTTAAATGAACTCTCCACTTTTTTTTTTTTTAAATAGGCTCATTTACAAGTCACCTAGAGGTAAACAGTTGAGTTTGACAATTTTGGAATACTTGAAGCCAATCTCAGGGTTTGGCAAGAGCACTTTTAGCTTAGCTTAGCATAAATCATTGAATTGGATTAGACCATTAGCATCTCACAAAAAAAATCAAAACACAGTTTAGATAATTTTCCTAATTAAAGCTTGACCCTTCTGTGCTTACAATGTGTACTAAGATAGACGGAAAAAAAAGTTGACATTTTCTAGGTCTAGGAACTATGCTCTCATTCAGGCTTAATAATCAAAGAACTTTGCTGCAAGACCATGGCTCCAGCAGGCGCAATGATATTATGAAGTATAGTTCCTATAAATCTAGTCTTAGTACATGATGTAACTAGTTTCAAGCTTTAAATAAAAAAAATTATTTAAATACTTTGGTCATATTTGACCGAGATGCTAATGGTCTAATCCGACTCATTGATCTATGCTAAGCTAAAAGTGCTCCTGCCATATCTAAATATTGGCTGAATGGATTAAAAAAATGGTAAAACTCAACTGTTTAACTCTAGGGGAATTGTAAAATAAGGTTATTTCCCCAAAAAAGTGGAGTGTTCCTTTGAATCCAGTCATTTTACCTCTCTGTAAAGCAGAAGCATGTCAATGAAAAAGGTCTGGTTTCCATCTGTACCAGCAGCAAGAACTCGGACATTCTGCCCAATGGCATCATAGGAGAACTTCTCAAACACACGCAAGTGCTGCCCTGGGAGAAACTTTGTCCGAGAGGAAGATAAAATTAGGAAGAACGATTGAGGAGAGATTTTATACAGGCTCACTCAATGCAGAATGACATTATTTGTATCAGTGTATAGTTCGATTTTTAAACAATTAAATTAATCACTTTGTGGTTTTAAACTATTTAAAATAGGTTACTATGGATGGTTTGATTTTTTGATTTTTTTTATTGTGTAAATTTATGTTTTAAACAGTTTATTTTAAGTTGATATTTATTTGGGTAAAACACAGTAAATGATGCTTCTTACTAAGGTATGTAGTACAAAACCCATGAATTATTTATGTTATTTAAAAAAAAAAAAGAAATCCACGTTATTTTTGGAGTGAAGTGTGTGACGACAGTAGACACATTTTTCTGTAAAAGAATCTGGGCAGTTTTGCTGGGAAAAAAATGCCAATGTTTACACACACTCCTGAAGAGCAGTCATATAAAAATTCAGTGCTAGTCATGTAATGATTTACAAGTGCTAGTCATATAATAATTTACAGAGAAAAACACGATCAGCTGATAACATTCAAACACTAAAATATGTTGTTGTATTTAACAAAAGTAAAATCTGATAGCTCTCTGTATCTGCTACAAAATCATCTTCAACTTGCCTAAGCAGGTTTGCTGGTCTCTCAGGATGTTTTTGGTATGCTAGTTTTTGGGTAACTGACAAGACGGGAGACCAATTTAACAGCTAAGAACAGTATCTTTTTTTTTTCAGTGGGAGATTTTTGAAGTTGTACGTAAAACAAAAACGAAGAAGAAAATATTGTTCACATCTTGATTATTTAAAGGGATAGTTCACCCAAAAATGAAAATTCTGTCATCATTTACTTTCTTGTTTAAAACCTGTTTGAGATTCTTTCTTTTGTTAAACACAGAAGAAGATATTTTGAAGAAAGCTGAAAACCCGTAACCATTGACATCCGTAGTATGACTGTCAATGACTATGTCAATGGATACAGGTTTTCAGCTTTCTTCAAAATATCTTCTTTTGTGTTCAACAGAAGAAAGAATGTGATAAACCACTTCATAACCACTTGAGGGTGAGTAAACAGTAAACTTTCATTTTTTGGGTGAACAACCCTTTTAATCATTTCAAATAAGTAATCGTGTTGACTTGTAGACTATTTATGTCCAACTAATAAATACAAACTAAATTAACAAACAATACAGCCCACTCACCACTGTCAGTGCCCCCTCAAGCAAGGGTGGAGACTCTGGAAATCAAGAAACAGAAAAAACAAAATCTATTTAGACTTTTCAAAGAATCCAAAACAGGAGTTCACTTTTAGTTCTATAATGTGCAGGAATAAGACAACAGATCAGGAGGTCTTACTGCAGGGTTCAGGCTTCTGTGCGTGGATGCTGAGAGTCAGACAAACTACAGCCAGAATGAAGATCTTCATCTTTACTGTGGAGTGTTGGCAAACAGGAGCCAAAGCAACTAGTAGTGTTTCCAAGTTCACCTCTTCTTATATAGTCAGCTCTGGATCATCACTCCATGTTTGTAGTCTCACTCTCAATAAGTCGTTTATAAGTCAAGTTCATTAGAGACTTGTTAAAAATTACTTAATTTTGTGTAATAATTTGAAAAACTGTTCTAATATGCAAAAACCGTAAAAGGGCTGGATATTTTTCAAGTTCAGATAATCAAAAATACTGATGATGGGTGTAAAACCCGGACTGGAGTACAAATTGCCATTAGTCACATTGTAAAGGCTCAGCAAATTATGGCCGGAGATTTGCTTGTCACAGGTCAACGTTCAAGAATAGATTGTAAAATAGCTTACTGATAAAACAAGATCATGTGATGACATTCAAACACTAAACAAAACTGTCTTTCTGACACATTAGAAAGACTATAACTGTCCAACAAGTAAACTTTGTTCTGTATCTGCTATAAAATCATCTTAAAGTAGCTTAAGCAAGTTTCTCAGGCTGGTTCTTGAATGGTTTCGGATAACAGTCAAGCTGGAAGACTAGTTAGACCAGCTTAAAGCAGACCAGCAATCATTTTATTATTTCAGTTTTTCTTCTTTATAATTTTCACTTAAAAAATTGATTTTTCTGGTCCTTGAATCTGATTCAAAATAGTTGAAAATGACTCGGCAAACACATACCTGTGCCCTCCTTATATTAGTATTACTGAGCCACTGCTTCTCTGTCTTACTGCAGTTTCATGTGTTACGCATTTCACTACAATTAACTGTTTATTATTTATTAATGAAGTATGGTCGACCCATGCTGACATTATGACATATTGATTCATCATTAATTTAGAAACCTGGCCTTTCTCTGATCAAAAAACAAACAAAGAAACAAAAAGCTTCTTCTCCTCTGTTAGAGTAACCCAATCGCAAATGGCATACTAAAACCTTGAGGTATTCCTCGGATTAATGCCACTTTTGCTGTCAAGTAGAAGTCAGTTTGAAGCTCGACCCAGTGCTGTCTCAAATGCATATTAATGGAACATAGTGGCCACAAATGGGGCACTTGTAAGCACCCTACTCAACACCCTAAACACATGATATTTGACCATGTGTGTAATGGTCATATGTAAGTGGCTTGACAAATCAGGGAATGATACACAATAGTCCAGAAAACCAGTCAAAGACCAATTCTGAATAGCCCTGTCTTCATTTTCAAGTTTTAGCCTAGAACACCAAACTAAAATGGGGTCTTCAGTGGTTGGAGACTTGCACAAAGAGAACACTTTAAGTCCTCAAGACTGCAACTGCACATTAAGTGTACCACTGATTCAAACCCAAATGGCACTCTAAAAAAATCTTTCAGCAACTCCACACTTTCATAATTTAATGCTACTTTGACTGTCGGGTAGAAGTCTGGTTGGAGCTTGTGCTCAGTGCGTTCTCAGTTAAAGTATGGCAAATTGGACATTTGCGAGTACCATTTTGAAAGCTAAAATTATTAATTGAGTACCCCATGGTCTCCTGGACTGAATCTACATGCACAAAGATGTCATGTTAAGTCCATGAGGCCGCAAGTGCACATAAAGTGTCCCACCTGGACACTGGAATCCCAACTGGAATCCTAAACCCTTCCAGCCTTCCTCTGAGAACACACTTTTTTAATGTAATGTCATTTTGACTGTAGGATGGTACAGTGCTGTCAAAAATATCGATAATTCCATAAATATCAATCCTGGCGCAGTGGGTAGCATGATTGCCTCACAGCAAGAAGGTCACTGGTTCAAGCCCCGGCTGGGTCAGTTGGCATTTTTGTGTGGAGTTTGCATGTTCTCCCCACGTTCGCGTGGGTTTCCTCCGGGTGCTCCGGTTTCCCCCACAAGTCCAAAGCTAAATTGTCTGTAGTGTATGTGTGTGAAAGAGTGTGTATGGTGTTTTCCAGTGTTGGGTTGCAGCTGGAAGGGCATCCGGTGCGTAAAACATATGCTGGATAAGTTGGCGGTTCATTCCGCTGTGGCGACCCCAGATTAATAAAGGGACTAAGCCGAAAAGAAAATGAATGATCTTGATTTTGGTTAGTATTAGTTTTGGTTGAGAAGGTTTGTGATTTGAGGCAAATGAACAAGGACACGAACAGGCCAATATGCAAGCGTTGCTACAGAGAAGCGCTAACCAGATGGCTAATTTAGATGGCAAATTTAAAAAAAGCAAATTTAGCAAACAGTTTTTCCGTGAGGTTGGTAACTGCTCCCATTTCAATATCAATGATTTATTAAATAAGACAGCCGAGTTAAGTGTTATCGATATGCGTGTTGTCACTTTTTTTTGCCATTTAAATCTTTAAAGTTAATATAGGTAATCTTCTTCAGAGTTATTGGGGTTTTAGCTTCAAATGTCAAAAATATATTGACTTTGTCAAGGATGATGGGTGGGGAAAGGAGCGAGGACTCAATTGCAGTACAAAATTGAGGGTTTATTACAAAAATAACAAAAAGGCAAAACAAACTACCCCGAGGGGGAAACCATTAACAAAAAGGCACAAACAAACTTGACTGGGCTGGCAGGAAAGAGCAGGGCTGGACACGACAGGACAAGGCAAGATAAGACGACGAACTGGCACAGGACAGCAGACATGAGGAGAATATAAGCTGAAATAATTAACAAACAGACAGGTGAACAGTATAAACTAATGAGTTAACAAGGAAGGTGGGACTACACAATAGATGAGAGCACATGACACACAGAAACAACATAAGCCCTGTGCTCACATAACGAGACTAGAACATGCAGCCAATGAGAGAACTCATTAACCGCGTGCTCACACAAGACAAAGCACATGGCCACAATGTAAACACCGAGCCACTTAGACAACACCACAAACAGAACGCAAGACAGGAGCACACGATAAGTGAAAACACCTTACCGTGCGCTCACACATGCAACGTGCATGTTTCATCCCCGTGAATGAAACACCACGCTGCAGACAGAACAAACAAACACGGACAAGAGCGCGCATCTAGAGCACGCCCGGACCTCGCGCGCCCGCATTAAGCGGGAGCGCGCAAAGCCCGAGCGCAGTCACGATGGCACTCAAACAGAGACACAATGACAGAAAACGAATGCTCGACTCGAGAAAACTCGAGACGAGCACAACATACAAGACATGATAGGACTAGTGTCTGGACTCTGCCACCAAAACAAAAATTTACAAGACTGGAGTGGCAGAACCCTGACAGACTTAGGTACTGTTGTGATAAACGTTAGTGTGATGCAATATTGAAAATACAGTAATTTCCTCTAAAGATGTTTCAGCGAGCAGGTCAATGCCCACACATGCCCACAGTGTTATGGTAAACATGGAAACGTAAGATGTATTGATTAAATGTGAAATAAGTGTAAAAAAACAACAACAATCATATAAATTTAAATGTATTATCAATTAACTAACGAGTAATATGCAATAGATCTGATGAAGTATTTATGAATGTTTGTTAATATTAGTTAATAAAAAATACAAATGTCCACGTTAGCTCTGGTATATTTAATAATATGAATAAATAATAATATTAATATAATGCTTTTGTTTTAATCAGAAAGTAAGATTTCACTGATTTTGTCTTTACTAGCAGGGTTTTAAGTTTTTAGACTTAAGGACTGCTGACATACCTGGCATAATATTTAATTTTACATGAAAATACAAAATATTGCATGTTTTGTTTTGTACTTCATTTTAAAGGCACTTTCTTGCATTTTGAATGTCACTATCACAAAGTGTTTTTTTTAAACAAATGCACTACCACAAGATGCTTTTGTTGATGTAAAAATATACTTCATTCTCATATTCTAGCCTTGTTTATCTTTTAAAAAATTACAGTTGTAAATTCTTAATTCTATGGAATATTTCCCTTGCAGTATTTAAAATGGATAGTATTTAAAGGCGAGACCTATTATGCAAAAATCACTTTTATAAGGGGTTTAAAAACACTGTGGTAACAGTCTATGTATATAACCAGCTTCTAATGGTTAAAATGTATTAATTATTTTTTTTATAATCACACTTCATAAAAACAGTCAGCAGAAACAATTTAATTGACATTCTCTCTTTGTATAAGTCATCAGATGGGGAAAGCCCCGCCCATTAGTGACTACCTCTCCTTCATTAGCATAGGACATTAGTCTTGTTTTTGAATCTGCCACTATACTGACACACATAGTGTCTTTTGAAAAGAGGGCTGGGAGCACAATCCCATTTGATTTTGAAGCAACAGTCAACAAATTGGCACAGTTAGGATCAAAGCATAAAAGGGCAGTTTCAAACAGTTATAAAACATTATTTTGGGGTATTTTGAGCTGGAACATCACATAAATTCTCCAAGGACAGCTGAGATTTACTTAACATTTTGTAAAAAGGTGCATAATAGGTCCCCTTTAAGGTATCGTATCGAAGTTAGAAATTCCAGTATCATGACAACACTAGGAGATCTAGATAAAGAAAGTAAACAAAAGAGCGAGACTTCTTGAATCCTGATGTAACAACCAGTTGCGCAACTCTCCTGCTGATATAAAACAAAATCATCTGACTGCTGTCCATCTGAAGATTAGTGGGTTAAGCTAGGATGAAGCAAGCCTCAGCATGTTAAGCACATTTTAGCGACTGCACAAGGCCACATCAAAGGAAGCGTTTATGGGTTAAGTGCTTCATTTACAGAGTTCTCGTGTTCTCATGCACACACCTTTCCCTTTCACATACAGATTTATACAGTCTGGATTACTATTTTGATTACTTCTTTACTGCAGCCAAAGTACGACAAACACGGCTCCGCTGTCAGGAGATCCATGCGACTCATATGACCCGCAGTGCAATCTCTTTGATCATAGAAGCTGTAGACGGTTACTTATTGGGTTCAAGAATACACACATAGTAGACTGAACGGCTGAACATAATTTAGTGTGATATTATTTTCTTTCACTCAGTCGTCTTTTGCATTAAATGACCTGTAATTATAGTTGATCTGAATTCTTGGCAGGATTAAAGCATTATATTAAAGTGTTTTAAAGCTGGACCCACCAAACTGGTGATTTAGACTGATTTAGCACAGATGAATCCCACATATTTTATTTCATATAGTGTTTTATTATCATGGAGCGTTGAAGCTGGAGTGAGCGCCACACTCTTTTTTACGCTGTTGACCTCTTAGTGCACTATTGTGAACTCAGTGAGTGAGAGCATTAGAGTCCATGAAGAAGTCATCAGAGCGGGAACTAGCCCTTTAAAGTAATTCTTAAATAGCAATAATTCATTTCTTTCATTTTCTTTTCGGCTTAGTCCCTTTATTAATCTGGGGTCGCCACAGTGGAATCAACCGCCAACTTATCCAGCATATGTTTTAAGCAGCGGATGCCCTTCCAGCTGCAACTCATCACTGGGAAACATCCATACACACATACACACTACGGACAATTTAGCCTACCCAATTCACCTATACCACATGTCTTTGGACTTGTGGGGGAAACCGGAGCACCCAGAGGAAACCCACGCAAACACGGGGAGAACATGCAAACTCCACACAGAAACACCAACTGACCCAGCCGAGGCTCGAACCAGCAACCTTCTTGATGTGAGGCGAACGTGCTACCCACTGCGCCACCGTGCAGCCTAAATAGCAATAATAATTAATAATAATAATAATAATAATAATAATAACTGAGTTGTAAAACTGTCTTTTGTCTAAAACTGTCTTGTAACAGTCATTTGAGGTGGGACTACTTTATAAGGATGAGAATCGTCTGGATATAATTTCTGTGGGTGGACTACGAAATTGAAGCACTATATAGACAGCAATTTGACATCTAATTAGTCATTAAAGGGAATTTAAACTGCATTTAAATAATTTACAATATTTGACCTACATATATGTGGGTCACTGTCAAAGCACGTCTATCTTCTATCAATAATGATTATTTTATCAGCATACGTAGCAAATCTGGATAAACCTTGATCCTAGTTTGGGATTTAAATGTGCTTGTGGAAAATTCCTGGAATTCTCACAAAGAGAGCTCAATGTAGTGGGTTTGGGGAGAGATTATTCATTTTTCAGACCAATGAAACAAATATTTGTCATCCATGCAGTTGTTATTGGTATGCAGTGTTGCCAGATTGGGCGCTTTTGAATTTGATTTTGTGGGTAAAAAAAGGCATAGGCGGGTTGACAAAATTTGGCCGGTTTTGAAACGTTAATTTTATATGCAATTTATGTAACAAAACATAACTGTGTGCTCCTATACTCCATTCAGTTAGTAGTGACCAGTGCATAGAACAAACCGCGTGGGCCCACCCGCAAGAGGAGGTGAAGGAAAGTCGTATCAAAATCTGACTCCCCGGACAAAGCCGACACCCCTTCGCGTGCACGTGCATCACGCAGCACCTGCAGTTAAACTCACAGCGATTTACCATAAAACGTATCGATCATTTTTTCCGCAATTGACAGCAAGAACAAACATAGAAGCATTGTCTGATTGACAAGCAGCACCCAATTATGTTCAAAAGAATTTAAAAAGCCAAATAGGATGAATTTACACCCCATTTCGAAGGTAAAACATACTCTAATAGATAGTGTAATCTACAACATTAAGTGCAGTGTGTGGGTGAGAGGGGAGCAGTGTTTCGATGTGTACCGGTTATGTTGTGGTTCTGTGACTGCTGGTGTTCCTTGTTGTATGGTTAAAATTATGACAGTTAAAGTAACTAGGTTAATTTCGATTTAAATCAATTAAAATTAAATAAAATATTAATCTAATATTTTGGGCGTTGTATTGTGCGTTTGGGCGTGTTTTGGACAGCTTTTGAGCTGGAAAAAGTCCACTATATCTGGCAACCCTGTCGGTATGAAAGCAGCTTACAAATAAAAATAAAAGATTTGTGACTTTTTATCTCAAAATTACTTTTCTGATTAATAAATTGTCAGAATTGTGTAAACCTGAGATTGCAAGATATAATATCATAATTGTGTGAATAAAGAATTGCCAATTGTTAAGTCCAATTTCTGAGGAAAAAAGACTTAACCTGAAATTGTGAGATACATGGTCGCATTTTTGAGATAGAACGTTAATTATTCAATTTAAAGTTCTAGACCAGAATTTGCAGCAGATTTCAGTATGATGACATTTCCTTAAACAAACTTAAACAAAATATTGAGTAGGTGGTGGGGTTTTATTTTTGCACTCCTCTCATCTTTCACTTGCAGCAAACTAACGGTTGGAAGGGCGTGGCTAAGCACATCTCACACAAGCTGTCAAACTCACATCATCACAGAAGGACTGCCATTGCAGAACTGAAGCAAATGGTCAGAGTTTGAATAAAGATTACCAAAAACAGTGGTATTTTCAGAGGATTAACTGTTCACCTTAAGACTAACCTGAAACCTGAAATTGGCTTTATGTTTTGTTTTATGTGAAATGTTTTCATGTCATGTATCTTTTTGTAAGTTTATGACTCACAATTGAAACTTTTTCGTCCAAATTTCTACTTTATTCATCGCAATTGAGTGTTCATAGACATTATTTAGAGACAATTACCTCACATTTTTGTAAAAAAAAAAAAAGAAGCTAGAATTGCCAAATGTTCATATTTATAAGTTTAAAAAAAGATTAAATAAAACCCAAAATTGTGACACAATGTCACAATTAAGTCGAATGAGAAGTAAACACGAAAATGCAAGAAATAGTCCAAATTCCATATCTTATCTTCCCTCAGAATGCTGTACAGATCACCCAGTTCTGACTTTATATCTTGTGAATAAAAGTTTCAAGGCTTTCTTGCAACTCAGCCTTTACTTTAAACACTTAAAGGGGTGGTCCACAGTGTTTTTTTTAAGGTTTGATTGTGTTTTGGGTTGCAAAACAATGTGTGTTCGTGATTCATTTGTAAAAAATCACATTATTTGTTCACATATCTTACCTTCATTTTATACAGCTACTGAGCTAACATGGAAACGACCATCATATTTCCTGGTTCCTTCTATAAGGCCCGCCCATTAAAGGGCTCTGATTAGTCAGCTAACCTAATGTGTAGTGATTGGCGGATCGGCTTCACGTCACTAGGAAACGTCATGCCTCTCCTGCATGCAGTCTGTCAGACTGTAAATAATGTCAGTGAAGCCGTGTCAGTTTGAGCCTAAGTCAGACACAGAAAATGAAGAGGACACAGCTGAACCCATGCAAACGCGACTCTTGCAAGATGTTTCTAAATGGTATGTTTTTTTTTGTTCGTTGGTAAGAGGATGAATGTGGTCAAGCCATCAGCATTTCATTTCAGCATCTCATAGTAGTGTATATAGGAAATGATACATTATAAGATGGCTGTAAAGTCTCCGTTTCTAATAGATAGCAGGTAAAACTGTCTACTTTGGTTTTTCGTTCACTTTCTGACGTTTAACCACGTCATAAAAATGCAATCGTAATGACATTGTACTGTAGTAAGCTAGGACAAATTAAAACGCACTTCAGGTATTTATAAAGAGTATGTTTATGCTGAATAAATAAATGAAAATATAATGAAAGCACGGACAAACCTATTCTGAAAACAACGCACTTTTGTAAATAAATAAATAATGAAACATACGTTGCAGAAAAAGGAATAAATGATATGATGTGGTATTTTCTTTATTCTGAGTAAAACGGTTCACGAAATTACCGTAATAGTGCGTGTGCTCAACAATGCATTGCTGCCATCTTGACTGTTTTTCTGAAGGGCTGCTGGCTTGACCGCAGTGTTGTACATCCTTTTTTCTTGTTTTACATCTAGTAAAACAAGTAGGGGAGGGGGCGGTGGCGGCGCCTCAGGGAGACTTGGGATGTCTGTACATAATATAGTCCATTATTTCAAATGTAAAACTAACGGAATGCTGACGCGTACCGATACATTGCGGTCGCTGTTGACGATTGTGGATGTTTACAGGGATAAAACGGATACATATGTTTGGAGCTAAATCATACCCGCCAAACTCCCGTTTTTCCCGAGAGTCTCTCGTATTTCACACCCATCTCCTGCCACCCTCCCGTCTTGTTATTTCTCCCTGTAAACTTCAGTAATTTCATCCCCACACCAGGTCATCAATTTTGGTATAGCATCTGATCGCCGCTGGCCAAAAACATGGTACAGTTATTAACATCACATACACCCGCAGAAGTTTTTGGCTGAATCCAGCACTTAACTGCGACCAATTGTGGAAGCTGTCCTTTGTAAAATGCTTTGCACAGAGAGTTATATCTTTTTTATAATATTCTGGAACATAATTAAAAATGAATTTTAACCACTTCTCTCTTTGTGTCACGTCCCTTGGAAGGCCAAATAGTGAAACAGAAGAAGATCCATGGAAATAGCAGCGTTTGGATGGCATTTTCCTTTCTCGACTAACGCGTCTGTGGCCATGCCCCTTTGCTGCGTGAGGTGTATGCACAGTGAATGCGCGTAACCTGGAACGTTTGTGATCTCATTAGCCCGGATGTATTTTTTTGTAGTCCACAAATTCGTTCGCTGTAGGCTTTGCTAAGCTAACTCTGTAAAAGCCAATGTCTCCCTTTGCATTAAACTTTGAGCATCTTACACTCAGAGATGTTGTTTATGTCCACACAGCAACATTACACATCAACTAAAGTTTAAAATATGATATCGTAGTGGACCACCCCTTTAATTTCAAACCAAAAAGTCAGAATTGTGAAATTTAAACTCACGGCTGGGTGAAAATATTGGAATTGCTATATGTCAATTCTGATTTAAATTGTAAGATTAAACCGACTGGTAGCGCTTGTGCTGCAAAAACCCATTTCACCTACAAACAACCCAGAATATTCAGCATGCAGAATGATATAAATGGCTGTGTTGTTGCACTTGGCTTTGACACCAGATTTTTTTTGCTCAAGTGTTGAAACAACCTGCTCAAGAAGAGATTGATGTGTGCATTGCTTCATCAGGGAGACACATGTGAACCATCAGATGCTGCACATCACATTTTCACATGCATACAGATCGTAGAACATTCATCATGTGATGCCATGGATCAATGAACACAATGGAGAAACGCTAACTTGTTGAAGCAGATCGTGTGAAGCTCAGACTGAACATCATAAGGATCACAGAGATAAGTAGCAGAGATCACAACTCATACTGCAGGGACAAATATGTAGTATTTGTGCTTTTGTTTAGATTTGGGAAGTACAGTAGACTCCATTCATCCTTTGAGTCATGATGAAGAGCACCACAGGCAATTAAACACAGAGATAGTAAACTAATGGCCATTAGGCTTTTTTGCATGGAAACATGCATCATCCTGGCATGTTTTCTTTACCTTGCAATCAGCGAGCGTGATTATGACAGTTCATGTGTGGGAAAGTCCAAGGTGTGTAATTAACACGCACGTCTTGAACTGGGAAAGAAGCGTTTTTAAAGCGTTTCCAGCTGTCTGAGCACAAGATTGATCTCAGAGACACACCTGCTTCTCCCATCCTAAAAGATGAGTTAATGACTAATCACAGTGTCCACGATAGAGAAAGGGAAAAGCTTTTTATAGTCTAGTTATTGTCTATGAGTTCTTAGAAAAGTGCTTGTTTGATGTTGGTTTTTAAAATAATAAACCATTGCCAGGGAAAGTTTCTATTTTGTGACACATTTTAAGCCTGTTGGCCGTTAAAGTCGACGTGAAATGGAAGCTGTCCTTTATTTCTCCTATCATAAAATGCAATTTTTTTAATGAAATGAGAAAACATTGTTGGGTGATCCTTTGGGAAACGTTTGGATTGTAGGAAGATGGGCATTGCTAATAAAATGAAGGTAGAAATGAAGGTAGATTTGATGCCAGTAGAGTTGTGGAGGATCCATCAGAATCGAGAGAGCGGCAAGCATAAAGAGCACAGCACTCTCATAAACGTGCACCTTATACTGACACTGAAAAGACGAACCTGTCCAATAAAGTTATTTTAGTTTTACATGTGCACATAAGGATTCTTGTAGCTTGATAATATTATTATTGAACCACTGAAGACATATTGTCTGTTTGACGATGTTTTTTGCTATTTTTCCGGACTTTGAATGAGCCGAGACTCTATTAACAAGGCTTTTATCCCTTCTGTATCATATCTGGATGGATGATTGACCCTGACATATGGTTATTGTAACTAACTAAAACCAAAATCATACAAATGAATTCATTTATTTAGAAAAATAGAAAAAAGTTAAAGTTATTTCCACTTGATATATTCCTGTTTCATTTAGTTTGAATAAATTAGAAATATATATTTTTTAATATATATATGTCCTTTTTATGCAATAAATATTTGAATAAACAAATCCAGACAACAATCCAAACGAGTGTCATGCCACTGACCCAGATCCTGGTTTCCCCAAAAGAACCTACAAACTGCCTGTCAACAGGAGAGGTCAGGAGGAAAGCATGTGTGTGGTCTTTGTGTTAAACTTTGCAAGACTCTTCACAAACACCGAGGTGTGTCTTGTTTTCATTCTGAGCTCAGGTTAGAAAGAAGTTGCCAGGCCCGGTTCACAGATTTCGTTGACCTTAGTCTGTTTTGGAAGCATCATGTCTGTGCCTGTTGCGACATCAGTTATTTTCTGCTGGACTATTTCCTCATTTTATGTAATTGGATGTTTTCTTCGTCTTTTTTTCTATGTCAAGTCTAGTCACGTTTACTTTGTATTTCCAGTTCTTGATCAATAGTATCAAGTTTTCAGGTTCTGAAAGCTTCATGGAAATATTTACACATCCACATAGTAGTGTTGCATTTGACATTCACGTATAGAGAAACAGTTCAAACCAGCATAAGCAGGTTGACTGGTCTTAACTGAATTGATATGTTTTAGTAGATTACAAGTGCTCTAATTTTTCTCAAGCTGATGGATCAAGCTAGCTTTATTATTTGAGCAGTAAAGCTGATACTAGCTGATTGATCGTGAATGTTTTATACAAGCACTTTAGCTCGTAATGATGGAAAAGTTCTATTGTTTTGATTACGTTGTTTGTATAAATTTTAGTGTTCCGTTTGATTCACAGTCTCTTGACGCATGTTCTGCTAAACCACAATGACATTGTAGTCTTGATTCAGTTTGTTTTGATTATAAAGCCATAAATGAAATCTAAGCACATTCCTCAACTTTGCATCGCCAGTTGCGTTGTGACGTAAATATCCCAATTAATGTGAGTGAAATGTTTTGTAATATTCCACAATTAATGAGATCATCCTCTGGCTATCTGGCGTTTGGCAATCAGTAGATGGGAACAGACAATGATGCCGAATCATCTGGGAAACGATTAGCACATTTTGAAGGTGAAGCAACATTTTGGAGAGTTTTATGACCCAAATGTCTCTCATATCAGGTTATCATCTGGAGACTAATATTCCCTTTTCCACACCTTCATCTTGAAATCAGAGCTCACCAGAGAGGAGAAATACCACAGCAGTCCGATCCAAACATGCACAGGCTGTTCTTTCACTCCTTTGAATGATTAGACAGAGGAACCACATCACCTTCTTAAATAAAACTCAGAGGCTGTAGCATTTATCACCAAGATTTATCCTTTTTCCCTGACATGAACGATGAAAGAATGGAGCTCATGCCAACAACAGTCTATTTTCAGTGATGCACTGTCCATGCAGGTAGTGAGAGATGTTGCCAAGAACACATAACCAGATTTCCAATGTTGTTTCTTCTGTGACGGAGAAAAGACAGATATGTATAAAATTTGATAACTGCCTTTGGCTCCAAAAAAGGCGATGTGTTTCCTCCAGTCAATATATATCATTCACTTTTTCCAATGTTCAACTGCTCAGAAACGCAGTAAAACCGAGCCCTCTCTTGATAATTTGTGTACAATTTGATGCTTTTTTTACGATCTGTAGTCTTGGGTTACCTACAAATCATTCAAATTACAAAGTCACCAAATCATGCATTTATGAATATGTTTGCTATCACTTACACCCCAGTAATTCATTCATTCATTTTCTTTTCGGCTTAGTCCCTTTATTAATCTGGGGTCGCCACAGCGGGATGAACCGCCAACTTATCCAGCATATGTTTTACGCAGCAGATGCCCTTCCAGCCGCAACCCATCTCTGGGAAACATCCATACACACCCATTCACACACATACACTACGGACAATTTTAGTTTACCCAATTCACCTATACCGCATGTCTTTGGAAACCGGAGCACCCGGAGGAAACCCACGCGAACACGGGGAGAACATGCAAACTCCACACAGAAATGCCAACTGACCCAGCCGAGGCTCGAACCAGCAACCTTCTTGTTGTGAGGCGAACGTGCTACCCACTGCGCCACCGCGTCGCCCCCCAGTAATTCACTTGAGAAAAATGCAAGATGCTTCAATTTGCATCAATTCCATCAGGCATTTTATTGATGTTCCACCTCTTTAAAACATTGTCAAGATGCAATGTCAAGAAAACAAAAATGGCTGTAGCTGGCATTATTAAGGGTGGAACACCTCAAATTAGTCAAATATGGGTGATTAATTGAATTAAAGTTGCAAACGCATTGAGCAAATCTGTGTTTGTCATCCACATCTTGTCAGGGAAGCATGGTGTGATCAGTAGTAAATTTCCTCCAAAGGCCTGAGGGTGCTCTCACAGAACCCCTCCAAATACCCACAAAGAAAACCAGGAAATCCCTATAGCGGTTGCTGAAAAAAAAAGAAGATTTAACTGCTTTCATTGATTCAATGTGACTCACGGCTATGGAATCATTCAATCATTCATTCAGTTCAAACACTTATTCAAACACCATATTTATCAGGCGTTGCCACAGCGGAATGAACCGCCAACTATTCCAGCATATGTTTCACGCAGTGGATGCCCTTCCAGCCGCAATCCAGTACTGGGAAACATCCATACACTCTCACATGTCTGAAGCAAAATCTAGATTGCAATCTGTTTTTTACATTTTAGTCTCAATATATTAGCATTTCAAAACTACAAACTTAAGTAAAATAAAAAAAAAGTTATTATACACTTCACAATACTAAACTACTTAGAGATCTCCACATATGTGACGGTTAGAGATAACATACTCAGTCTGTTTTACAGCATGTGCGGTACATAATCGAGCAAGTAATTACCTCTTAAAACTGTAAGCATGAAACTTAAAACAGGTAGGCTGCAGTCCACCTACAATTAAGTTACCATAGCCTGGTGTGTTCAAGTGTATTTGGCAGCTACTCAGCAACATAGTGAGGCATATGTTTCATGTTTAGGCATGTCAGGATTGACCAGAGACGGCAGAAACACATAAAAATGAGAGCTGATCAGGGTCATGGAGGGGAAAGCAAAGTGTTGGCGATGATGAGCCCCAGATAAATGTCTTGGAAATGTCTTACAAGACACGACAGAATCGCCTCTTGTACACTGAAGCTCAGATGTGTGCAGCTGGAAGTGATGCAGTTGAGAGAGAAACCACTCTGACCTTGTTCTTCAGCCTCCTCCGTCTGTTCCTGCCGTAATGTCACACACACAAGGATATAATAATCCGTAAAGCCCTGGAAGATCCACAGACATGGGCAAGCATTAACCATTGTGGACATCCATATATTTCTCCTGCCTTCAAGGTAATAAAGTCTACAAAAAATAACATGATAGATGGCAACTGTTTGCAACTAAAGGCAGCTTGAAACCCGGAAGCATCTGACAATGCTTGGCAATTCGGAGGTAAGAAATAATAATAATAATATCCGTCTTATCTTATGGTAAAAGCAAGGTAAATATTGGATGATTTACAAGGTAAGAAATGTACAGTGCCTCTAGATCAAGAACTGCAGACATTGTGTATTATGATTAACATTGTCAGCTAAGAAAAAAAATGTAAACCGTGTTAATAAAAGATATGAAAGTAACCTACCTTAATTATAATAAACTTTGCAGTCAGTTTCCATAACAATAAATGTATTTAGTTTTAGTAAACATTTTAGTTCTTGAACGAATGGCAAATTTCTGACGAAAATGCTAGTTTCAGTAGTTTCCACAGCAAAAAAAAAAAAAAAAGCCCGCGAAAATGACAAAACATTTCTCACGTGACGAAAGCTTAAACTCATAGGTAGTACTTGTTTAAACACTAATTCTAATAAATAAAAATAAGTGCAAGCTGCATATTGTTGTGTTGGGTGAATCTGATAAAGTCAGTCAACGTGTTTTTATTGAATTTATAGTAAGGTTAGAAACCATAAAAACAAGTTTTTACACTAACCAGTTTAGCTATGGTATTTTTTTGTAGTAAAACTCTGCAATTGTAGTAAAACTCCCGTACCATAAATCCTACACTACCAAAAAAAAAAGGTTAATATTAGTAATAGAAATATGCAAAAGAAAATAAATTATAGGCTGCAAATACATAGTCGAATCGTGTAATAAATAAGTGCATCATACCAATAACACTGCTCAGTATATGATCAGGTATTAAGGGTCAGTTCACCAAAATAATTCTGCAGAGAAGAAACAGACAACAGGTCAGATATGGGCATGTGTCAAAATGATACCATGAAAGATTTATTTTCTCATATGAACAGGTGTTTTCATTTTATTTTTTACAATCTATTACAGTCAAGTGTGTTTGTCTCACTATTCAATATCCTCTAGCATTTTCCAAGAATGGACATGGTGGGGGAAGATTCCTTTTTTATTGCTGAATTTAAAAAAAGAAATAAAATAATAATAATAATACACATCCACTGACTCGAGGGGGAAAATCATCTGCTGCTTGTACCATGCACCCATCTAACCTTGACCACAAGGACATGCAGAAGTGAGGTGTTTAGACGATTCAAGCGGGGAAACAAAAAGTATAAATAAACTGGCAGGACATAACCATCAAGAGGTTGAATAGCGATATCACATTAAACTAACTAGAGCATTTTGGCATTTCTCAAACATACAAATAAGACCCAAAATGTAAGGAAGAGAGATAGGGTAACCTATTTCTACTCAAACTTCAAACAAAACATGTCTTCATTTCATATGTATAAAAAAAAATTATATTTCATTGTGCTGTCATAATACAGCCACCCCATTTATCATTGTATTTTTGTTTTATTTATTTTTTACCAAAATAGTCACAACTCATCTCTTCTTTTATGTAAGAAGTTCATGAAACATTTAGCATTTCTAGTTCTAATCTTCCTCTTTTATTTGGTGTTGATTTCAGTAACCCAGTGGACTTCACCTCTCTCAACTTTATATGACTCTTTACATCTTCTCAACAATGAGACAAGCTGATGCTGACTGTGGACGCTCTTTGTAGTAAGTGAAAAGTTAGAAACAGGTGATTTTAGTTCACTTTATCTAACCCTTATTCTCACTGACTAGTTTTTAATGTTGGAGTGCATCCATCCAAACAGTAATCAGCACAGCTGTTTCTGGTTTTGTTTGGGCCCAATGAGTACTTTAATATGAACATGTAGTAACATATGACAAATAATGATAAACCGATGACATAACATTCATTATAAATTAATAATAATAATGAACTGCAATATTTGGTGTGTTTAACTGTGATATATTTTAAATAATTATAAAATGTGGACATAACAAAAAAAAGTAACTGGAAACATCTTGGTTACGTTTGTAACTTCATTTCCTGAAGGACGATATGGAGACGGTGTGTTGTGACAGCATTACGGTATTCCGCTTTGAAGAATCACATCTGAATAGTATGAAAATGGGCCAAAGATATTTGTTAAGTGGAATTAACATGTAAGGCCACACTTGCATACATACAAGTATATAAGTCGCCAGCATGCAGGCACTTATGCAGGTTAGCGCTGAGGACCCGAGACAGCATTTAGCACTCAACTGGTGGTTCAGGTCATCAAGATGCCACGTTTCTTTCCTCCAGGGAATTTGGGTTACATATGTAACTGAGACATTCTCTTTCAGTGGGTCACTGCGAGTGTGTTGTAAGGCGTTGAGGGTCCCTATGGAAAGCTTCACAACCACTGAACCAGGTAAAAAGTTTTGGGCACAACAAGGGTAAGCGTGTGCATACAAATCACACAACACTTCACCATCCCATGCCCCACAATCTGATAGTCAAATATTACCAAGGGAATAAACTTACTAGTAGGGCAAAAATTTTGCACATATCTCCAGGACAGGGAAAATGGAGCAGCAAACGTGACTGATGGGGTGGTCAGGGTGAGTGCTAACTCCTGTCTGCCATACCGATCTCGAGAAGGATGGGTGCTTGCCATCATCCGAGTGGGATGCTGCTGCTTTACTTGAGTTCTGTTTATTTTATCATTAAAGCACATAAAATGTTTGCTGGTTCCTGCATCCTACTTGCCTTGATGTATGAAGTATAAATGGTATTACACTTAGGACGAGTCTGGCATGTAAAATCTCACAAATGTGTTAGGTGTTGCCCAGCCCACAACAGCATTTCCCCTCTGCTGACCTCTGAAGAAGACGAAGATTTCCTAAAGCTCTGGGTGTGGTCCACGCACATCTGCAATGTGCAAACAGGACCGCAATGTCAAGGCTGGGTCTGCCTCCTTCAAAGGCCGCACTTCCAGGGTCACCACCTGATTACAAAAGGGAGTGGTGGGAACCTTAAGATGATTCAAGAGTCAGTTGGCCCAAATTCAAGGCACTTTTTGTTAACCATAAATGCCTGTTGATGGAAGTGAGCACGGTCAGGAGTGCTGTCTTCAGAGAACTACCCTCTTGATGGAAGTGAGCACGGTAAGGAGTGCTGTCTTCAGAGACAGGATATTGCTTGACTCTGTCAAATGGCTCAAAGTCATTTCTCTGCAGTCTTGCAAGGAGACTACAGGGAGATTCCAAGGGTATGAGAAGCAACCTAAGAGGGTTCAACTTCCTGGCACCTCTCAGGAACCTCGTGATCATTTGTAGTTGACTGCCATTAACTCCATCACAGTGAGCAGTGATGGCAGCAACATAGACCTTCAGGGTGAAGGATGACAGTCTCCATTCTAACTTCTCCTGAAGAAAGGAGTGCACAACACTTATCAGGCATCATCGGGTCTTCTTGGTGAGAAGATCATCACTCAATGAACAGACTACACTTCACGGTGTAGGCTCAACTCTAGAGGAAGCTCCAGCCTGACTGAAAGTGTCTTTCACTGCTGTTGTCCCATCTAGGAGCCCAACATTAAGTTTCCATAGATCTGGACATGAGTGCCAAGTGGTGCACCGCCCCTGAGAAAGAAGGTCTTTCTTTAGGGGAATCAGCCAAGAATGGGCTGTATTGTTTAGTTTGGCTGGAAGACAAAAGCCTGTCGGCCAATGCTGCAATGGACATTTGATTCTCAGGAGTCCCAAATGATATGCTGACCATGACTGTCTTCATAGGACAGTAAACCACCACACCCAGAAACACACAGAATGAACAACATTTGAAAAAGGCATGTTGCTTTTACTTGGAAAAACTGCTATTTTCAACAGATTGAAGTGCCACATGGTGTTTAGTGTGGCCTACCAAACCACTACTGAAAGCACTATGACAACAGTCATTGACTGGTTCTGAAGCAAAAGTCTGAAAGAGTAGCTGTACATTGGTGACAGATATACCTGTATGCATACAGAAGTGATCTCACATGTTGATTTCACTCACCAAATTGTAATAGCCTGTTTTCAAACTAATCAGAGCTGATTGGTCTCCTATGAGGAATTCCCTAATAATCCCTTTAAACATAACTCATAGTGACCGACTGAAAGGGAACAAACAGTCTCCACATTACACATAAAAATGAAATGCACTGGAACACAAGTAAAATATAAAGCTTGCATATATTGGCATTTTAATGACCCCTAATAATTTTCACAGCTATTTGTCTTGTCATTTGATACTATGTGTATGTGATTGTGTGTTCTGCACAGTAGCTTTTCAGGGCTGTTCACACAGGACACATTTATACGACAGTTAAATGCTGCACAGAATTGAAAAGAAGTCCCATAATGTAAATATGAATAGGCGTACCCCACCCCCAGATTTATCTGATTGGTCCAATCTGCATGTCAGAGTTCAATTTGACATGGTATCTGAAAATGTGGCTTTCATAAAGCAAAATATAAATAACTAAATAAATAATATATTTTCTAATAAAATGTAAAAGTTGTTTCTTTATACATAATATACATCATATTCCAAGGGTTAGGCCTGTTCGATTGCAAATATCTTGGTCCAAAAAATATATATATATTAAAATAAATCTAGTAAGAATGCATCCCATGTGAACGCCCTTATCCTATCCGGGAGTACCAGGATCAAGCGGTAGAGTGGATGCCTCTGTCAGCCTGGTGTCAGTCTGTCTTCAGTTCTGCATTAGAGGAAGATGTGCGGTGGAGTGAGGTCCTGAGACGCTGTGAGGCCTTCCATTCCTCCTGTCTATCTGTCCACTCTAACCGGATGGATGTGCTGATAATGAGGGTGACTCGACTGAGTGACGGGAAAGTGGGTTGAGAGTAGGAGAGACTATATGTTCTTTATTTCTTTGTTATCTGTCAAAAGCTATTAACTCTGACAGGCCAGTATGGCCCCCTCACATTTAACCCCCTTTGGAAAGAAAAGGCTCCCATGTGACTAACCTTACCCTGTAGGGATGCAAAGCAAGTCAAGGCGGTACATGTGTAAGACGACATCAGGTGCCCACATGCATAACTCTAAACAACAGCAGCATATTTCTCAGAGCCACAGTCATTCCGAGGCCTCTCATTTGGTCGTTTACACACACACACGCACGCAAACACGCACGCACGCACACACACACACATACACCCATACAGACTTATTTTCCAAAACCCCAATTGCATTTGCCATCGATTTCCTGTTGGCAAAGCAACATGATCATAAAACATCTCAAATTCATGTAAACATACACCTTATGTTAGAGTGGTTTATATTGCATGATGGTGGGGGGAGGGGGTATGTCACAGTTCAAATGGGGGTCAGCTCCCAAAAAGAACACAACCTGGAAAGGAAATAAGGGAAAAAAAGGCCAAAAAGAGACAACAAAAGAGTAAACGAGTATAAAAAATGAGGCGTCCGTATAAGAAAGGCTACAAAAAACTCCACTGTCCCTCTGGCATCAGCATACAGCAAAAGGCACCACAATATTACTCTATTTTTTTTTTTTTTTAAGTTGTGAAAAAGTTGGCACATATTTTTTATGCTGTAAATCAAAATGTACATATAAATAGAGTTTTCCCTATAAAAAAGTCTTTGCTGTTAACTAGTAGACAACTTTTGCTAAAATGAAAATAAATATTTCATTTGTTTATAATATCTGTCAGTTATATAAAATAAAAATATTTCTTATAGGTGCATGTCTATAGTAGATCTTTTTTTGTGGATAGTTTGGCGGTCTCTCTAGTGGGGTGCATTGTCCGGTTTGGATCGCGAGTGCGTCAGTCTGGTCTGTGTGTTGGCGCGAGACCCATGCCGCCCGCTCTGGGCGTGAGAAGTCCGCGTGTCAGGCACAGGCCTGTAGAGGGCAGAGGGCTCGGTGGCATTCATGTTCTGCATACTGAGGAAGGGCGTGCTCTCACCTTCCTCTTCTTCCGAGTCACTGTCAGACAAGCAGCTGCGTGAGCCCAAGTCCCTGGACGGCTGGTAGCCGCGCGGCGCCACGTGGCCATTGAGCCTGGACCTGCGCCAGCGCCGACTGCTTCTCTTTGGTTGCTCCATCGAGGAGAGGTACTCCTGGGTGCTTTCATACTCTTCCTCCTGAGCCAGCCGGTAGGGGCTGGAGGGAAGGCTGCCCGTGCTGTCTCGTAGGTAGCTGCCTCGCTGCTGCTGCCGGTAAGGCTCATGGCCCCGTGCCTCGTGCAAGGGCACCTGGTACCGCCGCAGCAGGGGCTGGTCCTCCTCTGGCGGGTAGGGAGCGTGGGCGGCAGGAGGCAGAGACATGGCGTGGCTGGCATTGGGAGACGTGATCTGGAAGGTAGGCACCGGCGGGGGCAGTGAGTAATGGAAGTCCACGGGAGACAGGCGAGCTGGCGTGGTCAGCGCTGACACATACCTGTGGTGAGAGAAGGACAGGGAGAGAGACAGACAGACAGACAGAGAGAGAAAGAAGAGCAAGCCAGAGCAGGGAAGGAGAAGGTTGTGTGGAACAGATATGCACATCAGTCAAACATCTCAAGTACACATAGTTCAAAAGGGGCCCACCACCAAAATTAAGTCATATTTGGATGTTTTCAACCTTTTTGGTCATGTTTTGACATTGTTGCACCCTCAGTCATTTGTCAGAATAAAACTATTTACTTTTGGATCTTACAAAAGTGCCATACGTGTATTATTATTTATCCAGTACCCTTTTGAATTTCATTTCCACAGTCCATCCAAGATGGATCGATTCAAGGAATTGTTTTTTGATCTGTACTAAATATTAAAGGTCACTTTTTTGTACAGCTGACAACTTGTAAATGGGCTGTATGGAGAAATTTTTATACATTGATTTATTTTTTTACATTGCAAATGTGTGAACACCTTGTAACAAAACATAAAAATGAGAGCTTAAATGAGAGCACGTTTATTGGTGGTCTATGAAAGCCTGTAAACTGATGTTCAGGATCATGCCATTCATCAGAGTAATGCCTTTGTGTTATCCAAACGAAGGAATTAATTTAAACTAATAAAGGCTTATAGGGTTAGTCATTACTCAAAAATGAAAATGATTATTAATTACTCACCCTCATGTCGTGCTAAACCCTTGAGACCTTTTAAGATATTTAAGACAATTTAAGATATTTTAAATGAAATCTGAGAGCTCCCTCATCCTCCATTGACAGAAACCCACCAAGCAATTTTTTGTCTAATAGATATCTAAAAAATAACCCAAAACTAGTGTGCCTGTGCATTGTTTCAAACAGAGGACGTTTACATCATGGCACAGTGCTCATGAGTGCGCGTCCTATACTGACATTGGTTATATGCGCACAAAAGTATTTTAGTAGTTTCATAATATTCTGATTGAACTACTAAATACACATGGACTGTTTTGACAATGTTTTTGGTATTTTTCTGGACTTTTAACAAGTCGGGACCATTGCTGTCTATGGAACATCAGGGAGCTCTCAGATTTCATCCAAAATATCTTAATTTGTATAATTCTTAATTTTGAAGATGAACGTAGGTCTCAGGAGTTCAGAAAGACATGAGAATGTTCAGTGAAACTATCAGTTAAAGTTTCACATAGTCATATCTGTTGATATTTTACAATCAAACTATCATAATAGTGCAATTGTAATGACCTCATATGCCAATATTAAGCATTAAGACATTTACTGACATTAAAAACTTAATTTTTAATTAATTTTATTATTAAAGAGATAATTCTCCACTCACCCTCAACTTTTTCCAAATATGTTTGAGTTTCTTTTTTTCTGTTAAACACAAAAGTAGATATTTTAAAGAATGCTGAAAAAGCAGCAGCCATTGGCTTTCACAGTATTTTTATCTTCCTGCTATGCATTTCAGTTATGCATGTTTCCAACCTTCTTCAGAATATCTTGTTTGTGTTCAACAGAAGAAAGAAACTTCTAATTAAAAAGAAGATGGTAAGTAATTTTAAATTTTTGGGTGAACTATACCTTTAAAAGTGCGGAGCACATATATACACATTCATCTAACATCACTCTCAGCAGTGTGAATGGCGCTTTAAGAGAGCTGTGGCAAGTAATTAAATCAAGAAATGATTCTGCATTGATTCTGACATTTTCAGAATGCATGAAGATTTTCTCTTTAATTAATTATAAGCTTAGTTTTTAAGAGCACATGGTGCTCTAGGCTAGATTTTAACAAATGCTCATGAAGAAGAGTGCTTGTGTGTTCGGCTGAGTCTTGCAAGTGGTCAGATGAATTGGATGTCAACTTTTATGCCACAAGATTAATGCAGATAACGCACATTAAGAACACTCCTGTAACTGGCTTAAATCATTCCTAACTTTATTAATGATTATTTTAGTTTTGAGTGGTATGTTTAAGGAAATGGATGCCTGCAGAGTACTGCTGTTTGTAATGCATTCAGTGCCATCTTCTGTTAAAAACTAAGGTTAGAATCATTCATTCATTTTCCTTAAGCTTAGTCTCCATTTCAGAGGTCGCCACAGCAGAATGAACCGCCAACTATTCCGGCATATGTTTTATGCAGCGGATGCCCTTCCACTCGCAACCCAGTACTGGGAAACACCCATACACTCTTACATTCACACACACTTATACACTAAGGCCAATTTAGTTTATTCAATTCACTTATACTGTATGTCTTTGGACTGTGGGGGAAACCGGAACACCCAGAGGTTAGAATCAATTTCAGAGAAAATCGAAATGCATTCAGAAAATCCCTGAATTGATGCCAAATCATTTCTCGAATTGATTTCTCACCACAGCTCCATGCCTCCTTTTTCATTAACAGTACATCTTTTTTTTTTTTTCACTGCAAGGTATAGCCTCTTTAAGTGTATGCAAACATTTTTTATGCTATGTGGGAGACCTCAAGGTTGAGAACCTGTTTCAGAAATTCACATGATTAGAGAAAACCTGAAATTTTTAAACTGTTGAAAAAGTAATGAAATTCATTTAATCTTAAAAACCTGCAACATGTTAAAATCCCTTCTCCGTCATGAACATCAGAAATTCACTGGCCTAACGGTGTGTTAGCTGCTCATTTTCCAGTGTTGTTGTCATGCAGTATTATATCAATTGACGCCCACCTTGCTATGGCACTAGAAAAATGTTAGTGTGTACACTAAGACATGGCGGCTGAAAGCTCAATAGCAAATGGCAGCAGATAAGCAAAAGTTACAGGAACAAATGAGGCCATGTCAAACCTCCCAGTCTAGGTTTAGCATAGTTATAAACCACCAGATGGATGACAAGCCTTGCCTTAAGAGTTTCCACACCATTAACGTGCATAACGCTATACTTAGCTTGTAATACTTTTGTCAAAGTATTGCCAATTTTGATATATAGCGATACAGAAATATTTGAAATGACACAATATTGCATTTCCATATAGTGAACTCCAAAAGGGAGTTCACACACTAGGCTAAATATGTCAAAATATCATTCAATTTGAAACACAGTCAGTTCTAAAGTAAAGATAAAATAGTTGAGGATAAAAATTGGGAAATTTTTTTTGAGGAAAAAGTGATAGCAGCTTAAACTTGTTATCATTATTACCATTAATCAACAACAAAAGACAAAATCAGTTTTCATGTTTATATTTATTATGTTATTAATATGCCCACATGGAATCTGCGCCTGCAGATTGTGGAGCCTCTCATATATATATCCATATTGTCC
>CAIGQV010018106.1:8093905-8113142 GCA_903798115.1 Danio jaintianensis | reverse complement strand
TTATATTTTAATTGCATTATAATTATTACATATTACTGAATATTTAAATGCTAGATGATTTGTGTACAATACAATTTGTAAAGTAATATTTTTTTATGTATTATAGTAATGTTTTTATTTATTATATTAGAGAACTGCTGTAGCTTTGCTTACCAAATAAGTGGTTCTCATTGATTGAATTTGCATTTTAAACCTTAAATAAAAGTCTAATAGTTTGTTTTAAATTTATTTTATATAAGTTTTCAGCTCATGCTCTCAAAATCATTCTGCTGAAATCTGCAGATTATAAATAAGTCAGCATATTCTCTCTGGCTCTGGTTATTAGTTGAAATTAACCTATTTGTTTATTACAGACTGTTCATTTGTATTCAATAATGCTACTTTCTATATTGATAATAACTTAATAATAAAATAACTTTCTATATGTTTGGCAAGTAGTTTCTTCTCATAATTACGTCTAATACTGACAATAGAATTAATCTTTATGAATATTATTAAAATGCTACATGGATCAAAACATGAAAACAAATATTTGAACCTTCTTTCTTATTTTAGTAAAAATCCTTAACGCTGAGCCATACTTGAAGGTTTTAACTCTGACAAATGAAGAAATTATATTGATATTTTCTAGGGTATTGTATCGAAGTTATACATTTCAGTATCATGACAACACTAGCATTACAGAGAAATCCTCTCTATTTGTGCCTGTTCCTCTGGCCTGTGCAGTGCGAGTTAAAGTGTCCACAGTCAAACCGGAGCAAAGGAATTAACACTGGCTGCTCATTCAGATTACCCTTCAGCTGCAGAGGAGGAGAGAACGTAGAGAAGGAAACACCAGAGACCTGCTTCACCCCAGAGATAACGTGTTGTTCGGCTCTTGTTGACTTAATGATCCCCTCACGGTATAAATTCTCCTGTTTTGGCCCTGGGATGGCGGTGTGGGCGTTTCGCAGGCGAGAGATAACTGTAAATACAGCTGGCCGTGGGCTAGATTTCACTCTGTGTATCTGGAGCAGTGAGGCTGTGCTTGACCCCAACTCTCTGACTCTCTCAGCAGGGCCAGAGCATCTGCAACATTTGCGCAATGAGTTTTACTGTTATATTCGTCACGGTACGCTGTGTGCGACCTATACAAAGACTTTTGAGGGGTCAGCTTTTTCTATTAGGGGAGTTTTGGATAGATGCACAGTTAAATAATGGTTAAATAATTGACTATGAAAATTGTATTTTTATAACATGCAAGATTTCTACTTCATGAATAATGATTCGAACTAGCGACCTTCTTGCTGTGAGGCGACAGTGCTAACCACTGAGCCACTGTGTTGCCATGAATAAATATATATAGTTTATTTATAGTACTTAAGCAATTATTTTTATTTTTAATTATTTCATAATACAGTTTGTGCTTTTTTTATGAATTTATATTACACATATATAATTAAAATACATTAACCCTAATCCATCCCTTGGACAGTTCAAAAGTCATTTTGAACTGAACCCTTAAAAAAACTATTAAAAGTCATGTGTCTAAAGTGGTAAAAGACTTCATTTTACCCTTCACATTAGAACTGGGAATAAAATAAATAAATAAATAAATTGAGTGGATCTGAGGAGTTTATATGGGTGTAATTAAGAAAGCAATAAATGTGTCCCTCGTGGGTTAATTTGACCTGCATAAGTTTATCATAAAATTCTGAAAAAAATACTACATGAAATATTATTTATTACAGTCATGTGATACAATTTCTGTGAAATTAGACAATTTTAGCCTTCTACCTACAAGCATGTAGTTATGAGAGAGTTTTAATCGTTTAAATCTTTTTAACAAATTGCTTGTTTATGTGTTTCAAATAGAGCTATGTAGCCATTTAATGGCCAGCCTTAGGAATTATCATTCTATATTATTTATTTATAAGAGTCCAGCAAAGATGTGAAATATTTTGATCTGAATTAATATGATAATTCACGAAATAGCAAGTTAATTTGTATTTAATTGAAGGAATGTGTTGGATAAGCTTATTATGTTAAATTAATTGATGAAATCAAGGAACTGAAATAAACAAAAAACATAAAAAAATATATATCAAAATAAATTACATTATATAATAGGAAAAATAATTTGTGGAAAAATTTGACGAGACTGGAAAACTTTGGTCACTGAGTCAGAAGGGATGGATGGGGCTAAATATCATTATTAATGTATCATTATTTGTTAACACTATATTACAAAAATGGCAAACTAACTTTTTTCCAACTGAACAACCCTTAACCCAAATAAAAAATTCACACCCTAACACCACATGCAATAACCATTTGCTATTAATGCTTTCCTTCCACCCATGGCAGTCTCCAGGTATAAAGGCGGCTGCGCACTGAACACATGGTCTTACTGCACACACTACACCTCTCGTCAGTCCCACAGCTGCAGAAAGAGGCGCACCTGTCGCTGTGCGGAGAGTCCCCGAGCGAGTCGAAAGAGTCGCCGTACTGCAGGGCCGGCCGGTGGGGCTCAGTAAAGCCACAGTGTGCGGCACGCCTGGCTCGAGCCTCCATGCACGCAGGACTGTTGCATTTACTGGTCCCCACTGAGGACGACATCAGGCCGGAAGGACAGTCGGAGAGGACGCTGTCTGTGCGCTCGAGACTCCACGTTCTCCCTTCATGTCTGAGAAAAGGTGAAGAGAAAAGGGAAAGAAGGAAGGAAAGTAGGATAGAAATAAGCGCACAGGATGATTAAACCAGTGGTTCTTGACCTGTTCGTTTCCTTTCCTTTGGCTTTGAGAGTTAGATTGTTGAGTATGAGCTATAGAGTATGGATATGTTTTATGGGCACTTTATGGAGTTTTTGGAGATGGATTATTGGTTGTGAAATACTATCATGTTTCATCTTTTTGTTGTTTACGTTCCACTGATAAAAATAGGGAGAAATTCGGAATGACTTGAAGCAAGTTACTTTGGTATTATTTACTGTATTTAATTAGTGATTTGTTTATTAGCAATTTATTGTTTTTTTTTAAACCTGAAAACATTGCATAAGTGTTATTTTTATGGAATAAATATTATATATATATATAAAACACTCCTTGGGGTGAATATTACTGATAAAAAGTGATTTTTGGGTGAACTAAATGTCATTTATTTATTAATTATTTATATTTTATTGCTGTAACTTTTTACAAATAAAATATTGTTAATACTTTTAATTCAACAAAACTGCACATAAACAAACTGAAGTTTGACTTCTGGGTGAACTGTTAATTTAATATGTCATTTAATTTAAATATTTGGATATTTAAAAATAATTCAAGTAACGATAATATAAAATGTATTTTTGACCAATTTTCTTCACAACAATTTAACCAATTAATTCCTCATTCTTCAACAACTACAGACCTGGCATCACTATTTTCAGGCTCCTCAATTACCACTCAAGTGTTGTGGGCGCCAGATATTTTTAGTGTTTCAAAGCATTCATGACAGAACAAGAAGAGCACCACCGGTTTAACCCACATGTGTTGGAGAATGAATGTGAGTGAAAAGCGTGAAGTGGGAACCCTGCGAGATGATGGTGCCGTATAACCTCTAAATATCCCTGCACTCGCTCACATCTGTGTCTCCGCTCTAAAACGGGTGAATAATGGCCGTCTAACTCAGATTCCACATCCAGCGGGTGACAGGAAGGCAAAGAATGCTGAATGAGATGAAAACAGACGTCTGACTCGAGCAGGGGTCAGCCAGAGTGTGACCCCGTCATGAGTCCACACACACACATTTGCGGTCAGGAAAGACACTCTTTCAGGTGTGTACCTGTGGGTGGAGGAATGAGCCCGGGTAGAGGAGTTGTGGGATCTGGAAGACTGACGGCTGCCAGGAAAAGGTGCCTCTGCTCCGTGTCGAATGACTCTCTCAGTTGCCGGTACATTTTTGGAGATATACTGCAATCAGGAGAGAAAAACAGTTCGCTTTTTTGGTTCATGCCTGCTGTTAAGATGTGTTTTCGTTGATGACATGGATGATGCTGAATACAGTGAATCTGAAATGTTTGAGTTTGTTAACTTTCAACCACTTTTCATAGCTTAAATTGAATCAGATTATTGTTGCAGTGTAGAGTTTTGTGTGGTCAAATGTGTTCAATATTTAATGATATTTAATGATATTTAATGATTTCACTGCTTTAAAGGGAATGCTCATTCTCAAAATAAAAATCATTCAGCATTTACTCCTTTATTAAACCTTTATGGGTTTCTTTTTTTCTGTTGAACACAAAAGCCATTGACATCCATAGTAGGGAAAAAAATAGCTAACACTTTACTTGAAGGGGTTATTCATAAGACTGTCATGAAACCTTTATAGACCATTTTGAGGGATGTAAACAATAACAATGGTCCCAATGTATTTCCTGTTTTACATTTTTAATTTCTACAGCTTCCAAGAATCCAAAAAGAGCCACATATTGATAAATAATTTTATGACAGCTGTTTTAACATTAAGTTATGATTGAATTGCCTCCTGTTACAGTTATGAAATAGTTTGATAACAAGCAGGAAACGTTCATGGGCCAATGACATGACCACATTGAAATGGTCTATAATCGTGGGGTGACATGTCACGAATAAGGAGATTTTATGCATGTTTATGACATTAAGTGTCATTCGTTCAGTTATGCCATTTTAAAAGCAAATATGACATTGTTTGAGATGTTTATGTTATGACAAGTTAACATAAATACATCATAACTCGTCTTTGTCATTGTTATGACAACCTGACATTACCAAGACAACAAAACTTGTCATAAATCTGTCATAAACATGATTATCATGAGGCCAATATAATATGTCAAGAAATTTTATAACAGCATCATTCATATTTTCATTGACCTCAATTACAGTGCTACAAATTGTATTTATTATTAAAATGTCATTAAATATTAATGACGCTTTTGAGATTTTTTTTCTCTGAATGTCAAGAAATGTACAAAATAAAATAAAATGACTAAAATCCAACAGTTGACTCTGTCCTAAATATTCAGCTATATTTTATTCAAGTTAAAAAAATTATAATAATTTTCTTCTAATAGCAGCTCTCATCAGCCTCCATGAATTGATGCATTTCTTTGGTAAAATTCAGGTTTGTGAATGTTTTATTTGAAGTGTAAAATCATCAATGCGCTGTAAATCAATTTATCATTTCATGCAAAGCAACACGTGAGCAAGCAAGAGGAAAGTGATTTTCGCCAGCAAAACAAACGCCTCATTATTTTTCTTTTAACATGATGAAAATCCTTGATCCTTGCATAAAGCTAATGATTCTATTCTAATAAATAAACTGAATTTAACTTATTTAGATGTGCTCTAAAACAGTATATGTTAACCAAGCTTAAACACCAACCCAGGCTAAAACAAATGCCTAGGGCTACATTTTTGCAAACCATGAAATACGTTGCTCCAGTGATGTTCGCTTGCAGCTTTAGTTGACAAATCCACTAGAGGCCGCTGTGTAAATTTTTAAGAATCTCAAATACGTTACTGGGCTGCATTTTCTCAAATGTGCCATTTAGACATCCTTGTCATGTGCATCTGTGTAAAGCCGGCCAGCTTGTCGTGCATAATCAACTGACCCGCACCCTTCCCTAAACCCAACTGATAGTGTTTTCAAACGAGAAGAGAAAAGTGCATAGTGGCTGTGTACTTTCACCACAATTTCATATTGCTTTTTACATTGACCTGGTTTCTGGAATCGTCCTTTACCAGACTCGAACCTGGTCCACTCCGCATACCAAGTATGACACCATACGAGGTGAGCTACAGAGCAAACTGACCACCCCGGAAAAGCTGTCCAAGGAAATAAATGGGTGAGGCGAACTCATTCGGATACAGTTCGTAGACGGAATTAAATTGTTTTTGTGCTATTAATTCGGTGCTGCACAAACAACCACATGAAAACAATTCTTTATCCATCAACAATGTGTCCCTGTAAATGTTTCACAATCTAGTGTAAAAAGAAATAAGAATGTCACCGCTAATAATAGCATTAATTTTAAACGAAGGCACGTATTTGCAGTTTCCCAAAAATGTAGCCCTGGGCACGTATTCCCAATGAGCAAGTGTTGTTAAATGTAGACAATATACATAGATGTTAAAATGGTATAAATGCAGTATTACAAATTCATAGCAAATAATAAGAAGGCCATTTTTACTAAAGTTTTACTTGCATTACTAATAAAATATATAATAAATAATATATTTAATTTAACATATTTTTAACAATAAAAAAAAGTTCACCGAAAATGAGTACACTATATTTGTAACAATATTTTGACTCTAAAATATGTAAATTGCTTATTTCACAAAATTAAATTGAAAGATCAGAAAAGGCCTACACATAAATTCACCCACAGATGCTCCCTTATCATAAAAGTGGAATAAATAGGACAACAAATGTGTTATATAGACAGAGATACTGATAGAGAAGAGTTACGTACATCTACCATGGGAATCTCCTCAGGACCGGGGCCGGGGTGATTGGGTCCATTGGCCAGGTTGCGGTTTGGATGATCCACGTAGATGTTTTGCCTCAGATGATTGTGCATCTTCTTCCTCTGTTTCCTGGGAGGGAGGCTACAGTGAGGCAGGGTCACTCTCTCAGACACCAGCCCAGAGTAAATCATCACATTCAAAAGGTCACTAAAATGTGCTCTTTTCTGATTCTAGGTGTTAGCTGATTTTATACTAATCTGTTGATGTTTACAGATTTATTCACTGAATAGTGTCTACAAAAAGTATCTGTTTTGTTTGAAAAGAGCTCTTTGTTTTGAAAAAATGTATTTAAATTTTTTTTTTTCTGAATAAACTAAATTTTCTATTTCTTTTTATTAATATTTCACTAAAGATTTTAAACATTTATATCATTTTTATTGTAGCATTTTTTCAATTAACAAACTTCAGTTGTTTTAGTTTAAATTAAACAAATAAAGTGCTCTTTCTTTGAAATGTATTTAATGAAATGAATTTTAAAAAATTAAGAAAATATTATTTTTCTTTCCTGTTCAGTTTACTTGCTTTTTCTTTGGAAGGGCTCCTGCTTGTAGAACAGTAATAACACAGTAAATATTGTTCAGATTTTTACACAGATCAAATGCTTCAACTTTTCAACACTTAAATGTATCACTAAGATCCATAGGTATTATTTTTGTTTTGCCTGTATAATTTATACATTTTATTACCCTTAAAGTCCTGGTTGACCCATAATTTATGAATCACCAAGAACCAGTTTTAGTTAAAAACTTCTTTAATGTTCTACTGAAGAAAGAAAAAACACCTTCATCTTGCATGACCTAAAAGCGAGAGTGAAATTAACTACAAAAGTAAATTTTTTTGGGTGAACTATCCCTTTAAATATCACTCTTATGCGTACAGCATTAACTAATATATCTGTTTGCTTTACATATAGTACTTACTTGGTTTTGCAGTAGGCCACCACACAGACTATGCCCACCACCAAAAGAGCCACACAGATGCCGGTGATTGTCAGGACTCTCTTCTGATAAAGCTCCTCTGCCTCTGCGCACGCAACACAACCAGACAACAGTCACCACAATCATCTACAACAAAACCTGCTTCTAAACCCTCTCTTAAACAGATCCCACTGCTGCAACGATCTTCCGTATCTTTCAGCATTGATGTCTCATATACAAATTCTCTTCCTTTGGGGCCTTTAAGCATAACTCAGATCTTCTTTGAAGGATCAGTTCACCTAAAATGAAAATTCTGTTAATTACTCACTCTCACGTTGACCTTCGTTCATCTTCGGAACACAAATATAGATACTTTAGATGAAATCTGAGAGCTCTTTGACGCTCCATAGACAGCAATGGCTATGTCTATGTCTTTGTTTGGCTATGTCTTATGTGTCTGATCAAGATGCACATTTACTACAGACAATATGACGCTAGCATGTTGAACTGCTGATTCCATGGCAATACGTCATACTGTACATAGTAAACGCATATTCTGACCAGTTGCAGGAGAGAAGACAAAGATGAACAAAGTTGTTTTTACAGTGTTTTTTTATTTTTTTTGGTGCACAAAAGTATTCTTGGCATCTTATGATTACATTTGAACCACCGAAGTCACATGGAATGTTTTGACTATATTTTTGATTCCTTTTGATACATTTGGACTTTGAATGTCTTGGGACCGTTGCTGTCTATGGAGGCTCAGAGAGCTCTAGGATTTCATCTAAAATACCTTAATTTGTGTTCCAAAAATGAACGAAGGTCTCAGGGGTTTGGAACAACATGAGAGCGAGAAATTAATTACAGAATTTTCATTTTTGGGTGACCTAATCCTAGACTACACGGATCTGAAGATTAAGGCAATACACTGCAGGTAAATAGGGTAAAAATGTATATGAATATATTATCATTTATCATATCTATATTTATATGTACTTCCCCAGTTGATTGATTCAATTAAGAATTGCAAAAAAGTGGTAATTTTCAAAAATGTTATGCTTACAAATACAAATGAGGCATTACTTCATTAACCATTTGCTATTTTACATATATTTCTAACACAAAAATTTGAAATTGGATATAATGTTTTTTGACATATTAGACTGAAAAGGTTTTTACAGAGGGGATTTTGGATATCTTGTTTTACCCGTAAATAATTCAAATCATACTGCGAATAGCCAGAAAAAATGCTACATTTCCACAATGTTTTGTAGTAGGGCAGTTTGAGCATCGATATCGCAATGTGTGTATCTGCAACAGTCACATCGCAGGATTAAATTATTTATTAAAGATATTATCAAAAGATAAAGATATGACATCTTTTTTTATTATTATTTATACAATGATGATCATGTTTTTTTTGTTCGTTTTTTTTACATTTGATGGTTCATTTTCTGTACTTGAATACTGTTAGACTCCCCAGAAAACCATAAAGCATGGTTTATTTTTTTATTTTTGCTTGCAATTTATTATAATTTATGCAGTTGCACTAGACTTGATCATCACAATCAATCTAAATGAATGAAATCTTGCCAAATAGAGCTGTTCAAGTCGTCTGGTGAAATTATATTCATATCGCAATATATATTGCAGCAAAAGAAAATATTGCAATGTCAGATTTTTCCAATATCGTGCAGCCCTATTTTGTAGAATCAAATATTGTAAATAATCAGGCAAATTATGTACCCTCTGTACAAAGTTTCAGAATATGGATATAGATATGAATAAAAATATGCGTTTGGTGTATGTAAATGGTGTTAAATTGGAGAATTATGGCTTAGTGGAAGAAAAAAAGTCAAGAAAATGGACATTAAAATATATATTGTAATTGACAATACAATCTTCAGACACAAATTAGTAAAGTGTGTAATAGAGTGTAATTTGGATGTTTTGTTCACATTAGACTGAAAAAAATTTGACAGGTGCATATACAAAAATGTTTTTGCCTGCGGTGTCTTGTCTTTATCGTGAACTGGCATCAAGGCTCAACGCTGGCTTTAACGGAGCAGCTCAGCAATGGAAACTGCTTGCGTGAGGAAATGTGCTTATCAGTATCATGGACATAAGGGAATCGGCCAGTCTGAATGATCTCCCGCGGGCACTGATGATTTCTGTGAGTCCATGTGGATGCCATTCTCCACTGGGGGGCGTCGTGATTCAGCTCAATTTACAGGCTCAAATAGAATATCTGGAGGACAATTGAAATTTGAATGAATGTTTGGGACAAATTGGTTTAAGAGGCGATTACATGGAGGCACAGTTACAATCATCAGCGTTATTGTATGGTGATGGTTTATTGTATTGATAACCAATCAAAGCATTGATACTTAGCAAGCTTTAAAAGCAATATTGTAGATCCAGTACAAGTTAAGCTCATTTAACAGCGTTTGTGGTACAGTACTCCAAATAAAATCTGGCCTACAGTGAGGCACTTACAATGCAAGTGAATGGGGAAGCTTGAAAACATCACTGACAAATTATTTGTCTAAAGCTTTTTTTTTATTGTTGCCATGACAACACGTCTGCTTTTATATATTTCAAAAATAGGCCCAATTTAATCACAAGTATATCACGTGTCACTTGATTTTTTCCTTTTTTTAATTTATTTTTTTAAATATGACAAGCTAACTAACAGAAATACTTAATGTTCTAAGATTATTTTTGCCATTTTCTCATCATCATCTTTTTTTGTTATAGAAGTTTTTTGTTATAGAAAAAAACTGTTTTATTTTAATCCTTTAGAATGTAAACCTTTTTGAAAAACCTATTTGCGTAAAAAAACAAGAAAATCTATTATTTTAGAATTTATTTTGAGTGGTGATCAAGATCATGCCTCAAACACTAAATGTAGAGTTTAACTCTAAACCCTTAACTAACTATTAAAGTGATTTAAAGTTTTACATAATAACACATTTTAACAACAAAAAGTACTTTTATATAATGTCATAATTATAGGCTTTACATCTCTGCTTTTAAATCCTCCATTAGTTTGCCAATTTCCACAGTAAGCACTACACTACCACCTTGATTTTATTTATTTATTTACGATATTATGCACACATTTAACAGAGGACTTAATGTACAGTAAGTTATTTCATAGAATATAATCTAATATCAAGTTTAAAAAAATCTTCAAAATTATGCTTTTAAATGATCAGAAAATGCCCCTTTTACTTCCATTGTAAGCATTGTAGCCTCACTGTGGCCAAATTTTTGCCTAAATAATAAAAATAATAAATGACACTAAATTGAGCATAACTTGTATTGCATCTGGTAACTTTTCCACAACAACCACTGAATGTTGGTTACATATTTTTCAAATAACAAACCACAACCTATGTCCAGCCTTCTTCTGCATTTCCTTTGGAAATGAGGTCTCACAGACCTTCCAAAAGGAAGAGAATGTGTGTCCGAGAGGAGGAATGGGGACTAGTTAGAGGGAAAAATATTTAATAATCAATAATGAAATAATCCAGCTGTCGTTCGCTATGGAACATTCTTTTTTTTCCTGCACTGGTAGAAACAAATCTGTGTGACTTCATAGAAAACCCAGTTTACACGTACCGTAAAACAGATCATTTTCAAAGGAAAACAGAGGCTGTTTTTGTAAGCAAAGAACAGACGATTGGGAGAGGTCATGTAAACAACCTAATTATGCTACTAATGCAGTTTAGCATGCTAGGGCCGGCAGGATTCAGTTTGTTCAAGCCCGGGTAAAATGAAGACCAGAAAACAAAAAGAAAAAACTGCATTCAATTGGAAACCGTTATCAAATGCAGCTGCCGAAAGCAAATTGGTTGGAAGAGAGGGATGGCCAATTAGCGTGCAAGAATGTAAAGAAAATGATTGAGCAGAAAGAGGAAAGATGGAATAGAGAGAAGAAACGAAGGGAGAAAATGAAAGTAAAGAACAGTTTTGTTTGAGTCTTTTATCTGCAGCACTCATCTATATTGCATTGAAAGTCAAGTCGCCACGATCAACTGTATAATAATAATAATAAAACATCTGGATAAATTGCAGATTGTCATGAGAAATTTTTTATGTAAAATATTTAAAACAGAGAGCCTGATTCCTATTCCTATTCTCATAAATTTCATAGCTTTTAGCATTACACACATCTAGTACAGTATATTCATTTTCTAGTAAAAATATACAAACATTCATGATAATTTGTAAGAATTATTGTCAGAGAACATTTTAATTCGTTGTAAGCACAGAATTACCTTTTTCAGTTTTAAGTTATTAGCTTAAACGTTTTATTAAGTTATGAAACTTGAAATGATGTTACATTATTTAATACCTTGCAACAATAACATTTAAATTCAATTAATGTTTCAACATTGACTAATACATTATTGATTTTTTTACATTAGTTTATTATACATTTTAATTACCATTAACAAAGATAATAAATGCTGTGAAAACGTATTGAATACTGTTAGTCCATGTTCACTAACGCATTATCCCTTCTTAAAAATAAAACTTTATTGTAAACGGTTACCCCAAAATGAATAATGAACTACCAATTAAATTATAATATACTATTCTCTGAGAGACTAGAAAATAATAATTGTAATGATAACATTACAACTGATTTAAAAATGATTTTGTTACTTTTTTTGCAATGTCAAACAGGCAGCCCAAAGAGAGAAGAAAAGTGCGTGCGTAAGGGAAAGCACTTGAATCAACATGAGTCAAAGCTTTCCAGGTATAACGCTGGCTAATTAGATTCAATGTTAGTACTACTCCAGTGCACATAAATACACTTGAAGCTGCACACTTGTTATGTTTACTGTTCAGTAAACACCAGGTTTGTGTGTAAAACTGACGGAGGTTTACACAAATCACCCCCGCTAACTACTTTAGAGCTTCAGACCTGCTGCATGCACTTTAAGAAATCTGTTTACGTCTTCAAAAAACTGACTCATCTGCCGACTGTTTTGTGTTTTTCCAACCGATTCAACTAAATATATGGTTGCCTAAAGTCCTAGGTAAAACTTCAACTGTCTACGCACATGGTTAAATGCTCCCATTAAAGCTGTTTTGGCAACGTTTCATGAGCTGCACGGAAATTTACGGCTCATTTTAGATAGGTACAAGTTCTAAGGCTTGGTTCACACGGCACACATATGCAATTTAGATTTCGAACCTGATATTTTGGACATTTTGCAAGTAATAATATTTTATCTGATTGTTCAGCATCTGGTATGCACATTGGTTGCCAAAGAATTTCTTTTTTTGGCTCGTTCATTCATAGTGAATATCTCATGATTCACTAGATGTGAGACTTAATGTGAAACACAAATAGCGTATTGGACAGCTCCAATCAATTGTGAATTTTGTATAATGTTACATATGGGCTGTGTCATGTTGGTCTTGTTAAAATACTGATTTGATCAGTCGGATTGTGAGGGCATTTACACAACATTACAAATGCATTTTTTTATGCTTTTTGGTTGTGACATCCTAATGGAAACAGCTATTTTATGGTTTTGTGAATTTGTTAATTAACAATAATTATAACTTTTATTTAAAAAAAAATTACTTTTAAAAAAGGCCCAATTATCAAGTAAACTGAAAAACTTTTATTATGGTGATTTCTCTGCAATCTCACAGAGAAATTAGGTCATTTTGCGCATCATTTTTATATATTTTGGCAAATTAGTGGCTAATTTGTATGAATTGTACAAAAAAGTAGAGTCCAGTCTTAAAACGTGATCCCTAAACATAATGACTAAATATTCTAAAATCTCTAAAATCAAAAACATTTGAAAAAATCGTTATTTTATTTTATACCGATCTCCATCTAAACTACAAAAACATGATTTTGTGAAAACAATGACATGATGTGCATGTGTTCTACGAATCTATCCACATGTCTAAGTTTTCAAATATAAATCTTTAAAGACTTGAACCATTTTGGTTGTTTTGGAAGTAAAACAAATTAGGGGCTAACTTTTATGAATCTTTACAATATTATTCAATGTGTAATTGTGCGATTTTTAGAAAGATGGCCCTTAGTGGGACATAAGGAAGTTGCATGTAAACATTTGATTAAGAGCTTTAAAATTCACATGTAAATTAGTCAGAAGTAAAATACCAGCAAATTGCTATGAGATCATGTTGGTCGTTTATTTACACAACAATAAAATTTGGGAATTTTGGCGCCTGAAAAATTCTAAATTTGAAAACGGGATTCATAATGTAAGTTTTTTGAAAACGACACTATTATTGTCTGAGTAATCTACAAAATGTTTAACAGGCACCGATGTGTGTGTGCATTTGTTAAATTTGTTGTAAATTTGTGTCATTTGTTAAAAAACAAAAAATGGCAGGTTTGATCTATCACGTTAAAAAGACTAGTCGACCCCTAAGATTGGCACTTTTATTCAAGTGCCTTGAGCTGTTGAAGTTACAATAAAACATAACTTGGTGGTGCTTAAGCACAGTCTAGCCAAGCTCGAATCAAATAGGATTCAACGAAGAGTTTAATTTCACTTAATTTTCTTTCATGGCTTGTAACTTTTCCCCGCAAACTTTTGAAGAGGGGTTTCTGCACTCTAGAGGAGATTAGATCAAAGTGAAAAATCTTGTGCGATTTTTTTTGTGTGTGCATCAAACGAATGTCAGAAGCATAAAGTTGCGCAGTGCCACCTTGTGTATTGGGGTATTTCTGTTTTTCATTAAGCACTAGCTAACATCAAGGAATGATTTTCATTGCCAGTTAAAATCGCTTGAGTAGGAATGCTGAAAAATGTCTTGAAAAATGCTGAGCAAAAACCCAGTGTGCACGAGCTTAATTACAGCATTTTTAGCTGTTGACTTGTGTACTGGGGTATGTCCATTTCTGTTTCATTAAGCGCCATCTATTCATTCATTTTCTTTTCGGCTTAGTCCCTTTATTAATCAGGGGTCGCCACAGCGGAATGAACCGCCAACTTATCCAGCACATGTTTTATGCAGCGTATGCCCTACCAGCTGCAACCCATCACTGGGAAACACCCATACACACTCATTCACACATACACTATGGACAATTTAGCTTAGCCAATTTACCTATAGCACATGTCTTTGGACTGTGGGGGAAACCGGAGCACCCGGAGGAAACCCACGCCAACACGGGGAAAACATGCAAACTCCACACAGAAATGCCAACTGACCCAGCCGGGGCTCGAACCAGCGACCTTCTTGCTGTGAGGCGATTGTGTTGCCCAAGCGCCATCTAATTTACTATTAATTTTTTTTTAACTATTATTATCCCTTGCGAGCTATATTGTTTTAACAACATGTATATGAAACTTTTCCGAAACTGAAAGCTTTTCTTCATTTTTAGTACGATGCTGTTGTGTAAACGCACCCTGAGACACGTTCCAAAAAATATGTGATTTTAATCAGACTTCAGACCACATATGGATTTTTATTAACCTTATATTTCATGTTTTTTCTTCCCCAAAACAGATTTGAGTCCTGTCCATTTTTTTCTGCCTGTCTGAACAAAGCATTAAAATCCCGCTGTGACAAGACGAGGGCTGCAGATAATGATTCCCATGCTGACTCTTGGAAAGAGGGGCTACTATATAGAGATTGACAGATTCATTTGTCAATCAATTTGTTCATTTGCTTTAGAGTCCATCAGAGAGAGTCTATGGAGGTGTGTCGAATGGAAATCTGGAAGGAAGGACTGGTCCATACCCATAAATTCAATCCCCAGAGACTCTGCCAGTGCAAAGAGTTGATAATGAAGAGCAAAAACAAAAACAGAGAGAGGGAGAGAGAGGAAAAACAAGAACAAGATTTAAGAGAGAGATATCCCACCATACACAGGAACACATATGGACAAAATTATGAAAGTCACATTGTGGACACATCATGCAGATACCATCATATATAACAGAGAATAAGCGGTTAGATCATGCAGGTTAGAGCTCATCCAAAATATGGGTTTCTAGGATTAATATGGAAGCGCTAGTTATAATCGCAAGTAATAAAACAAATGATAAACTAGTCATTTATTCTGGTATTTACTGCATGGATTAGGATCTGAGATTTTAAAAACGAGCATCTAGGTTAGTAGATTTTATTGTATGAATTAATGTCATCATAAGGGCGGATTGTTAGACACTTTAATTCCTGTTATTTTAGGCAGGTTGTTTCAACTCTATCATTAATATAATCATTGTTATACTACAAACAAAACAGCAAGTATGCAGGAATGCAGGTAAATTGATATGCATTGAAGTGCACAATTAAAAATACCTCTGATGTGGCTTACCTGTGGGGCTCACAGACAGTCGATATTATTCATAAAACATAAATTTGGTTTATGTTAATTGTTAATAACAAGATGCTATTTGCACTCTGCAATGCGTATTAGTAGAACATGCGGAATGCAACAAAAGATATCGGCTAGACACAGCAATTTAGGTATTATGCTGAAATTTGCCTGTAGCTTTTGTCTGGATTGAGTGTACAATGATGGACAGAGCTCTGCATGTCCTAACAGGTTGTATGTTATTGATGATAATGGCTACAAATTTTGTTGTTACGCAAAGGGTCAAAGGATCAGGATAATATGATTGTTTGAAAGAATAAACAAGCACTGAGCAGCTCACATGCCTAATATTAGAAGTAGGAGATTCCCACTGTTTTCTTTTTTCTAACTAGGAACAGATGTGTGATACAGATGAGCTACTTATTTATAAAAATCTAACAATGCATACAATAAAAGGCAGCTATTTGTTGTAATGTATAAAGACTAGAAGTGTAATGCTACACTGAAATGTCAGTACAATACATTGGAAAAACTAAACATAAAAGTGTTTCTTTTTTATTAAGTAGTGGTTTACTGAGCAAACTGTGACTGTCTTGAACTAGTTTCATTAATAATTTTCTTAAGCATAATAAAATATATATAATATATAAATAGAGTCTACAGTTACAGATGAAGCCCACATAATACATTTAATTACTATTAATTAAAAAAATTAGTAATCAACTGCAGAAAATGTAAGGAAAATATCAATAGTTTGTTTATTCTGATAATAGTATTTTATTTATTCTGATAAAAAATATTTATTTTGAATGCTTTCATTGGTATTGATAAAAAATCAGGGTTAGTTCACAAAATATTGATTTCTTTAACTTTTTGGAAGCATTGGCTTTCTGTTGTCTAAAAATGAATATAAACAAGTTTGAAAACAACACCTTTTTTGTTAATTTATGCAAATTAACTGTTTTTAATTTTAAATCAGGAACAAATGTCATGAATTAAAAAAAATGACATTTTACACAAACCTCATTACACCCTTTATATAGACTGATTTATAATCTGATGTTTTTATTTATTTATTATTATGATTTTTAAAAAAATAATTTTTGGGTTATTTTTGAAGCTCGGCTTCTACCAGAGATCCTCTTGCATCTAAGCTCTCTCCTATGACTCTAATTGGTAGCGCAATTACAATTCTTTCACCCGAGAGTTGAACAGAATGTGACAAAAAATCACTTTCTCTAAGAGATGACAGCTCTGAACACATGTCTGCCCTCGCGCACAACCAGCAAGCTGAGAATCACAGCCGACCTTTGCATGTAGCGAAGACATTTTGTCAGCTGTTAACTGTGTTGTAATATTCCTTCATTTCTTCCTGGCGCCAAAGTCATTTTTTTCCTCACATTGCTTGTACATACACGCACCTATTGTGCTACATTTATGCTATTTACATTTCCTCAGGTCTAAAAGCCTCAGTACCTGCACTGTTTTAACATCTAATGTTGACAGACACTCATTTCCAGACCTCCCAACCTGAAGTACGGAAAGGAAGCTAGTGGAAAAGCTAACAATCCACACATGCAAAGACTTGATCCGCTCTTTCGATACTGTAAATATATTGATAAATCATGACATGACATAACATGACACTGGTTATAACACACGTCAAATTATAATTTTTCATGTTATGCAGCTCTTTGAGTGTTTTTATGTATCACATCATAAATTATTTCTTTTTTTTATACAGAGCACCGCACAGTAAAAAAAAATTGTTGCTGCCTTAAATTAATCAATGAATTCATTTTTAAGTTGCTATAAATTATCTTTACAAGTAATTTCAACCAACTGTAAACATAAAGTTGAATATTATTTAAAAATGAATATAATAAATCAATTTAAGAAACATAAAAACCTGTTGGCTATATTTACTGTTGAAAAATACTACATGTATTTAATATAAATTACACATTTGTTTATAGTGAGGAAAGTCTATTCTGTTCTACATCTAGCTGTATACGATTTTTATCATACTTGCGTCAATCTTTCATGTTCTACCTCCCGTCTTTTTATTAACTAATAAACATATCTTAACATTAAGGTCACAGTGTTAAAATGTAAACAGCAGCAGCATAGCAACGCTCTTAAGATCACAAAGGCTTGATTATACACACTATGCGGACATAAGCAGACGCCAATAGCTCACAGGCATGAGCTGTCAGGTGTGGTGATCCCTCTAATCTAGTGTTATTCTGCAGTTGATGGACATGTGCACTGGAGACACCGCTGTGCATCCTTATACGGTTAAAATGTGTCACCTCGGGGAAGTGGAGTTGTTTAATTTCACAGCATAATTAAGGGGTGTTTTTTAAAGTGAGGGGTTTGTGACAGGATTATGCGAGGGAAACAATACACAGTGTTCTTGCTTTACACTGTACTCACTTGTGAAACTATAGCATGGCGTATTGTGTGCAAATCTGTACGAACAATAATATAAACAATATGGAGAACAAGCGAATACTACTTTTTAATGTAGTTAAACATCTATTCAATTTATTATCTTTGAAGTGCAAACTGTTCAAACAGCATGTGGTTTAAACAGCAACGAATGGCAATGTCTCCTACAGGAACTGCATGTTTGCTGTGTTATTAAATGCTAGATATAATATGCAATAAAAGTAATAAAATCAGTTACAAGTACCAAGTATCGATAAATAGTACCAGCAAGTACAAATTATATATTATATTGTATCGTAAAGTATTGGTAATCAGTATCAGAAAGAACAAAAGTATCTGTAGCTATCAGTGGGTATTTTATCGCCAAGTATAAATTATCGGTAAGTACTGGTAATCAGCATCAACAAGTACAAAGTATTGCTAAATGTCAAATTGTTAAGTATTGGTAATCAGTACTAAAAAGTACATAGTATCTGTAGGTATTGGTAGGTATTATATCACCAAGTATGAAGTATTTGCAAGTATTTTGTTCGTAAATACAAAGTATCAGTAAGTATTACATCGGTAAATATTGGTAATCAGTACTGAAAAGTACAAAGTATCTGTAGGTATTGGTAGGTATTATATTGGCAAGTATAAATTATTTGTAAGTATTGTATCTGCAAATACAAAGTATCAGTAAGTATTATATCGGTAAATATTGGTAATTAGTACTGAACAGTGCAGAGTATCTGTAGGTATTGGTAAGTACTGTATCGATAAGTACAAAGTATCGGTAAGTATTATATAGAAAAATATTGGTAATCAGTACTGAAAATGTAAATTATCTGTAGGTATTGGTAGGTATTGTATCGACAAGGATAAAGTATCGGAAAGTATTATATTGGTAAATATTGGTAATCAGTACTGAAAAGTGCAAAGTATCTGTAGGTATTGTATCGACAAGTACATAGTACAAGTACAAAGTATCAGTAAGTATTATATCAGTAAATATTGGTAAT
>CAIGQV010018106.1:7981817-7992977 GCA_903798115.1 Danio jaintianensis | reverse complement strand
CACACACACACACACACACACACACACACACACACACACACACACACTCACGTGCGTGCAAGACGGAACGAGCAGCTGTGGGAAGCTGTTGCATTCACGCACATGCCAGGATGAACATGCACGCTACTCACACACATTTCCGTAATTTGTGCGTTTTTGAGCTGAACTACAAAGTTCAACATTAATTTAATTATACCCACATTTTTGTTTTACAGTGACAGCATATTTTCTGTACATCAAATTCTTAGAGTAGGTGATCAGAAATTATATTCACGCTCAAAAAGTGTTCATTTATTAATCTACTCTAGGTAATATGGGGACATTGAGGGTTTTAGGGAGTTTATGGGCTGTATTTTGTTCGTATGTCCAGCAGGGGGCGCAAGACAAACTGCTGGAGTGTAATGTGTGTGCAATTCCTAATAATGCACACTGGATGGCGCAGGTTTGGGGTTTGGAGTGAGTTATAACATCTGTTGAGGTGGGTCAGTGCTCAGAACAAATGCTCATTGAAGAAAAAGACCAAGGAGATGATCAAGAGCTCGTTTTTGGATGAACTTGAGAAGATTTTGGACAAATGAGAAGCCAAAGAAATCAGCTGTAGGTTTTTAGAGACTTGTGTTTCTGTCTTTTACCCTTTCTGCTTTCTGACTCAAAAATTGTGCAGACAGCCATCATACAAATAATTGTGATTTATTCATTCATTCATTTTCTTTTCGGCTTAGTCCCTTTATTAATCCGGGGTCGCCACAGCGGAATAAACCGCCAACTTATCCAGCATATGTTTTACGCAGCGGATGCCCTTCCAGCTGCAACCCATTGCTGGGAAATTGTGATTTATAATACAGTATAATTTAGTATAATAGTATAATATAATTTAATAATATACAAGTGTTTTTTCTGTTTATTACATTATGACTAAGCTTAAATTCCTCTTATTAAAAAAACAACTATTGACATTTAAACTATACAATTACTGTAGGTATTGCACATAATTAGGATTAGATGATTAATCAATTGCAACTGACTTTTCCTTTCAAAAATAAATTCAACATTTACAATTAAGTGACTATTTCTAGTGGTGATTTTCAATTCTGGTACTGTAAAGGCAAATTCACACTACAGTGACACTGACGAAACCTGACCAAGTGTTTTTGTAGATCAGTGCGTTTTCTTTGTCAGATCTCATTTTCACCAACTGAACATGCTGAATCGACAATTGTCAAGTAGTAGACGTTCTGAAAAATGACATGCGGAAAGCTGGCGGTTGTACACATTTGTTGAAGTCTGCCTAAGTGGTGTGAACTGACCTGAAGAAACGAACACTGCATTACAGTAACAAAACTTCGATTGATTTGCATACAACATCAAAGAAATATCTCACCCAAAAATGAACATTTACTTTTTACATTTAAGTTTCTTTCTTCAGTTGAACACAAAAGAAGCTATTTTGAGAAATGTATATTTTAAAGAATGAAAACCAGTAGCCATTGACTTTAGTTGAAGGAAAACATACACCATGAAAGTCAATGGTTGCAGGTTTCCAGCTTTCTTCAAAATATCTTTATTTGTGTTCAACAAATGAAAGAAAGTTAAACAGGTTTGGAATAAGTGAATAGCAAGTAAATCACATAAATTTCATTTTTGGGTGAACTATTAATGGGTTAATGATTAATTAAATAATTGATCGAAATTAAAAATAATCATGGGAATTTGTAGAATCATCGTTTCACATGGTTGGAAACTTCATTCTTGGCGTTACTGTAAGTTAAAATTCCTGTCTATTAAAAGAATAATATTATATGATCATTTTACATTACTGTAACTGAAATATAAAACTTGTTTTGTAGTTTTTTTTATAATTGGAGATCATTAATTATATAAATAACAAATTTATATATTTCAATATATATATATATATATATATATATATATTTAAGTGTTCAAGTTAACAATATTACCATTTTAATGCATAAACTGAAATGAAACATCTGTAGAGTGACAGACAATAGTGATGAAACCATTGTCAAATAAAAACCATTCAATCTCAGATCAGCAAAAGACAAAAGACAGATCCGCAGAAACAAATTCCCCCCGACTATGGAATTATAAACAGATAATAAATTATAAATAAAAATACAAATTCTGGAGTGCTAGCTGAAAAAAGGTGTCTCACCTCTGCTGGAGTGTGTTTTGGGGGTGTCTGGGGGACGCAGTCTGGTCTCATCCTCTCTGCTGAAGGCTGCGGGTGTCTGGAGGCTGGATCTCGAATGGGCCTGATAGCAGATTGAGGACAGCAGTGCTGAGTCATTATCCTGAGAGCATCCTGAATCAGCCTCCTCTCTGCACTCCTGCCATACAGACAAGTACAGCACAGCAGGACTCAATACAATACAATAGAAGCATGATTAATGCCTTAAATATCCCACAAGGGATAAATGCGCACTTGTTAATATCTCGATTATTTCTTTAGCTAGGCACAAAAATAAAATAAGATAAAACAAAATAATTTATTTTGGAGTGAAATATACCCATTTTCTAGTAAGGAAACAAAAAGTAATAATACAATTAAAATTTTTAGACTGAAATATTTTCTAATTAAGTTCACTGATGACTGTTGTTGTCCTTAAATGTCCCACAGGGAATACATGGACACATCTTGATAACATCTTGACAATTTCTTTACCTGGATTCAAGATTTTTAGACTTGTCACTTGAGAAGCAGGCATTGTTTACCTAAAACATTTCTGAATATTCCAGTAATAGAGATAATTGATATTTAAATACATGTATTAGATCACATTCTTCCTAGACCAAATGTTATTTTTCTATGGTTTTATATAAATTCAAAAAGGATCTCAATGTCTCATTTCTCAAGGAGTTAAAGGAGAAATGAAAAGAGTAATATCTAACAATGCTGAACTTCAAATATATCTTTAGTATCTTGAGTATGAGGGCCACAAAACATGAAAGACTGCATACAATACAGTAAAATGTAAACTAAAACAGAAGCCCTGAAATAAAATTTATGAAATAAAAATCTGAAAATAATAAAATAAAAATAATTATACCATATATTAAAAAAAAAATCAAAAAGAGAGACAACACACACACACACACACACATTAAAGATTATTAATGAAAATTATTACATAATAAAAAACATTTAAGAAATGAAATGGCCTGACACAATACACACACACACACACAAAAAATACATACACAAAAAATTAAATAAAATACACAATAATCTAAAATAGCCAAACAAACAAATAATTAAATAACTGAAACAGACTGGAATAGAAATTAAAATAACCAAAAAGCCCAAACAAAATAAAAAATAAAATCAACCTAAATGCATCTGAAGCTGCCAAACACAGTTGATACTGCACTGCTGGACTGTAACAAGCACAGTCTGTGTTTAGTGTTTAAAATCATGTAATGTGTAAAGACTTGCCCTGCCCAGGGGCTTGTGGACACTGAGGGCTAAATATGTGCTGGGAAGAGACAGAAATGGAAAAAGAGGGAAAGAAAGGTCCCTGCCCGGACCTCAGGGGACAGACCCACAATCCCATCCATCTGTGACTGACAGGAGCCGCTTTAATTCCCTGATCAACTTTATCAACCATCTGCTCTTCAAAAACTCAGGGACCCAAATCAGCCCCTGGGCTCTTTCAGGTCCTGTGGTAGAGCAGGCACACACTGCCTGACTGTCCTCGTGCTCTCTGACACACAGGGCACACTCAGAAAAAACACACTTTCAGAGTAACATATTCAGCATTTATGCTTTAGATATATAGCACACCTTCGGGACATTTTTGTTTAATAGATCTAAAACTAGTAGGCTTTCATAGCATATAGAACAATATGGACCAACCCAATTGACGGGATAAAAATGTAAATGATTTACCCCAATTTGGGTTTATCTATAGCCTATTTTACTCAAATTTGGGTTAAAACCCCCCAGTATTTTTTAAGTGTGCATGGGTGTGTTATTATAGTCTATAATAATATCATAATTGTTGTTTTAATGATATGCAAGCTGACATTATTGAGTACATCACTCACTTGGCAAAATAAATAAATTAATTAATTAATTATAATAAACTAACTGACTTACAAAAAGCATGCCTTTGGAGTTCAAAAGCATTAAGAGTGTGATGCAGCTTATAGTTGAAAGTTAGAATGACCCATAATTCAAGTTATTGAATAAAAAAAATATATATCCCAGTAAGCGATTGCATATCGCTCATACTCATATTCATACTATCATATTAATGAATAGTTCAATTAATCACTCATTAATATAGGGACTTGCTGCAACCTACTGGTTGTTTCTGTGTCGTTTATAAATTCATAACAGGATTAAAATGAAAAAAATATATTTTTAAATAAAATTATTATTTTTTAACTATTATCAAAAAGATCCCCAAAATATTGAGAAGTCTTGTCATTAACACAAAAGCCTGACAAAAACCTACTTTTCATACACACAGGTTGTTTGAGACAGGACTAGCAATGACTATGGTCCTAAGTTTATTTAAATGAACTTTTTTATACTATGCAAAATTTTTCCAATCTATTCACACAATAGAGTGTAGAGCTGAGAGCTTTCCAGCTGGAGCTGTTTTAATTAAAAGCAAAAATATGCTAAATGTGTACTGTCCATTTCTTAAACTCATAGATAATCATAAGTTAGATTTCATTGACCACAGAAGTATAAACTAGCTGGGATTCCATCATCCCATGTTTATGCGCATTTTGCATGAGAAACGAGTGATGGAAACACCAAATTTAGAATAACAATTCCTTAATTCACAAAAAAAGTTTTTGCACTCGCTTGGTTGTTTTGGACTTGTGCGCAAAAAGGTGTATGCGAATAATAGGAGATGGAAACATTTGCTGAATAAACTCCAATACAGCAAACACTGCAATCACAAGATTAATCATCTCTCTCCATTATACTTGCTTGTTTACTGTTGGTTACTAGGTTACCAATTCTACAGTCAGCTGCTCTAACAACTTGATGGAAATGCAGTTAATTTGCATTTGGGATCTTTTAATTCTTTTACACATTTTTAAAAGATCGGCTTCTTGTTAGGATGGAAAACTGACCCCCAGTTTGCATCTCAGAAATCTAGTCACCATATCACACAATCTCTTGTTTAAGTAGGGTTCCATTGTCCACAGCAGTTTTTCTTTAGTTAGCTTGTGAATTTACGGCCCTGTCAAATGTAAATCAAATTACTGAGAAAAAAAAAAAAACTAGAATAAAAAATAATAATAAAATAAATAAGATTTAATAATAATAATAATAATAATATTATATTCCTCCCCGTGTTGGCGTGGGTTTCCTCCGGGTGCTCCGGTTTCCCCCACAAGTCCAAAGACATGCGCTATAGGTGAATTGGGTTGGCTAAATTGTCCGTAGTGTATGTGTGTGAATGGGTGTGTGTGGATGTTTCCCAGTGATGGGTTACAGCTGGAAGGGCATCCGCTGTGTAAAACATATGCTGGATAAGTTGGCGGTTCATTCCGCTGTGGTGACCCCAGATTAATAAAGGGACTAAGCCGAAAAGAAAATGAATGAATGAATAATATTATATATATATTTATTTATTTATATATATATTTATTTATATATATATATTTCTTCAAGCACATGTGTGACTTGCCCACGAAAGTCTGTGCATTTGCAAAAATCCAGTATAGCGCACATACGGTAACATCAGATATTTAGATGTTGCTGAAAGGCAGCAAATTTGGACTAACAGCATTTTAAGATTCATGGTCGCACACTTGTCCAACGGTGTGTTTAAAATGTGTGTGGTGTTCAGCTGTTGAGGGTCAAGAGCCTGAAACAGGTGTGATGGGATTGGCAGCGAGCGACAGCTGAGGGTAAAAGGATCTGAAGATGAGAGCAGAAGGACAGCTGCTCGACCTCCAGAGCCGAGCGCCAAAAGAGACCAGGACATTCCTGCACACCGACACCATGTTTACACTGCAAGAGGGTGACGCGACTAAATTAGACCATGTCTGTGCAGATGAGACTTTGTTGTTTTATGCCGACCCATTTTAATATATGTATTGTATTGTTCAAATATAGTGGGGTTTAACAGAGATAAAATTTAATCTGAATATTTTTAAATGTAATAGTTTTAATAACTAATTTCTAATAACTCATTTCTTTTGTCTTGGTCATGATGACAGTAAATAATATTTTAGCTATATTTTTGCAGGGTACTAGTATTAAGCTTAAAGTGCAATTTAACGGCTTTAACTAGGTTAACAAGGCAAGTTAGGTTAATTATGCACATCAATGGATAACAGTGTTCTGTAGACAATCAAAAATAAATTATTTTTTTAATGGGCTAATAATATTGAAATTGAAAAATATTTTGAATGTTTTATTTTTTTTACTGCAGTTAATCCAGCCAAACTAAAATAAATAAGACTTTCACCATAAGAAATAACACTACAGATTATACCACAGCAAAAAAAAGAAAGAATATTAAGAAAATGTATAAATACATATAGAAAATGATTTCAGTAACTAAATTAAATTTTGTGTAATTAAGGGGAGACATGCACTTTCACGTGTTTTTGGGCTTGTTGGCTTTTTATAAAGCAGCAATTTTTCCAAAATACACTTTAAATATTTCTTTTGACACATATCTGCATATTTTAATTAAAAAACTTTTTCTTTGTAAGGCAATTTTTGACCATGCATTTTTTTCTGCATTGAGCCATAAATCTCCACTTCAGCAATAATCACATAGACCAAACCTCACCGTTTTAATCATAACTATATTCTGGAGGTTTTTACTCTGGGATTTGACCATACATGAGTTGCCTGATTATTTATAAAATTTAAATTAACAAAAACTTTTATTTCTTTTTTTCTAGCTGTTTACAGTATTTTCTGAATTATGTTGCCAAAATCCCCTCTGTAAAAACGTTTGACTCTAATATAAAAACAAGAATTCTGAACTTGACTTCATTCAGTGATCAGATTTTTATGCTAGAAACATATGCATATTACTGCATATTTACTGAAATAATAAATATGTCAAATGAAAGCATGTATGCATCATATAACTTTATAAAATTTGTAGTGCATTTTGTTTTTACAAATCTTAATGTAATTAATTAACAGGGGAAGTATGTTGTTAAATGTTATTTATTTTTTACCCTGGTGCACCTGCAGTGTCTTGCCTTGAAGGTATTTACTTCATAATTGTGCAGAATATTTACTTATATTAATATTTATGCACAATTTTTACTGCTTTAAAATCTTTAAATATCAAAAAATGAAAAGGGCAGAAAGGGGATAGAGAAATTATTCCAGTCTGCTGTTTTACTTTGTGTTGAACGGCAACAGTATCAATGAACAGAGGCCATTAGATCCCGGTACTTTCCATCGGCCACTGGTGTAAATGAGATCTCTGTGGTCATATAGCATATCACATCAGGCCAATGAGCCTGTGATTGTGAAAAATGACTTAGAATTGTGAACAGTCAGCTCTCAGTATTAAATCTTTTAAAGCCATTCACACCAAAAAAAAAAAAGAATTATAAAATAAATTATATTTATATACAAATAGATGTATATGGTAACATGAGAAAATGTAAGAAAAGACAAGCTTCATGTGTTATAACAATAATATATTAGTTATTAAAAATAATAAAATGTCTTATTAATTGTAATATTTAATAATAATAAAATAACACTTACATTTTCCAAAGGTGCTAATGGCTTTTCTTCATTTACAGGCATCTGAAGAATAAGAGAAGGCATTTAAGAACTTAATATATTGCACTCATTTTACATATAGTATCCTGCCAAGCTATAAATCAGCTGCAGTCCCACAACACACCTGTGGAGGTGCCAGAGTCCTTAACTCTTTGTCACTGTTGTCCTGTGAAAACAAATAGACTTCAGACTCAGACTTCAACTCTCCCATGATTATACAACATACAATGTCCTCACTACTAGCATAACAAAAGTTGACAATCATAATCATAACAGCCAATCTCTGAATCTGACGGCCCTCAGACGGCTTCAGCCTGGTGTTTCTGTGACTCTGATGCAGACTCTTCACTAATAGGCATGAGTGAGCCACATGTGCCCTCATGCAGAGCCAGATGTTTGTGTTCAGCAGCAGACGATCATGGTGTGGTGATACTGGCCAGCACTTCTCCTCCCAGGAGTGCGTTCACTGCACACCGTGTTGCCATGGAAACGCTAGTGCGAAGCCCCCCCATCATCCACTCACCTTATAGGAAAACAGCAACGAGAAGGTTGCCAGGTCCCCACTATAGCAGCAAAAATGCTGAACAAACAATATTCAAATGCATACTTTGAGGCCGAGTTCCTGACTGTACATTAGTACACATATAATAATTAATGATGACATCGCTGCGCTTTTTAGTCTGTTTAAATTTACAAAAAGATGATCACTTCCTGCCATTTATATGGCAATTTGATTTGTGGCCCCGCCCATTCTGAAATCTCATTGGTCTGAAATGCATTGATGGTGTTCTCTTTGCACAGGAACTTCCTGTTCAAATTATATATGTTAACGATGAATCAATAATCAATGAATGGTCGATAAGCCTTTAAATCAATACACCTTATTTATGTTCATCAAAGCACAGTTTCATTGCACATGTGCAAAACATTGCAAATGTGAGAGAAAAAAAGGTGAGCACACATAAGTTTAATAAAAAAACAAAAATAAAAATAAAAACTCTCTGATTCTACGCTTAGAGAAACATAAGAGCATTGGTTCACTGTCTGGTTGTGTTATTAAATCAAACTCAACTGGAACATTTAGTTCACAAACATGTAATATATAAATACTGAAACTGTATCCACGTGAGGTGCATAAATGAATTGGGCTAAAAAGCTTGATGACCTGTGCTTATAACTCAATTTCGTGAGCCTTTAACATGTCATAGACATTGAGTAAATGTTTTTTTGTTTTTTTTGCATTCTTCAGATTTTCCTCAATATGTAGAATATCTTATGCTAAGCTGGGTTAGAAAATAAAAATAAAACAACAACTGACTTACAGTAACAAAATAATTAGCTCATATGGACGCACACATGCAGTTGCCAGTGTGTAGATCTGACATGCCGCTATTGACACGGTGTACATTAAACAAAAATAGTTCAAACGATCAACCTTTGATTCTTTTTTTTTGCCATCTAACAAGCCTTTTATTTACAGTAAAACAATTTCTCTAGGTATGGATGCTTGCGTTTTGAATGTCGTTTGCACATCCTGTTTTGCTAGTGACAATATGACACATCTTGCATTATTAAAAGGATCAAATAAAAAAAATCTGTCATCATTTACTCACACTCTACTTGATCCAAACCAGTTCCTGTATTCCATTCCTGTATTCGTTTTTCCCACAATAAACAATTCTTCAAAATATCTTCTTTTGTGTTTAACAGAACAAGTTTGGAACAAGTTATTGGTAAGTAAATGATGACATTTTAAAATCTATCTCTTAAAAGTAAGCGATTAATTAAATATTTGATCTGTAATTTAAATGTCAAACCATTATGGGAATTTGTGGATCAAAATTGCGTTTCATGTGGTTGGAAACTTCATTGTTGGTGTTACTGTATAAGTTAGACTGCCTGTCTGTTCAAAAATCGCCAACTGGCCACACACAGACAGACATATTGATGCATGAGCAGAGCGATGGAGCCATAAAGAGCCGAGCAATGAGAGAGTTGTTGTGCCGGAGAGATGGAGAGGTAGGTGGGTTGGTGTGGGAGGGTTTTTTCTCTTTTTTTTGAAAGGATGAAAAGGAATAATGGAGGAGAAGGCAATGAAAAAAGGAGGAAAAAGGAAGGGAAGGCGCAAAAAGAGGGAGAGATGGAGGCTGTGATTTATTTGGCTGTTGAGCGATGACTCTCCCTGTGGAGAAAGTCCGTCTCGCTGGCCCTCGGCTGTGTCCAAGATTAATGGCGGCAACAGGAAGGTCACCTACACACACACTCGCACACACAGCCACATGAATACACAGTGGCACCAATTTGAGAGGTAAACAAACACACGTGAACAACACACCTTAAAGTTCAGCTGAACTCCTGAGTGAGCTTTAGGAGGGAGGTTTTCTCGCCCTGATCGTCCAGGTTCTGCTGATGATCGGTTTGTCAGGTTGCTCTTCAAAGTGCCGGACTGATTGCTGGAAAACATGAAAAGACACGTGAAAACAAACAACGGATTAACGCCCTTCACGGTCAAACAAGTTTCCATTGTGACACACTGTTGAGAGTTTCTGCTAGATATTCACTTACAGTTAAGCTTACACACCCCTTTTTTCTTTTCTTCAGTAAAATACTATGAACTTATTTCATAAAGAGAAGCAATATGCAATCTTGATCAAAAAAAAATAATAATTCATTGATTTAGCAATTTGTTTTTATAAAATTTGATATTTATTTTAATATATATATATATATATATATATATATATATATGGGGAGCGTGGTGGCGCAGTGGGTAGTGCTGTCGCCTCACAGCAAGAAAGTCGCTGGTTCAAGCCTCGGCTGGGCCAGTTGGCATTTCTGTGTGGAGTTTGCATGTTCTCCCCGTGTTCGCGTGGGTTTCCTCCGGGTGCTCTGGTTTCCCCCACAAGTCCAAAGACATGCACTATAGGTGAATTGGGTAAGCTAAATTGTCCGTAGTGTATAAGTGTGTGAATGAGAGTGCATGGGTGTTTCCCAGTGATGGGTTGCAGCTGGAAGGGCATCCGCTGCATAAAACATATGCTGGATAAGTTGGCGGTTCATTCTGCTGTGGCAACCCCAGATTAATAAAGGGACTAAGCCGAAAAGAAAATGAATGAATGAATGAATGAATATATATATATACACACACACACAAATTTTGAATATTAATAGAAGTAAAATTAACTACTAAACTTCTAATTTGTTAACTGTAATATATCAATTTAATATGTTACAATTTTATAATGTTTCCACAGAACTATTAAAGGAACACTCCACTTTTTTGAAAATAGGCTTATCTTATAAGTCCCCTAGAGCTAAACAGTTGAATTTCCATTTATGAATCCATTCAGCCAATCTCTGAGACTGGCAGGAGCACTTTTAGCTTAGCTTACCTTAATTTAGCTTAGCTT
>CAIGQV010018106.1:7948798-7976817 GCA_903798115.1 Danio jaintianensis | reverse complement strand
CAATACATCAATTTGTTCTCCAAATATAAATATATTAATTACATTTGAAATTGTAAATCTTTAGGCGTCACGGTGGCGCAGTGGGTAGCACGTTCGCCTCACAGCAAGAAGGTCGCTGGTTCGAGCCTCGGCTGGGTCAGTTGGCGTTTCTGTGTGGAGTTTGCATGTTCTCCCCGTGTTCGCGTGGGTTTCCTCCGGGTGCTCCGGTTTCCCCCACAGTCCAAAAACATGTGGTATAGGTGAATTGGGTAGGCTAAATTGTCCGTAGTGTATGTATGTATGTGTGTGAATGAGTGTGTTTCCCAGTGATGGGTTGCAGCTGGAAGGGCATCCGCTGCGTAAAACATATGCTGGATAAGTTGGCGGTTCATTCCGCTGTGGCGACCCCAGATTAATAAAGGGACTAAGCCGAAAAGAAAATGAATGAATGAATGAATGAATTTTAAATCTTTATTTGGTCATAAAACATCTATGACCAAATAAAGACAAGATAATGCAATACAATACATCCAAATATAAATGTATAGGGTGCACATGAGTTCAAAGTTTGAAAATACAACTTTGTATATACCTTCCATACTTTTTAGCAAACAACAACAACAACGTTTAAGATTAAGGCTACCATATGATTACAATGTAAAAAAAAAAGTGATTTTCCTATACTTAGACTTGAACAAATATCCTACTAAAAATGTAAAATTAATTTTCCTTAAATACTGACAGATAACGGTTCTTCTTTACGTTAAAAGAAATGTAAAATAAGATATCAAATAATTTATAAAAGTTAATAAAGAATGATTAGAAATGTGTATTGTAAAGCAAAAAGTTCTATTATATTATATATTATAAGTATAAAAAAAAGTTTATATTTTAAGTACAATCATATTTTGCAGTGCACACAGCATTTAATGCTAAGATTTCATGAGTTTATGATTTTCTGCTTTTATTCAAGACCTTTTTAAGGCCTTATATCATATTACGGCAGATCCAGACCTGCACTATCACTTGTCAAATTAATGAACAAACTAATGAATAAATAAAATAAATGAATAAAAATGACGAACCAAAAAAAAAAAAAAAGAAATTATATTACAAGAACTCCAAAAATTTGAAAGGTATACAGACTATTTTGAGGGATATTCTGTACTTCCTTTTTTACATTTTTAATTTCTATAGCTTCCAAGAATCCAAAAAGAGTCACATATTAATAAATAATGTTATGATAACTGTTTTAAAATTAAGTTATGACCGAATTGCCTAATGTTACAGTTAAGAAATAGTTTGATAACAAGCAGGAAATGTTCATGGGCCAATGACATGACCACATTGAAATGGTCTATAGTGCATATAAGACAGGTCACACGCACACAAATAATAATAATACACAACTGTTGATAATCACATCTACAATCATTGTATCCTCCCACAATCTCCCTTTCTCTTCCTCCTCAGTATAGTGTTGTGTGTCCATGTTTCCTGCACTCTTCCTGCTGTGTTGGCAGTGGTCTGTGTGAGGCTATGGAACTTGGCCTGCCTGACATTTCCTTTCTTGCTCCAAAAACTGGGTCAGTAACAGAAGAGTTTCCTCTGCCTTGTGCAGCAGCTCACCCAACGCAAGGGTCAAGATGTCTCCAGAGACTCTGTTTATTGTTGTACTTTATTACAGTATTGTGTGACAAACCCTATTTTACACAATTAAGCCGCTCCACTAACAGGCAGCATGGTTTAACAGGGTTTGCACAGAGGCAGTGGAGATGTTGTATGACTGTGTCATTGACCTGTAAGAACAGCTGCCGTTGTCTGAAGAAGTCTGAAGGACTCTCTGTTCTCTGCTGAGGTCTGAAAGTCACAGACCTGATAATCGCTGATCTGTGATTGGCTAAAAAAACAACTTCCTCCCAGAGTGACGCACACCAGCCGGAATAACTCTAAATTATCATTTCAGTGGTCTGCACTGCATTGTTTATCGTCGACTTCTGTATGAACAGTAGTTACTTTACAGATCAAACCAGAAAGATTTCTGTCCCTAAATGGAAAGTTTATTCCACCAAAAATCTGATGCTTTAAAATTGTAAGGCATGTATATTTTGGTTGATTGTATCATATGACATTCATGTTTCACCTGCTGTTTTAATCTGTCTCTTTTGTCCACTTCAAAAACGTGGAGTCTGTAGGTGACCTTTCAATGCAATACTTCAAAATGAACTCACGCAGTTTACATTTGAAATAAAAAACACAATGGAAAGTGAAGATAACTTATAAGCAGGACTGGTGAATGAACATTACATTTACATTAATATTACATTACATTTGTAATATCAGTTGTATTATACACCTTCAAATGAATGATTTCAGATAGTACATTTTAAATCAGATATAGCTAATACACAACCCATAACATTTAAGAGTTAAGATTAAGTAGCTATACAGACATAAGAAGAAGCTCACTCACTCACTTTACTTTGGCTTTGTCACCACATGGAATATACCGCCAATTACTCTGGCATATGCTTTAACCACTGAGTCGCCATGCCGCCCATAATAAGAAGCTAAATAATTATAATAAATCTAGTCAAAATTACTGTATGTAATGTTGCAGACATGAAGCTAAATCTAGTGTGTTATGCTAATTAGGGATGTACGATGTATAGTTTAAGTATCGATATCGCATAGTCACATTGCAGGGTTATTGCAAAGTTTGACCATAATAAAGCAAAAATTTATCATTTGCATGTGTTTTTATAAGCCTGTAACTGTGAGTATTTCAAGAGTGTTTAAAGAATCCTGGCACAAGAAATTATAACGTTTGGAGGTTTAACAGAGATTAACTGTATTTAAATATTTATACAATTTATACAAAGACTATATAGTGTTATTTTACATTTGATTATTACATTTATGTACCTGAATAATGATAGACTCCCCTGAAAAATGGTAAAACACTGCTTATTTCATTTGTGTCTTTGCTCTATTATTATTTAGGTATGTTTGTAATTTGTTCATTATATTTCATGCTGATGTATTCTCTACAGAATAATCCCAATTAATCTAAATGAATGAATTCATACCAAATAAAGCTTTTCAAGACATCTGGAGAAATTGTTTTCAAATCGCAATATTGTAGAAAAACTAAATATCAGATTTTTCCAATATTGTGCAGCCCTGATGCAAGAACAACAATTTAACTATGGTTTTATGATTTTTAGTAAACACACATCTATGACTGAACATAACTGAAGTGCATTTATTATCAAAAGAATTTAATGTCGCATCCTTTATATTAGATTTGGAAGTTTTATTGTATAAAAAACCAACAAACACACACACATTTCTAACTACCTCTGGAATTGAACAAGCTCAAAATAGGTTTCATATTCTATTTATATATGAATTTAACATCATCCACTGTACTTGTGATGGATCGACAAAAACTAATCTTAATCCAGTTATAAACAGGAGTCATGAAGAGTTTTTAATTAAGTATTTACTATTTTTCAATTAAGCTTTTTTTATAAAAAAAACCTTGATTTTATTTCAGCATTTAGATGTGCTCACAAAAGCTTAATCATGTTTGTTTTGATGTGTGAGAACCCAAGAGGTTTATTATTGTGTGTTACTTGGCACATCTGAGCTTCAACAAGAGTCAATGAAGTTTGTTCATGTGTGTCAAACAGGTTTGGTTGAGCTTCTGTTTATGTTTGTTGATCAATGCTTATATGTTAATAAAAGCTTACATTATTAATCATGTGATCATGTCTCTTCAGAATACTTGGATTAAACTGTTCAATTCATACTGATTTATAATTATTTTATCCCTTTATAAACCTTTTGAAGCATCAAAATATTTGGGGGGAGTTTCAACAGACAATGGAAAGACTATCATTTTTTATTTTATGTTAAGTAAGCAAATTTCAGTGAGTGAATGATGACAATATTAATCTTGGAGTAAAATAACCCTATAATATTTGCCATCTTTTGTCAAATTATTCTTAACATTATAGTTCACCCAAAAAAGAGAATTCTGTCATCATTTACTCACCCTTGACTTGTTTAACAACTATTTGACTTTTTCTTCTTTTAAACAGAAAAGGAGATATTTTGAATAAATCTAAAAAACCTGAAACATTTGACTTCCATAGTAGTTGTTTTTCCTACTATGAAAGTCAATGGTTACAATTTTTCAGCTTTCTTCAAAATATCTTCTTTTCTGTTCAACAGAAGAAAGACGCTCATAAAGGTCTAAAGATTGAGTAACAAGTTAATTTTTGGGTGAACAACTATCCCTTTAAATAGATCAGTCATTGATTTTTTTTTAGTCTGACAAAGTTCTGGCTCTTCCAGTAACAAAGCCGATATGCCAGATTCCATGCCAGATTCTCTCTGTATGCCTAACCAGTTTAAACGGGTGTAACTTTCATTTTCCATTCCTTTGTTAGCTTTTTCACATCTCTCAAGCTCTTTTGCTGCTTTACAGATACCCTCTATCTTTCAGATGCATTCCTCATATCTCGACTGTTTACTCCTCCCTCTTACCCACTTTTACAGTGGTCTCTAGTCAGTGGCATCTGAGACCTTGTGGGTTAAAATGCAGTGCAGTTGAGGGAACATTTACATTTACGGCCGGAGGTTTGTGGTATTTCAGTGTCACACTACAGACATCCTTTGACAAATATTAGATTCTGTTGATATTGGTATTACATGACATTACATGTAAATTTTCCACTGACATCTTGATGTTTTCTGCTCATTGTAAAGACTCCAAACCAGTCTGGTTTTATGTCTGGTCAGTGCCGTCCATATTACCATTGCATCAATTAGCTTACATCTCAGACATACAGTGCCCTCCGCCAATATTGACACCTATGGTAAATAGGAGCAAAGAAACCTGTGAAAAAATGTCTTTATTTTTTCATATTTTTTATCTTTTGTCCTAAATATTAACCAAAAAAAAGACCCTTGAGTTTGTTTTTGAATGAGAGTAGGTTTTTTCTGGTTGGTTGTGGTTGTTGCTGCTGAAAACCTTTCAAACTATTTGCTATAATGTACTGTATAGGTGACGTTGGGTTGTAGTTTTGAAGAACCAAACTAATGTCTTTAATTCTCCAGCTGTGATGTCCACTCAAACCACTTGGTCCACTCAAACCACTCTTGAGAGTGCATTTGGAAAAGACAGAAACACATCCTCTTCCAGACTGGTTCATAACACTTTCAGTAGACTAAAATTTCCTAATTATTGCTCTGATGGACAAAATGGGCATTTTTAAAGGGCACCTATGATGAAAATCATCCTTTTTAAGCAGGACAGAACTGTGTGTAGGTATAGTGTGTCCACAGTCATATTGGGGTGATATAAAGGCAATAAGTCTCTTTTTTTTAATTTCCTGATGTTGAAATAGCATCCAAATCCCTCCCATTTTGAGGCCGACCGCAACTTGACGTAGGAGCGCGGTTTCCCCGCCCACTGCATTGATTGACAGCTGCGTATTAACATGTCTCCGAAGTAACGCCTATAATCATATCCACAAGACAGAATGTGCGCAAAGCAACTGGGAATAAAAGATCTGTTCAGCTCGCTAGGATCATCAATCATCATCAAATGTGATCAAGAGTGAGTTTTACAAGTTTAACACGTTTTTAAAACAGTGCATGTCTGTAATTAATTACAGCGATTTACTTCAGCTTTACTTTATCACCACAGCCGCATGTCAGTACAATTATAAAAGAAGACGCTTCAATCCCGGGTTGTGGATGTTAAATCAGGTTTATCTTGTACATTAACATAACGGATATCCATACAGCAGTGGATATTAATGTGTATCCGTGTGTTTGCCATGCAAAAACAGTGCAAAGCTTAACGCGCGAGCAGTCTGTGTGTGTGTGTGTGTTCGCTGTGTGTGCGCGTGTGTGTGTGTGCGTGCGTGAACTTTGTAACGACATTGTGTGTGACTCATCATTGCAACTCCACAACAAATACATCAAATAATCATTGGGACAGTTCTTACTGTAATATTTCTTACAAACGTTACGTGAGATCTGCTTCCTTCATGTCTGTCTGTTATCTGAGGCAGCTGAAGGCGGAGATTGAGGAACACTGACAGGCACGTGGGAACGGTGGGTGGGGAGGACTAGCATTAAAGGCACAGTCCACCAAAACAGCTACAAGATGCTAAGAGCTAAAAATTACAAACTTCTGAAAGGTATAATAAATAATCTGATGGGTGTTTTGAGCTGAAACTTTACAGACACATTCTGGAGACACAAAAGACTTATATTAAATCTGGAAAAAGGGGTAAACTAGGTGCCCTTTAATGTTTCCTTATGTGAAGCTCACCAGAAGTTTTCCCAATCTTTTTGCTTTTACCTATTGCGATGAATAACTTGTCCAATGCAATACTGTATGTATTAAAAAAGGCAACATATCACCAAAAAAACGAGGCTTCTGCCCATATCAGATTTTCTTGTTGTGATTAATTGTTGAAGCTTATATCACAATACACGGTATTATCATGGTATAGACCTAAGCTGCAAAAAAGATATCTTTAACAGGTATAATAACCAATAAATACTTTGCATATTGTTTTAATGTACACTGTAAAAAATATCTTTTAATAAAGTTTCTGTATTTTTTATGTTTTCCGTTTAATTACAGACAGTTGTGAATTGCATTATAGGATCTCTGCTTTTGCTGTTTAAAATTCATCTCTACAGTTTAACAAAGTGACTTTTATTGGCATTTTAGTAGTTTGAAAAATATAATATATAATAAATAATATGGAGAAATGGCAGTTTATTACCAGGTCATTGTACCGTAATAAACTACACCAACCCAAACAATATATCACTTTAAACTATTAAAAATGATTTTTTTTTAAATGTTAATAAAAGTCACTTTTTCTAACTTATCAAGGTTTAAAGCTGTTGGAAGAAAGATCAAGGTCCCATAATGCAATTCAAAAGCATAAATAAACGAAAAAAAAAAAAAAACATGAATCACAAAATACGGAAAACTGTTAATTCTTGGATATTTTTGTACAGCGTATATACATATTGAGAGTGAATATATTTTTGAAACAAATTAAATTGCAAAAGGATGCAAAAATACTATAACACTTACAATAATTATCTCTCATTAGTAAACATTTGTAAATGCATTAGGGTTAAATCAACAGTAAAAAAATAGCCATATTATAGATAAAATTCATATAAAAAGTACACCTGCATTTTATTTATCAACTCCATTTAATAAAATGATAATGACTTTTGATGTTAATGTGTTAACTAAGAAATTACCATCACCTAAGACTAATAAATGCTTTTGTAGTTTTCATTACATTGACTTTAGTTAAATTAATGTTAACAAATGTAAAACAGAGTTAACGAACAACAGGCCTAAAAGTAATCAGAATTTTCAATGTCGTAGGCCAGATCAACATGTGAAAATGTTAATGTTTGAAAATAAATCGCCTATTAAGTCTTTAAGCATTCAAGCATGTTGTGATAATCAACCACTGAAATGCAACAATATGAATATTCTTAAAAGGCACTCCAAAAGATTAAACAATAAATAATTTGTCAATCATAGTATTTTTAACTTCCCAATATATCAATATCATGCACGTTTATTATCAAGAAATTTTCCTGAAGTCTGCAGTACTATAGTGGTAAAGTGGGTGCTATCAGCTCAGCTATTCTGTCCTGGCTGAGTCATGTGCCACATTAAGACATCGGGCCATATGAGGTCATTTAAAAAGCAGCAATAAATAGCAAGAGCAGACTGGCATGGCATGACGTTTTCAGTTTTCTGTGGCTCGTGGATGCGGGTGTTGTAAAACCCGCTGATTAAAGAGGTTCTTCAGCAACTCTGAGGTCCCACATTCAAACCTCAAGCTTTGATCTCCACAGACCCTGATGAGCTGCCTCAAGAACAAGAAGCTGACTTTAGTACGAGTGAGCTTTAGGAAGTGTGCGACTGTCATGTCAAATGTGTTTCCACTGCAGAAGCGCAGTTAAAAAGTTAAAAAGATACACTGGACAAACCATGATGTTCTTAAACTCTTCTATCTTTTATAATTTTATAGATATTATTATAACATACCCACCCTTATGCTGTTTTAACACTGCCTATTGTTGCGTGTAACAAAATCCCAATGCAGTTTTACCATGTAATTGAAAATAAATGGCCATCAAGCAAAAATGCAACAATAAAATTAACAATAATAATAATAATAATAATAATAATAATAATAATAATAATAATAACTACCTTAATAAAAATATAATTAAAATTAAGTCAATATCATTATAGATCAGAAACAAATTCAGAAACAAATCTGAATAATAATATTTATTTGTATTGTATTTATTTGTATTTATAATATTTATTTATTATTGTAATTATTTATAATAATAATAATAATAATTATTATTATTATTATTGTTACAATAATTAAACTATTATTATTATATTATTAATAATATAAATATATTGTTAATAAACATATCCTCAATAAATAACTCTCATAATAATAATAATAATAACAATTATTATTATTATTATTATCATCATCATCATTAGCAGCAGCAGCAGCAGCAGCATTATAATTGCTGTTGTTTTATTCAAATAATAATTTAATAAACCAAAATCATAATTGAAGCAAATAACAACACTGAATAATAATAATAATAATAATAATAATAATAATAATTTTTCATAAACTAAAATGCAATTGAATCAAATTTAGCTGAAAAACAACAATAAAAATAACAGTTATGATTTTTAAACTTACAAAGTTCTCATATTATAATTTTTTTACTATTATTATATTCAAACTATGATATTATATATCTGATTGTGATCAGGATTTGACTTTTCAATGCTAGGATGGCTAATTCTTTAACATAGTTAAATAATAATAATAATAATAATAATAATAATAATAATAATAATATGCTTCTTAAATTTATAAAATGCTCTTGTGCAGGATTAGATATATAAATATACAATTTCAGCACTGTTTAATTGTTTGCTAACTATAATATTTAAACTCCTTCAATAAGATGCACCGCAGATCTCTGTCTCCTATAGATTAAATCAGTGCAGTATTAACCCATCTCCCACCTGTCTTTGCTTTGGGTTTGAGTGGTTCCCTTTCCAGCTTCTCCTCGTGCTCCTTCCAGCGGCGTACCTGCTCCTCGCGCATTTTCAGGAAGAGCATCTTCTTCTGCTCGTCGTTCAGAGCGTCCAGCACATCCGGGTCGATGTACATGTCCTTCAGGATCTGCTGCAGCATGGCCGAGTGTGTGGAGTGTGTCCTCAATGTATCCTGAGAACTTCAGATGGAAAATGAAGATGAGGATGAAGACGGGTCTGTTCACCACACACACGCTCACATCACTGACCGGCAGCCATACAGAGGACACACCGTCACTGTTTGTGAGAGAAAACACAAATTACAGCATCGGGAGGAATAATGGCATCCGAGTTCTTTAAGAGTTGATTTTCTCTTCCTCTTCCTGTGCAGTTTTGTGTGTTTGTGTCAGTGTTATTTCTTTCTTTCTTTCTTTCTTTCTTTCTTTCTTTCTTTCTTTCTTTCTTTCTTTCTTTCTTTCTTTAAATATGCTAATTAAATACATTTTGTGCATTTACATTAATAATAATAATAATAATAATAATAGTGTTATTTTACAGTTGAATTATTTAGTCTTAGTTTTTAATACATAACATAAACCCAAAATAATTCTTCTTCTTCTTATAATAATAATAATAGTAGTAATAGTTGTAAATAATATTGTTTGTTCAACCACACAGATGGAGCAACAGAAAAATGTGAAAGATTTTTAGTTATTTAAATAACAAATAAATTAAATTAATTTATTGCAAACATTTGTTGCAGTTTTGTGTGCTGCATTTTTATTAATGATAGATTTTTATTATTTGTTATTTTTTATATAGATTAATTATGGTGATTATACATAAACATTGTCCTGATAAAGGGATAATATAGATATATATTTAATTGATTATTACAAGTGCAGTATTATTTATATTTTTTATAATATGTATTTATAGGGCTGTCACTTTCAATGTCAAGTTACTTTAAAAGCCATAAATTAAACATGTTAATATGTTATATGTTGTTAAATTATTATTTTTGGAATAATATAATTATATATTGGAACAGTGGGTAGCGCTGTTTCCTCACAGCAAGAAGGTCGCTGGTTCGAATGAGTGAGTTGGCAATTCTGTGTTTGCATGTTCTTCCCGTGTTCGTGTGGGTTACCTCCGGGTGCTCTGGTTTCCCCCACAAGTCCAAATACATGCGGTACAGGTGAATTGGGTAAGCTAAATTGTCCGTAGTGTTTGTGTGTGAATGAGAGTGTATGGGTGTTTCTCAGTAATCGGTTGCGACTGGAAGGGAAAATATGTAAAACATATGCTGGATAACTTGGCGGTTCATTCTGCTGTGGCAACCCCTGATTAATAAAGGGTCTAAGCCGAAAAGAAAATGAATGAATGAATGAATGAATTAATTAATTAATTATATATTTAAAAAATAAATTTACACTTTCATTTAGTCATAGGTTTTAACAATATAGCATAAAATCAAATAGCTTATTATTATCATTGTTATCAATGCTGTTATTATTATTACTACTATTATTATTATTACAATGGATGGCAAATGAAATTATTTAAACAATAAGAAGAAAAGATACACTGTCAACTTAACACTGTCAAAAAAAACTAATATTCAAAAATTATTTATTTAAAAAAATATTTACATTCGATTTAAGTATATCACTTTTACATTAAGGACTCTCATCATAAATAAGCAATACAGTATCAAAAAGTCAGGAGTGTAACTACAACTACAACACATGCTTCTCCTCTTTTTAGGCCTGACTGTAGTGATTCTTTAGGTAGAGCATGGTGTGTTCACTTCTGCTGTCAGCAGCTCTCACTCTCTTTTCCCAAAACACTTTTGCTCTAAACTTTGTCTTATTTTGGCCACAAATGATCGTGCATTCTGTGAACTCTTTACAGGGACAGTTCACCAAAAAAGTTAAGAAAAAGGAAGAAAATCCACTCCCAAATGGTTTCAAACATTTATGAGTTTCTCTTTCTGTTGAACTCAAAATAATATATTCTGGAAAATGATAAAAACAAGCAGCCACTGGAAGATAGCAACCGGTTTCCAACATTCTTCAAAATATCTTCTTTTGTGTTCACACAAAGAATAAAGCTCAAACATATTTAAATATGAGTATACACCGACAAAATATTTTAGCAAATCTTTGGTGAACAATCCCTTTAAGAGAGACGTCAGACGACTTCAAAATTTAAGAAAAAATCCGAGATCACATCACACACAAAACATACACAAACAGCAACTGAAACAAAACAACGCCTGCCCGTATATTAAAAACACTGCAGTTAATGTCGAGACACGTAGAAAAACGGTGACAAACAGAAAGAAAGTTTAAAAAAGACGGAAGAACGCTTGTTTAAAGTGAAATATACTTACAGCTGGGCGCGGAAGCTCCACGGCAGACTTTACTGAGGAGAAGTGAGTGAGAGCTTCTTGCCTTTGTGTATGACTTAGCTGGTGACATCACAGCATTCCATAGTCAGTCAGTCTCTCTCTCTCTCTCTCTCTCTCTCTCTCTCTCTCTCTCTCTCTCTCACACACACACACACACACACGCACAACGGTTCATTTACACACTCTCCCTTCTCAGAAACACACACTTCCTCTCCGTTCCTGTAACTCTGGAGAGAAACTCAGGAAGCAGAGCTCAGCTGTTGAAGTATCAGCATCCTGTTTAACAGAGAGGGAGAGGAGGAGCGGCTGAGGGAGGAAAAGAATCACACACTTCACTCTCGAGCAAAGGAATTCACATTACAAACATTTAAATGGACGAGTCGAACTTTTGACTACTCAGCGCCTTTTATTCACGAAAAGATAACTAAATGACTCACTTCCTCTCTCGTTGAAATATTCAGCAATGATGAGCAACATTTTATAGAATTTTTTTGTCAATAACAGAACAAAAATGACACTATTTCACAAGTAGCTAAAAGCCGTTAAAACAGCAAATGAGTTTAATAAGTGGTAGATGGTTTACTCTTACCACACACCAGAGGGCGCACGAGAGCAAAACGCTCACTTTAACCCTTCGGTCTCTTTATGGATGTTTCTGGATTTTGTTTTGTTTTTGTTTTTTAAGATTACGTTGTCTGTGTAATTTGTTGAAATATAAATGTTTCACTCTCATGAATCTATTTTTCGCTATATAGTAACAAGAACTTACACTTAATGTCTTCAGGACAAATGTGTCTCCAATGAAACCCGTTAAATAGGTATTTGATTCTAATGCAAGCAACAAGTCACATATTCTTCAGGCTTCAACTTTTATGGCAAGACTTCAAAACTATGTATGATTAAAAACAAATAAATAAATTTAATATTTTGACGATTTTCTTTCAGGTTTGGTCATGTGGAACAAATAATCACTTTTTTTTATTGTTTTCTGCTTTTGAGCACTGCATTTCAAATTAATAACAATTATAAAATTGTGTGTTGTTGGTCTTAATATATTTTGTTTGAGTTTGTTTTGTATGTATACTAAGAAATTTGTATGTATGTGACTGCTATTTTATTTGTGTGTTGTTTATGTGCCACTGCAGAAAAATGAATAATAAAAAATGATGTTGCTTTCTGATTATTGACTTACTCAAGATTGTAATAATTAAAATATATGAATAAATCTGATTGGCTCTTAGTATACAGTATATGGAAAATAATAGATTTTAACTGTTGTTGTTGATTTTTATCATTATATATTTTTTTCATTAAAAACAGTGGCATTATGTAAATAAACTGCAATTTAACGTTTTACATTTTTTGGTAGTTATAAGTGCTGTGGCTGGTAAAGAAATCTATGTCAGCAATTTCGTAAAAAAAGTTCAAATATGATTTTTTTTTATGTTTTTTTATAGAACTACGTGTAACTTTTATAACTGATACACAAATGTTAGTTTTAACTAATATTGATCCCCTCGGAATAACATCAGTTATTCTTTGTTTTAATCATTTTGAACATGCATCCTGACACTCAGATATGTTGCATTTTATAATCTCATTGTTTTTTTCTCTATTCTCACTGTGTATAGTGTAGATGACGACTTTTATCTGCACGTTTACCGAAATAAAAAAAACAAATCTAGGGAAGGAGTGAAATATCTATAACAAATGGTAGCTTGCGTTTGCTTCTGTTGCTACGGTTTACTGAAGTTTAATCAACAGCGCCATCTTCTGTTTTTCCACGAACAATGCGTTAAAAATGGACTTGAATACGCTGGATTCGAGGCATAATTCAGACAAAAAAGTTTAATAAAAATAATGCAATTTTGCTGTTAATTTACCAATATTTATGTGACTTTCTTTCTTCAGTAAAACGTTAAAGAAGATTTTTTTAGCTGAAACCGTTGTCCTTGAAGATTTGTGAAATCAACGTCAACAGCTACCAGAATTTTGAGAGTCAATAAAACATGTACAGGGTAAACAAAATTAATACCCCTGGTTCCTGATGATGCATTGAGGTCTTGGGAAGTGAAACGACTGGTCTATGCAAGAAACTGAACATTATATTAAATAATTTCCTTTAATTCACAGCCTCGACAAACAGTCTTGAATGTGTTCATGACAGTCTATATTGTGAGCTTCCAGTTTAAGATAGAAATTTTCTTTAATGTTCCAGTAATATAAAAAAGAAGGAAAAAAGAAAGAAAGAGAGAAAAACGCGGATGATATAAGGGTGAGTAAATTAACAGCAAACATTTATTTTTGAAAAAGGGGAAATTATGCAATAGTTTATGCATTCTCATGTTGTTGTAAACATGACTTGCTTCTCTGAAACACAAAATGGGAAATTCTGAAGAATTACTCAAAACAAGGCCATTTCACAAAGATCATGATGTCAATATCAAACAATAAATTAATGCCACACACTCAAAAAATACATGGGTTTTTGGAATGGATGATAGTTTGACATTTTGCTCTACAACATGGTTTGCTAACACAAGCTAAAATGTGCATTTTGAGCAAGTAATAATTAATTTAGAAAACAAACATTCCTGTTAAATTGCATGAGACTGGTTGAAATATGAGTGTGTGTGCAGTTTACACTTTACAACAAAATATTCAAGTTAAATTATGTTGACCACAGACTTTATATATTACTCATGAATTTAAAAAATACATTTTAAAAATCCCCAAATCTTTAGGAAACCACATAGCTGACTCACAAAAGCAGTGCTCACTAGAAATGCAGAGGTCTGAATATAAGGTTTGTACAATCAGATTAGAGTATTGCAGCAGAAGGGAAGCTACTTAAGTTTCAAATGGTTAGTATCACTAATGAACAGCATCTGAAGTCACAAGGACTATTTTCAAAGTTATTTTAAATTGATTTCTTTTTTCCTTTTTCATGTTTTATCCAACCAATTCTTGCTGGTGCATTCTGTTGTAATTACATTTTCTGAATCAATATCAACACATAAATAAACATATATCTTTTTATGAAAACATCTATTTTGTTGGAGACGTTTTTATTTAAGCAAGTGCTTACTAATTGTTTCAAATCATATTTAATTTTTAAAAAAGTGAAAAAAATCCATTCTAAAAACCCATATTTTTTTTCTTTCACTTAACACCCCCAATACTCTATCGCAAATGAAGCATGAAAGGTTTTTTATTCAAGCAAATGCTTATTAATTGTTTCTAATATTTTATTATAATATCTTATTTGTTTTATTTCGGCTAGCTTTAATAAAATAATAATAATAATAAAATAAATTAAATAAACATTTAAGGTCAATATTATTAGCCACCTTAAACAATATTTTTTTTCCCGATTGTCTACAGAACAAACCATCATTATACAATGATTTGCCTACCCTCACTAGCCTAATTAACCTAATTAACCAAGTTAAACCTTTAAATTGCACTTTATGCTGAACACTAGTATCTTAAAAATATCTAGTAAAATATTATGTACTGTCATCATGCAAAATGCATTTTGAAGTTCCTTGAGTACTCAACAGGGTATTTGAAGCACCTTTACTTTTTACAGTGCATGGCAAAGATAAAAGAAATTATTAGAAAAGTTATTAGAAATTAGTTGTTAAAACTATTATGTTTAGAAATGTTTTGAAAAAATCTTGCTGTTAAACAGAAATTGGGGAGAAATATACAGGGGGGCTAATCATTTGGGAGGGCTAATAATTCTGACTTCAACTGTATATAATGTCAGCATCTTTAATGTCCAATTCTTCCTCTTACATCTTTAGCAACTGTTTTCAAGTGTTTTTATATAATATTAATGTTTTAGACATTGGATTAATGTTTGACAAGGTCATATGACCCCTAATTGATGGATCAATCAATCAATCAATCAATCAAGTTATGTATTTGAGCAAAATGTAATTGTGATGTTTCCTGTAAACTACTGATGACATTTTCTCCTAATTTAAATTAAACTGTTGCAATTGCAAAAAAAGGTTTTTGTTTTGTTTTTAAAAGAAATTGAATACTAATGAAATCAATATTTGGTGAAATAACCTGACTCTCAGTATGCAATTTATGTGCTTTTGTCAGTTTTAGTTTTGTATTTTTAAATATTATTTGTATATTTTCAGTTGTCATTACATTTTTTGTGATTTCATTTGCTTTTGATATTTTTATTATTACTTTTTAATTTATGAAACAATTTATCAATAGTTTTATCAATATTATATATCAGTTTTATCAAAAGTTTTATCAATATTAATTCATTCATTTTCTTTTCGGCTTAGTCCCTTTATTAATCTGGGGTCGCCACAGCGGAATGAACCGCCAACTTATCCAGCATTTGTTTTACGCAGCGGATGCCCTTCCAGCTGTAACCCATCACTGGGAAACATCTATACACACTCATTCACACACACACACACACACACACACACACACACACACACACACACACTACAGACAATTTAGCCTACCCAATTCGCCTATACCACATGACATCACACAGAAATGCCAACTGACCCAGCCGGGGCTCGAACCAGCGACCTTCTTGCTGTGAGGCGATTGTGCTATCCACTGCACCACCGTGCTGCCCCCAATATTAATATTTAGCTTCAAATTATTTGATTTCAGTAATGTCCTGTCTTAATGTCACAAATTTATATTTTATTTTAGTACAATTAAACTATAAAAACACTCAATTATGCTGTGAATTGTATTTTTACAGCTGGGTCTATTAAAAAATGTTTTAGATTTTGTTAAAATAATATCAAAATTTTAATATATAAAAAAGGAAAATTTGCTAATGATGATTTGTTGACAATATTTAGCCACCAGATGGCGCATCTCTACAGTCCTGATGAAAAACTCAATGACTGTCAAAGGGACTTTATTAGCTTTCTAAAAGAGACATTCAGGCAGTGCACAGAAACCTTCAGTTCATCCAACGTGAAAACTACAATTCAAGCTTGTTCATGTTGTTGATGGCTCCTCAAGACACTCAAGACTGAAGCAGACACTATTAGCTGTTTTCAATAAGTACTGATGTTTGGAACAAACCACATATGTTAGCAGTAGATTCTTCCAACAGTCAAAAAATAGGCTACATGTAAATTTAAGTGTTGAGTCTAAACAGAGACTATAATAGCCTGAATTTGAAAGAGCAACTGACTAAAGACGAAACCAGACAAGGCTTGTGCTTTGGATAGATAACCTAAAATTGGCTTTTTGATGAAAACACCACACCCATCAGCGCTGTAACACAGAAATAGGTCACTACTGACTCATTTGAGGCGCAACTAGGCCTAGTGCTAAACATCTGGACTCTGTGAATGAATGAAAACCACAGCGAGAACAGACAGTGTTTTCTTTTTGAACCACAGTTTTCTGTTTTATTTTAGCATTTTGTATTTTATTAGTACTTCAGCTTCAACATATTTTATTTCAGCCAAAAAAAATTCAACTGTTTTAGCAATATTAGTAGCCCTGCTTCTGCATCAACTTTATTATTTCTCACTTTATTATCCTAAAACATTCTATTTGCAATTTTCTATATTATTATACTATTCACATGTATGTGTTTAGAAGAAGTCCTGGTGGAAAATGCCAACATATGCTGGTTAGGTAGGCTACTGATTTTACTGATCATGTGCTAGTTCTTGCTGGTCATTTGCTGGTCAGCATGTGACCAACAAAGAACTAGCTTAAACAAGTATCCAATTACTCTAGGCCTAGCATATGCTGTTTTTTTTTTTTTTTAGGTAAACAGGCACTACAAACTTCCACATTTTTGGTAAAACATGGGCACAGTAAATGATTACAGATTGTTCATTTTTGAATTAATTATTCCTTCACAGATAGTCTATAGGAGTGATAACCATCTCAAGTCGTAAGATGGCGCCAATTAGCCATTTTAACTCAACAAGGACTGCAGAATTGTGGGGAAAAAAGTTGAACAGCTACATCAGTAGTCTACAGTACAACCTAAATGTCATCACGTTGGTCACCAGGCGTAAAACCAAAGCCTATTTTTATTTACTATACAGCAACAGCGATCATTGTAAGCACTAGCACTGTCATTCTGACAAGTGCTAGCTTTTTACATTGTCAGAATGACAGTGCTAGTGCTTACAATGATCGCTGTTGCTGTATAGTAAATAAAAATAGGCTTTGGTTTTAGATCTCTTGAACACATTAGTGAAGCTTTCTATTTCATGGCTGATCATCATTTATAAGGAACAGATCTAAATAAAACTTAAAACACACTGCAGCCAGTAAACTGAAAACTCAATGACCTAAAACAACAGTTTTGAACCTTTTTCCATTATTTTTGCTACCTATCAATAACGTTTATACCTTGATAAAAATGTTCAGGCGCAGGTGCAGGACGCAAACTACGCATTTTCAATTCATAGATATTTACATTAGATGTCGCCTACCCTGTTGTTGTCTATTGGAATTAATGCGTCAATGGAGCCGCCATTTTAGTACAGGGTAGCGCTCCTTTGAAATGAATGCGGGACCAAGGTGCAGTGGAGGACTGTGGCCATCCAGAGCCAGAGATATACACATATATCTATGATCGGGAGTTTTCCCCGGTGGTCAGTACGCAAATATCTTTTTAAATTACGAAAATTATAATTTTACATCACTTTTCTACGTCGATGGATCAGTGACCGCATGGGCATTGCCGATAAAGTGTGTGTTTGTGTGCATGGAAATGTATTATCCTCCCTCCCTGTTAAATTTGGTCTAATCCGTGTCCTGAAACACACCCCCTCTCCTGCTTTCACTTCTCATTCTAACGGAGGGAGCGATTCGTTTGTGAATGAATCCCCGTTATGAACGACGTTCACTTAGCCGACAATAATAGTTTCTAGCACCGCAACGTCTTGTTGTCATATTTCTTTTTCATTGTTTGCTGATTTTATTCAACAAAACTAGCATAAGCCTAGAATTCAGTGCAAGTTGATGCTACTTTGCCTTATGATCAGTGCAGTGAGAGACTGTATTATCATCAATAACGTTACTTGTTGAGCACAAAAGTTTGTAACATACAAAAAACGTAAAAAACAAAATCTTACCTATGAAATGTTCTGCCTTTGTGCTTTGTTTTCTTTGTTTGCTCGTTACTACACCCGTAAGCAGCGCTAAAGTCCAGCATCTTCACATTGGCACACTGTCTTGACTAGTGCGGTTGAATGACATTTGTCCTGGGAGCCCTGTACAAATGTGGCGGCGCTATTGACGCATGCTCAGGGTCCGTATGCGATATCTAGTGTATATAGTCTATGCATTTTTTTAAGCAGATCACCTGAAACTAACTGCCACGTGATTAATGATGTCGAGCCATGGATAGGATACCACGCTGATTGGCTGGTGGCACCACAAGAACGCGCTTGCAAGTTTAGCTATGAAAAAAAGCGCGGCATTTTATTCTGACAGGACGACGAGAGGCTGGTATCTTTGATAGAAAGTGCGATAAATTTACAGTTTTGGTGTGTGTGTGGATACACATCACATAATTTATGGACGGTCTGGGTATCGTTCTCCATCTTGGGAGTTAAAAGAGTTCGAAGAGTTCCTTCAAAAATGGCTGTTTTTAAAAAGAAGTCAAAGATAACTTTGCTTCAGGTAAGTTCATTTGACACTTTAATATTTTCCTTAACAGTAGGCTATTTGTATGAGAAATAAAAGTCACAATTAAGTGAATACTGTAAATCACTGTCCAGTTGTCCAAAAGCATTATTTGGTAAAACCTTTACAGTTATCGGACGGACATTCGCAAGCATGTATAGCTTGCTACGAGAACTGGAACTTCACGAGCGTTAAAAAGTAGCCTATATTCTAGTTACGAAGCTACAAGAACATTGCAGAATAAAATTTCTAAGTACTAAGAACTTTCGGAAGCCTACATTGTCCATGTTGTCATTATGTCATTCACGTTACAAGACCATTGTCATTTGTGTAGCTTTACTGTTATTCATAAATCCTTTCCCGTGGCCTGATGGCATAGTAAAGAGTCCACATTGAGTATCCATTCGAGTATTTCTCGCCTATTGTTTTTCGAGTTGACCTACCATAGCTACTCGGCTCACATAGGCCTACAGAATAGTAATTCATGTCCGCATGTCTTTGGACTTGTGGGGGAAACCGGAGCACCCGGAGGAAACCCACGCGAACACGGGGAGAACATGCAAATGCCATCTGATAGCCGAGGCTCGAACCAGTGACCTTGCTGTGAGGCGATCGTGCTACCCACTGCGCCACCGTGACGCCCCAGAATATTAATACATAGTAGTAACATTAATAGTACACAGATTTGAAACAAACAACATATTTTTTAGTATATTCAGTTTCAGTTTTTACTTATAAAGAAAGTATGCTTTTGAAAACTCAAAATGACAGTACCTCCAACTCCCTGTGATCCACCGATTAACCTGTCAGTGAAAAAGATGCCTGTCATGAATGCAATTAGTTTTTTAATTGGCAGTTTGATTTATAATGTATGAAGCATGTTTTTACTGGAGTTAGTTTTGTTAGAAGTTATTATGATATTCATACAAAATTATTTGACAGTATTTGTTTATTAGTCTGAGTGCAAAATAAGCTTTCCTCTGGCAAATTAAAAATGAATGAATTAATGAAAAAGTAAGCAGGTTACAAAGATTTTCAAAAGAGGAAAGGTGCTTGCAAATTATTTAGATCTGATACACAAATATTACTGAAACATTCAACGGAGAAAGACATAACCATATGGAAATAAGTACCATGTAGTCATGTGCAGCAGCAAAATGTTCAATTATGTGGTTATTGGATATGCTACACACTCAACGTTGCAGCTGACCAGTCAGAATCAAGTAATGCTTAGTAAAATGGCAAGTAAAGCTAGTTTATAACCAAAGCAGTATTTATCTGCCTCAAAACAAAAGGTCTTTCCTTTTGTTGATAGCATTAATATTAAACATCTTAGTTTATTTTTTTCACCAATCTGACTCATTTAGATTCATATTTCATTTGTTTAACATTTTAATGCAGCACAGGCACTTTGGTGCAAATGAATTAGCATTTCTTGGTTTAAGCTATTAACATTGTTATTATTGTTATAGATTTTTAGAATTTAGATTTCATTTTTTTTTTATTGGAAGACAAAGTGCTTCTCAAACCAACAATTATTTTTAAGTTAAATAAAAACAAGGTCTATGTGTTGACATTAGTAATGCAGAAATCACACATTTCACCTTTCTGATAAAGGAAAACTGCTCTGTTTTTGCAAGGTCAGACAAAGACAAAGATTGGTTCATTAAGTGAACGCCAGCTGTTCCCTTTTCAGAGGCAACAGAAATGCTGCTGTTAACTGGGTGCTTTATGCACATCTAGGTAGCTTGCCGTTATTGTAATGTTCCCTGTAATGTAATTAAAAAATGTCCTATTTTTTGTATAACTTAATAGTTATACTGTTAACTTATAACGTGATATGTTATTAAAAGTAAAATAGTAATCTACTATTATATCAGCTAGCTTGAAATTTCCAGAGGAAAAAAGAACGATACACAAATGTGTCATACAAGTGTACTAACAGTTGTGTGTTTTTAGATCTTCAGTGATTTGTTGCTGTTTCTTGTCTCTCCAGTACAGGAGAAAGCATTATAGAGAACATGAAATTAAATGATGAATTATAAAATAAGTGTAGCAAAAACAAACATTAGGATGTTAACGGTAAAAGGATTAATGACAGATTGGTTTACAGTGACAGGATACACTAAACAACAAATTACAGAAGTACTCAAAGGAAAAAAAAGTATGTCCTCTTGCATTTGTGGATGCAGCATTTATGCTTGCATACCTGTTTGATTGCAGCACCACCTACTGGTCAAAATGTCACACAACTTGTAAACGCAGTCAGTGTGCAAGTACATTCTGTACATTTCTGAAGGGATTTTTAATAGAGTGATTAATTTTAAGCTATTATATCCATTCATCTTTCTAAACCATGTTATACCTTTTCCAAGCTTCATTTGTTGTCTAAACTTAATTGGCTTCCCCTATATTTTATTTATTTCACTTGTGGGGAAAAAAAGTCTCTTAAATCGACAGGTCAAACAAGCGGATTCTGAATATTTCAGGAAAGCTTTGTGCACTGACATATTTTTGTATATGTATCATTGTCACAATGCTCCAATAATATCAAATAAACTGCTTAAATGTCTTAATGTTCTTGATCATATAAAGTCGACATTATTATTAGTCACAGTAACTGCTGTTATATTTTGTTAGATTTGATTTATGATTACCCACCACTTTTTTCATGATTATTGGTTACACTTCAATAAGCATTACAAAAATCATTTTAAAAAAATCAACAGAAGGGAGTTTGTTTTCCCCCCTCATAATTTTAACAAGCTTTACTTGAAGCTTATTTCACGTGGGGAAATGAAATTAGAAACATTAAAAACATTTAAAATAAAACAGTATTTCTCCCATTTTAAAAGTGGTCTAATTAGGAATAATCATTTACTGAAAATTTAATTCTGTAACAAGCACAATGAAAATATTCTTAATTCAGTTTTGTCATCATGAATTCTGTATTTAATTCCCTCATATGCATTTATCATGCCATTTAAAATAAATAATTTAATGTAGTCTCAAACCAATATACTCCAACTTCCAAGTCAAATTTGCCTGCAACATGGCATTTCATAATAATATTATTAATAGTAGTAATGACTAAGCAAAAATAAAGCTAAATCATTGGCTTGTTTTCCAGCTGGAACATCAGAAATCTGTTTTACCAAACAGAGATCTCTTTCCTTTTTTTTTTTTTTTACAAAATGTGACATGAATTGAGCAAGAGATCCAGTTCAAACTAAATCCTGAGAATCAATGCACCAATATTTTGTGAACATGTATAAAGGTGTCAATTTAAGACATAAGATATAATAGGAATTGTTTTTTTTTTTTTCCTCGCCACTGTTGCCGCTGGCTTGCTCGGATCGGGACTTGTGGAGCTGTGCTTAAGTGGATTTTCTCTACAGTGTTTGAACTTTCAGCAGTGAAACTTAAACCACACTGAACTAAACTACACTTAACTCTGAAATCTGGACTTTACTAGAACTATGTTATGCTGCTTTGACACAATCTACATTGTGAAAAGCGCTATATAAATAAACATGAATTGAATTTAATATGACTTATTCTTGAATTGAAAAATGTATGTAGTTTCATGATGCATTCAACAGAATGACCATTGCAGCTCAAACAATACCAGTTAAAAATGAATGTTATTATAATGGTTATTATGAGAAAGACCCATTCAACCATTATTATATTACCTCATATTCTCAACAGTATTGTTCTGAAAATATAAGATGATAAAAGACGCACGATCACACATCCTCAGAAAATGTAGTGGTATTGTTAGTGCACATTATTACATTGGTTAACCACTGGAACCAACCAACAGTACTCATACAAGAAAATGAGATTGCATCAAATGACATTATGATGTGTTATTACAGATCGGTTAGTCTGCATGCTTCAGGTCATAATTCTATTCCTTCAAAAGTGCTACATGTGTGTACACAGAAAAAACTTCATTGAAGTCAGAGTCACAATATCAACCATACCTGAACTGTTGCACATGAGAAAAAAACAAACAAAAAAACACAGAAACATTGATACTGAACATTCTTTTTGTGAGAAGTGGGTAAATTAACATTTCTTTTTATTTTTTTTATTTTTAATTTGTAAAATGTACATAAATTATATTTGATGCATAACCGCCGAATTCAGTGAACCTCTTTGCAAAGGGAACATAAGTTAAAAAGTAAATAAAGAAATTATATATATATATACACGCAGGCATTCTTTGTTAAAATAAACTTTAAACAAACATTGGTCAGACATTTATCTCCAGTTGGGAAAGCAATGTGCTACTGAAGACAGAAGAGGTCATCACACACCTTCATCATTAGAATCATCCCATGTATGCATTTGAAGAAAAATTAAAGATACATAATCATTGCCCCTAACCCAAAGGCCTTTACACCCCCATTGTTTCATGTGACCATTCCAGTAACCCCTACACTCCCACGTCACGAAGAACAGAGATGAAACCAAGCCAGGGTGTGTTCATGACATAAACGTTCACAGAAAGTGCAGACAGGATAGATAAACTGCTATGTGTTCACTTCACCTGGGTGAAGCTTGTTCAATAAAATTGGTTTCTTTTCCAGATACATACCTTTTTTTAAGTGCAGATAAAGTCTTTAAAGAAAGACCTTTTAAAGAAATAAACGTGGAATTCAGCCACATGCTTTTCAAATATTAATCATATATTTAATTGATATACATATATTGCCAACATTGGCACGTTCAATATTGCACACAGTAATGAAATATAGCACTGGGAAGAGAAGGGGAAAAATAAACTTTGTGAGCCAAAATGACAAATTACGTGAAGCAACACTAAAAAGTTGGGAAAAGAAAAACAAAAAAATCCCGGTCACACCCCTCAACTAGGCTTTTGGTCTGTGATAATGACATATTACTGCCAAACTACACAGAGAGGCTTCAGTACGGAAGTTTACTTCACAACAAAACAGTTTGTTGAGAGCCACTAAACACCCTTTTTGCCTGGCACGTAGCATTTGATAAATTAAGGAAGGCTCATTTTGCTTTCATAAAGGTGGCTTAAAATGCATTTCCGAGTCACTCGTTGTGATCAGAACCTTCAAATAATTAATTGCTTTTCATCTGAACAGACCACGAGTTATGCAATAGCATACAGGAGGGCTAGAGCCAAACAAAATCCAGAGGTAATAAAGAAAGCGGGCAAGAAAAAACAAAAATGACAAAAACCCAAACTTGGATCTAAAGCACCAGCCAGTGTATAAGCATGCGGAGTCTGTAAGGCACCAGGTTGTTTAATGCTGAAGAGTATGCTCCCCAACAAGTTTCATTAAAGTCAGGGTCTCCCAACACAGGTCCTCAAGGGCCCCCATGGAAAAGGGCTTTCATTCCAATAGGCTTGTCATTGATGTCTTATCAAACAGTCAAGAGTTGATATATTATCTTATTATGTACACGTACTTCTTAAACAAGTCATTCCTTAAAATAAAAAGGAGTACTGATTCAATTACCCGACCAAACATCACTGACATTATGGACATTACAGAGAAGAGTCCTTGAGGACGAACATTGAGAAATCCACCTCAATGTGGCTGTGTACAGGTTAACATGCAACTACAGCATTCCTTGGCGCCACTCATCCTCTCATTGGTAGATTGATATATATATATATATATATTTTCCATATATTTCTATATATTTTTAAACCCTTTAACAGATTGTTTGTCAAATCCCCCACTAAAAACGTGGGTTGTTTTCTTCTCCACTGAAATACATCTGATTCACAAAATCATACTTCGTATGTTTTTCTACATGAGCATTTTCATATGATTCTTTGTATCGAGGGGTCCGGTTACAAAAATGTTTTCCAAGAGCTCTTTCTCTTTCAGTTGTCACTGCTCTTACTTATTAAGTACCTTTTTTATACACTGTGCATGACAACGAGACACAAATACATAGCATATCATCTGCATGACAAGAAGTTCAATTAAAAAAATACACTGGTAATACTCCTCAGAATGTTTGTGAAGAGGTCACCCACTGCCTCCAGACACCTGCACACAGCGGGCCCTAGGCTGACCTCTGTACCTCTATCAATCAACAGGTTGATATTTTTCTTTTCTAACTAGCCCTCAGGTGATGCTTGGAATATCTAGTGGCATGGCTACCATGACAACCTCTTCAGATGATTCGAAAATTTGGTTAAAAAAACTAAAACATCTGATTTGTGCTGAAGTCATTAGCTCACAAGTAAAGGAACCGCTTCCTCGGCAAGAACTCCATTGCAAACACTTTTATATCTTGGAACGTGTAAAAAAGTTCTCGGTTAATAAGGGAAAGAAACACTCAGTTCTGTTGTCGTCAAGTAGGAAACACAGTTCATATATAATGTTATTACTTGGTTTAGCAGCCGCTTACTGTATTAATGGTGGGTAAGTGGATGTCATCCAGCGATGGGTGGACTGTCAGTCTGTGGAGGTTTGTATTTTTTGTGGGTAGTGCTCCCTTGGAGTTAAACAGTTACTTATCTTTTTATGTATCTCTCTTTTTTTACAGCACAGTACATAGAATTTCTCTTTAGGTTATTCGGATTATTTTTACATTTTTTTTTTTTTGCATGTTTCCCTCCACTATCAATCCTCATCCACGTCGTCGCCGTGCATCTCCTCTTGCTGTTGCTGCTGAAGCTCGCATGCCCTTTTTTCCCTCTGTTTCTCTTGAATCTTTTTCATTTCATCTGCGTATTTACAGAAGGTGCTGCCGAATTTCGACCACACTTTGTAGGGCACTGTGATAGAGTTGCGATAGGTGGGCTTGACCTCGCTTACCCTCATGAACACCCCGTACTTATTGGAGCCCACGTCAAAGAAAAAGCGCTTGTTGTCCACAGTTAACGAGGTTCCCTCGGGCAGTTCCGCCGGCTCGTCCTCCACTCCGTAGTCGTCGATGAGTTTGGCGAGCGCGTCGCGAAATTCGATAAGTCCCTGGGCTGGAAGAGCGATGGTCTGGCCTTGCGTGGATCCCAAACCGGGCCCCCGGTTGACAGTCTGCCGGATCCTCAAAAAGCGGCCCCTCTGGTTCTCCTTCAGATCCATGTAGTACTTCCGATTTTCCCGGACCAGAAACTCACTCTTCAGCGCCCGCCGCGGCTCGTCCTGTGGCATGTCCGGATTGCTCGGCCCTAACTGGGCATAGTGCTCGATGAAGTCTCCCAGATAGTCGCGGAACTCGACAGCCACGGACATGGAGAGAGTGAGGCGGCTCTTGTTTCCTCCGGCCCCGACTTCTGCTATTTTCAAGAAGCGGCCTTTCGCGTTCTGCTTTACGTCCAGATAAAAGCGTTTGTTCTGGATGTCAACCCGCTTCGAGGCGAGCTCCTGCGTCTCGTGCTGCAGCCCGGAAGCCGAGCCCGCCCCTCCTGTCACTGGGTGCATGGAACCGACACCCGGGCCCGTGGCTGCTCCTCCCTGCTCACTTCCACTGTCTCTGTCCGCCATGATGCTGCCTGCCTTCTCCCTCAGTCTTACTGCAAGCCTACAGCCAAGCAGCCACGCCACCGCTCTCGCGAGATCTGTGTGAGGAGAGAAGACGAGCGCTGTTCAGACCTGTGCAGAATCCGAATAAACTCACCGCGTACTGAAGCTCAAACGCTGCGTCCGCGCTCTCTAGTTGCACAGCGCGTCTGTCCTGGAAGATTAGGTGGAATTCGACTGAAAGCGAAACCGAAAATTAATTCGATTCAAAGCGAAACTGAAGATTTCCAGCATAGGGTACATAATGTATTCCGTCGACGTATTTCATAGGTACAGACGGTATCTAAAAAGCTCTTTGCTGAAGCTCTTTTGTTCGCTGTTCACTTGGTTATTTTTTTACTCGTGTTTGACGCATATAAAATAAAAATCTAAATAAGTGGCTTTAAATTAAGTGGCTAAAATAGTAAATATTAAAAAATTTAATTAAAAATACAGAAAACTGAAAAAATATAAGCTACCTTACAAGATTTAATCGATTTTTACCCCGCTGCTATTTATGAATATTATTAGGCTAATGAACAATTTTTGGAAGACATAACGATAGACAGAGAGGCAGACCGGTTGTGTTTAGATGTCATTTCATTCAGTTGGTTGTTCATAATTCATTAAATCACCTAGTTTAACTTTTTGTCTTTGTAATACGGAAAAATACGGAAAATAAATAGCTATTTAAGATCGAATTTGTATTGAGGTAATATGCAGATGGCAAAGATATGAAAAGCTTTCTTAAGCTTTTAAGGTTGCGTCATAATTTGAATAAAGACATGCACTATGATGAATATTACATGTTAAATATGTTTATAATACATTGCTATGTAAATTGAATAATTTTATTACCAATTGAAGCTGTAATTTAACCGACCTTGCATGCATTTCCCCACTATACAAATTAGTCAACTAACATAGCATTGCGTTTTGCAGTGAACTGATATATTCAGTTGTCAAAAATATTTGTAAAATTAGTAAATTAAACAAAAAATTCTACAATAAAACGAGGTCTTTAATTTAATTAAAACCACAGCTATACACTCGCATACAATAATCAAGCCTGTTTGTGTCCGAAAGGCTTATTTGGATATAAAGTTTTCAAAGCTTGTTAGAAAAAAACAATTAATCCATTCGATTTTACACTTGGGCTAATATGTATGCATTCTAAATAAAACTCCAAAAATAAAGGCTATTTTAGGATATCTATATAATTTAAGAACCGTTAACATCCATGGAACCTTTCCAACTCACAAAAGTCTTTATAGCGGGAAAGAGTTCTCTAGATTATATTTCTTATATA